>OZ030006.1:69538631-70098631 GCA_964023405.1 Apodemus agrarius | reverse complement strand
AATTTTTAAACATTGTTATAAAACACTATCACACGAAGCGTTCAATTCCCTGCTCTCTCCAGGGAATATGAATTCATGGAAACTGATGTGAGTTTTCTTGGTCTGTGCTCCCATGCACCTTTCCAAGGTCTTCTAGTAAAATTCAGTTTAGGAGATTAATGGTGCTATATTCTCATGACATCTATAGTGCAGAATTAGCCTCTATAATGGCACTTATGTACCTTGGTCATAAAATTCAACACTATAAACTCTCTGCTTCAGGTTCCTCGATGGCCTCTATATTGTCCACTAAAATTATTTCCACACTGATAAATTCTCCTTTGACCTAAACTTGTCAAAAGGCTTACCAAGTTCCCTCAAAGTCAGAGAAAGCTTGCAAAAAGATACTGCTTTTATCTTAAACAATTACACATGCTCCATGGGATAAAAGTAGACACTTAAAATGGCATTATGGTGAAGATTAATTAAACAACCAAGAAGACAGATGTCCATTTTATTTGTTTTATTTTGATAAATTTCTTAAAATTTTAGTCCTACCATGTTCATGTTACACACAGTAAATCTAACATCTGCATGGACTCGCCTAGCATTCAATCTAGCTTTAAAAAAAAATCTTTAAAATTATTTTTATTCTATTTGGTATATGTATTATGTGCTGTTTGCACTTTGTGTGGTAGATGCAATTGTTACTGCAGGTGTTTGGGGGAACTGGCACACACATGTGTGTGTGTGTGTGTATGTGTGTGCGTGTGTGTGTGCATGTGTGTGTGTGTGTGTGTGTGTGCGTGTGGGTGTGCATGTGTGTGTGTGCATGCGTGTGTATATGTGTGTTTGAATATTTTTACACATACACATGTTTGAGGCCATAGGTTGACATGAAAAAACTAGATAACCCTCTCCCTCTATTTGTTAAGAAAGGGTCCCTCAGTGAACATGAAGTCATCAATTTAGCCAAGCTGGATGGCTAAGGAGCTTTAAGGATTTCTCTACTTCTCCAACCCCAGCTAGGGATTAGAGGCGTATGCCACTATGTCAGCATTTACCTGAGTTCTAGGGAACCAAAAAGTTTGTACCACAGGAGCTTTATGGATCAGGCTATTTCACAATTTCCCAATTAGTTCTGTTTGTGGCGATATTGCATTGATAATAGAAGGCTTTATCTTTATTTTGAATAAAGCAAACATGCCACTCTGGGCAGTTTTTGTTGTTGTTGTTGTTGTTGCTGCTGCTGCTGCTGCTGTTTATGTGTTCAACTTAATATATAACTCAATCTGTTACTGCCACCTTGATCAAGGCACCTCCACTTTGGCAACTCCGTTGCAATATTCTTCTTCCTCTAAAATCTCCCTGCATCTGAATAATCTCACTGGCTTCCCTCAACTTCTTTTGTCTATGCATAAATCATTCCAGCTTGTTTTAGCACACTGAGAAATCTTGTTTCACATTCAGGTTTTTCTCAGGGTAGGGTTTTATCCTGGTTATCTTTCTTGAAGAATTTTTCCAAGAGAATATTAATAATTTTTGCCATGAGACTATTTCTTAGAAATATAAACTTTGCCAGGTTTTTTTTAGAGGCTTCCTTTTGTTAGTAAGTTCTTTGGTTCCTCAAAGTTCAGCCAGAGGAGGTTGTGAGCAGAGGTCAAGGATAAACACAACATTAAGTTCTTTTCTAGGTAAAGAAACTAAATACCTCTTACTACAGTATTTAGCAGGTCATTCACACTCCTAGTCTAAAGATATGACTTATCACAATGTCATAAGTAAGTAATAAGAAAGGACTGTCTGAGCTTCTAGCTTCTATTAGATGTATTTGAAAGTAAGTGTGCTATACAACAGAGACAATCATAGAAACACATTGGGGCCTGTTCTGAGCTCAGTCAGAATTGTCAAACAAGATATATTATACCCAGAGAGATCATCAATATTTGAAATGAAAATAATCCCATGTCATCTATAACATTTAGCAGAACCAGAGAACTGATTAAGTGCTTATTCATTGCATATGTATATGGAGACTTTTTAATTAAAAGAAAAACCATATCACTAATAATTAGATTTTAAATTAAAACCTATGACTAATGTAAAAATCATAAGCAATGGCATTAATTTATTTAACAAACCTGAAAGGTAATGATCTGGTATTTCAGACATGGTCAACATTACTGGATTTACTTGCTGATATTCAAAAAGGGGGAAATGTACTGCCTCTGTTTCAAAGAAAAATTAATCAGAGTTTATAATATAACTTGAAAATACTTCAAAGCAATAAACCACTCTTTTATTAACTCAGTAATGTAAGGCAGGAAGTTAAGGAAGAACTGGCAGGAGTAGTCAAGCACATTCTTATATAGGCCTCAAGTTGTTATTGATCAGGAATTGTGAGTGCTTGTTCTATGTGGAAACACATCTCAGTTAGTATAGGAATTGAGCTCTCCAGAGCCTGTCTCTCCTTTATATGATTTACATGACAAACTCCCAGGCTAAATATGAAAGGAAATGCTGGTCTTAAAGTAGTTCTCAGTGTAGAAGTCCTAAGCATACTCAGACAAGATATCTAGGACAAAAGCTAACAGTATATTACTAAATCACATCTTCATCAGTTGTTGGGGGCAGGAAGCAAGGAGAAAGATGAACCTTGGGTTTAGGTTTCATGGCCACTTGTAAAATAACATTTTTAATCCCTAATAAAAAATTAACTGAAGAGAGCCATAATGGGGTGTCCTGCCACCTGGTAAGAACTTAACATTGATCAAGGTGAACTTTTTCTCCCAGCCTTTGTTGAGCAGGGATTCCTGTGCTAGCCAGGATCCTGCTCCACCTAGGGTGGAACACTCAGAGTCAAGGTGAAGCTCATTGTTCCTCCAGGTCTATGAATTCCTGAATTAAGCAGGTGATCCCTCAGCTGTCTGAGTGATAGAGCCAACACCCAAAGAACAGACAGACCAGTTTCCAGAACACATTCTGGAATTTAGGGAGGGTCTTGTCTGAAACCTTAAAACACTGGGTCCCCCAATAAACCACAAAACTTTGAATAGCTAGTATTGTCTTTGTCTTCCTTCCTTTCACTGCCCGCCCCCATGTAGCCCCAGCTTCTCTTCCAGGGACCCAGTTCGCTGTGACTGAGGGCAGTTACAATTAACATGTAAGTAAACCATACAAAAGAAAACAAAAGAACTACATCATGAACAAATGGGAACTGGGCAGGAAATTGGGTAGGAAACCAGAAGATAAGGCATGAGTATACAAATTAACCATTAGACATAGAAAGGAAATTCATGTGCAATGCTGCAGCTCTTGTATTGATTATAGCACAAGATACATGACAAGCATATTATAAACTAAATACTAGAAAAGCTGTATGAGGAATTTTAAGTCATTAATAGTTTTCTCTTGATCTTCTCATCTCCCCCTTCCACATTCTTTCTCTTTGTTTTCTCCTCATGGCTGCTCTATTATTTTTTTTATTAAAAATTTTCTGTATTTACATTTCAAATGTTATCCCCTTTCTGGTTTCCCCTTTGAATATACCCAATCCTATGACCCCCTTACCCCTGCTCACCAACTCACCCACTCCCGCTTCCCTGTCCTGGTATTCCCCTATTCTGGGGCATCCAGTTTTCTCAGAGCTAAGGGCCTCTCCTCCCTTTGATGTCCAACAAGGCCACCCTCTGCTACATATACAGCTGTTCTCATTGATCACTCAGCTTCAACTAAGGTACTTAGGATATTGATTGACACTGAAACTACTTATAGAATGCTGTATGCATTATTACATAGTAGAAAATACTCAGAGAATTTATGATTAAATTAATAAATGAATTAATTTATTTTCATCTTCTCCATTATGACACTACATGGTTATATGAAAAGTTATGCAAATCAAAAGCTTGGGGGCATTTAGGGAATGATAGTGGAAATCTAGTATAATGGAAACTCCTTGGAATCTTCAATTCTAGTAAAAGATTCCTAGTAATGGATATATGGACCATGAACTGGCAATCTTCTATAAATAAGCAAGGCTTTCAGTAGTGGGACTGGCCTCCAACCTAGCCACAACATTTTTGATCTACAATATATCCTGCCTTCAATACTAGGGTAATTGTGGAACATAAAGTATGGGAGTGACCAACCAGCCAATGATTGGGCAAACATGAGACCCCACATCGTAAGAGAGAACCCATGCCTAGCACTGCCTGTATGGCCAGGAACCAGAGCCGGGACAGACTAAAAAACTTAACCATCAATGGAAAAATATTCTATGATATTCTGATATACTTGTAGATCCGTGCCTATCTTAATTGTCATCAGAGAGACATCATCTAGCAACTGATTTGAGCAGATGTCAAGACCCATAACAAAGCAATAGGCAGATCCAGGAGAACTCGGCAGAATTAGGAGGGATTGCTTCCAGTTTAGTAAAGAAACCGAGGGGGGAGGGGGAATTATTGGGGAACAGATGGGGGGGAGAGGAACTATGGGAACTATGGTGGGTGGGAACTGGGAAAGGGGAAAGCCTTTGGAATGTAAACATAGAATATAGAAAATAAAATTAAAAAAATAAATAAATAAATAAATAAAAAAAGAAAAAAAAGAAAAATCCAGAGGGGTCAAGGACACTATAGGAACACAGCCCACAGAATCAACCAAGCAGCTCTCATAGGGGATCACAGAGACTGAAGTAAACATCATGAGCCCTGAGTGGGTTTGAGTTTTGTCCTCCTCATATAGGTTGTGGTTATGTAGGTGGGTGTTCTTGTGGGACTCTTAATAGTGAGAATGGGAGGTATCGCTGAGTCTTTTGCCTACTCTTGTGAACCTTTTCTCCTACAGCCTTGATATGAGGCTTTGTGCTTAGTTTTAATGTATGTTGCTATGCCATGTTCAGTTGATATTCCTGGGAACCCTGTTCTTTTTTTGTAAGAAAAGGGAGGAGTAGCTCTGTGGGACAGTAGAGATTGGGTATGGGAATTGCAAAGGGTAAAGAGAAGGGAAACTGGTCAGGATGCAATGTATGAAAGAAAAGACAATGTTAAGGTTATTCTAAAGAAATGAGAATTTGTGAAAAATAATGTTTAATAAATTAAAAATTAATTTGTATCAATATCATATATACAACTCCCTATAAATTATATCTTTTAATGGTCTCAATAAAACTATCCATTGAATATGATTCTTCTAACTTTTATGATGGTTAATATTAATTGGCATATTTACAAAATCATGCAAGGAAGTCTCTTGGCATCATTGTGAAGAATAAGGTTAACTGATGTGTAAAACACATATGCTAATGACATGTGGTATTATTATATAGACTGGATATATAGAATGAATTTTTAAAAAGATGAGCTGAGCATTGTAATCATCACACTCTGCTTCCTGATTGCAGCCACAATGTGAAGCCAGGCCTCAATAAGAGACTGAATCCACAAACTTAAGCCAAGATAAGCCCTTTTTCCTTAAGGGATCGTGTAAGGTATTTTTTTAGCACAGAAAAGAGTATAGGAACTAAAAAAAAAATGTACTAGGAATGGGCTATTGTTGTGACAAACCTGACTATGGGGTTCTGAATTATTTAGCTTGTTTTCAAGGAAGAAGTGGAATACTCTGGGACTTTGAATTAGAAAGATCTTTGAATAATGTAAGCAGAATTTAATGGTCCTTTGTGGTAGGAATTTGTAAGAACAGAAACCCAAATAAACATGGATAGCAAAGTTCTAGTTCATGATGTTAAAGAAGATAACAAGGATTTTCATCACAAATGAGTCTAGAAACCATTCATGTGCTATTTTGGTAAAGATTCTTGCTTTATTTCATCCATGTCCTAAGAACTGAAGTGATGCTAAGAATGTTAAAGATAGGACAGAATCAAAACTGTAATAAGGCCACTGCTTACTTCTCTAATCCATATTTACATTGAAAGAGAGAGAATGGAGAATAAAGTTGTGAAGAATATGACATTTGGTAAAAAAAAAAAAAAAAAAGGTGTAAATGCCTGTAATCTTACAGAGAAGTCAGGTGTAAGAGTAGTCATAATTTTTACCTGAAGGTACTATGTAAGTTTCCAAATAAGAAGGCAACCAACATTTATACCCAGCTATGATGCCTATGAATCATATCAATGAACCTGGCATAGTAACACTTAGAGTGCAGGAGCAACATACACAACTTAACATTAACCAACAGCTCTCTAATTTGATGTAAGACCTGATCAACAAGGACATCATGCCTGTGTGTAGCTATGGTTTCATCCTAAGCTGCAGCACAGGTTGATAGCATCTTCCCCATGGCACTAATTTTAATGCTCTGAAAAAAATGCAAGATTGAGGGATATATAGGGTGAGGTACCACAGTCCTAGATAGCTGTAGTCAGGCTGTGTTATACAGCAGAAGTCTCAAGGAGGCCTAGAACAGGCACTGTATAAAACTGAGAGGGTGAAGTTTAAGCTTTAGTGAAGATTCCAGAGTGTTGAATATGTCAGGACCACTGAACTTACATCAAAATCATGTAATCAAGTATAATAAACAGAGCTATAGTAGCAGAAATATTTAAGTCCTTTATTGCCCAAATAAATCCATCATGAGCCCAGATACCCTATAAGAAACTGCGGAATTTGGTGTTGATATTGATGAATTTTATTCTTGTTTTGGTTTGATATTCCCTTGGCATGGTCCTCCTCTTTTGTTTTGGAATAAGAATATTTACTCTGTTTTATTGTATGGCAGTAATAGGCAACTTACTATTTTGGTTGTATAATAGCTCATAGTTAAGTAATTACTCAAGTCTCAGAAAAGTTTCTATGTTTACACTTTTGTGTAAGAACTGTTGGAAGTATTAAAAACTATGGGGAATTATTCAATTGAACTGAATGTATTCTGCTCTGTGTGAGTGGCACACGATTTGGGGGGGCAGAACAGGTAGAAAATTAAGAGCTTCAAAGTAATAAGTTTTAGGAATCAAGTCTTCAAGGGCTCAAATTTTGATGATTCACACTGATTGCTAACTGGACAGGGTTTAGAGTTAGCATGGAAATAAACCTTGGGCATGTTTGTGAAAAATCACAACAGTTTCATACTCTCTTTGGAACTTTTTGCATTATTCCTTACTGTTCACCATTGGTCTCATATGGACATCATACATTTTCAACACACACACAAAAAAAAATCTGAGCCCATGATCACAGTGAGATCCAGCTAGAACTGGAAAGCCTATGTACCCTATCACTATCCTTTCAGTATTCAAAATCCTCTACTGACCTCTCTAATCACTTCTAAAATATGTCTGTCTAACCCTATTAAATACTATTACTAGTGGACCCTTTGGAGAAAAATCAATCTGAATAGATATGCTGAGGCAGACTGCCAAAAATAAAATGTCAGTACCCAGGTTAAACATTTCACTCCAGTGAAATTCATTCCAGTGATATCTCTTTAAATGTCTTTCTAGATATTCCCCCAATATACAAAAAGGTGGTATCTATGGACATACAGAAGATTTGGTGTGGTTACAGAGTCAATTTTAAGTCTTTCTATGAAATGAGGAATCCACTGCTTTAGAAAAGAAGCTTTCTCTGGGCGGTAGTGGTGCATGCCTGTAATCCCAGCACTCTGGGAGGCAGAGGCAGGCAGATTTCTGAGTTCAAGGCCAGCCTGGTCTTCACAGTTAGTTCCAGGACAGCCAGGGCTATACAGAGAAACCCTGTCTCAGAAAAAAAAAAAAAAAGAAAAGAAAAGAAGCTTTCTGGCTTCACACTCCAAAAATGTATTTTAATTTTCCTGAGTCTTTGAAATATTCTACACTTAGAAATTATGCATTGGGTGGGATAACTTACCTATACAAAGGTTCCCTAGAACTTTATGCTGAAATTATTAATAACCTTTTGCCTACAGGTTTTTACTTTTAAATAACATTGATATTATATGCTATTTGATTACTCATCGTATAATAATTCAACTTATTCAAACACCTGCGAGCTTATGCAAAACATTTCCAAATATTTATGTTTTGAGTTAAAGTAAATTCTGTCTGTTATTTTTCCTTTTCTTTCTAAGAATGTCCTCAATGTTTTTGTGTTCTAGATCCTGTTGCTGCTAAGTTGGCCTCCTGGCCTCGGTTACTTGTGAAAAAAGCACCCTAGATTCTATTTATCATCTATTCACCTAATACTCATAAATTCAAAGCTTCTCCAAGTAATAAGATGTAGTTGTGTGAATAATAACCCCCATAGACTCATATTTGAATACTTAATGAGTGGCATGAGGAGATATGACCTTGTTGGAGTAGGTATGTCCTTGGAGGAAGTATGTCACTGGGGGTGGGCATTGGGGTTTTACATACCTAACCAGACCTTGTGGATCCTTTTTCTTGCCTACTAATCCAGATGCAAAACTCTCAGATACCTCTCCAGTACCATGTCTGCATTCCTACTGCCATGCTTCCCGCCATGACAATAATGAATGAACCTCTGATCTATAAACCAGCCTCAATTATGTTTTTTTATAAGAGTTGCTGTGTTCATGATATCTCTTTGTAGCAACAAAACCCTAACTAAGTCAAAAGTTGAGACCAGAAGTAGTGGACTAGATCATGTTTGTTTGGAGAAATATGGAACACTTTGGGACTTTGGACTAGAAAAACACATGAGTACTTTAAACAGCAACTAATGTGCATTCCTAGCAGAGACATGGAAACAGTTGTGCTGAGAATTATGTGAACTGTGGGGGCCCAGATTAAGAGGTTTCAAAGGAGAATATTAGTATGTGACCTAATTCCTCTGATATTTTAGTGAAGAATGTAGCCACTTCCTGCCCTTGTTCTAAAAGAATATCTACCTGAGAATAAGTTGAAGGGTTTTAGATTAATAGTGTTGGCATAAAAGATTTCAAGCCAACTTAATATTGACTATATTGCTGGGTCATTAGTAGCTAAACTTATGCAGATTTATAATGAAGAGAAACAAGCTGAGCTAGAAAGAAAAACAGAGTGTACAACTGGAAGAGCAAAGTACCAGAAATATAGAGAGTGAGGACCTCAGGCCAAGATAGCACCAAGCTAAGTCCAACTTGTGAAAAGAAATTAAAGTTCAGATCCTGGCATGGTGGAACACACATTCAGAAAGCAGAGGTAGGCCTGCCTGGTCTAGAGATAAGTTCCAGGACAGCCAAGCATAGGGAGTGACAGAAACTATGAAAAGCAGAAATTTGGTAAAAATGTATTTGAGTGAGGGGACCATGATCCAGCCCCAGGAAGCTCCAGAACTTGGCAGATTTGGCCATGTGTTCCTGGCTTTGGGGTCAAGAATATAAAAAAGGGATTGTGGAATCTCTTTCCAAGGCTAAGGAAAGCAGCTGAGGCCAGCTGTTCTGTATGGGGGCCTAGAGAGATTATTATATAAAGCCATAAAGGTGAAAGTTGGGTTGCCTTGGAAATCCAAAAGATATTGGAGATGTCAGAGCAATGGGATATCTTCCAAGGAAAGCTGCTAACAGCGAGTGGAACCAACCCAAGAGACAGAAGTATGTCACAATCAACAAAGTTGATAGGAGTTGGACATCTGAAGAATGCTTTCACACCTGGAGATACAGAGTTTGGAAGTTGCCCAGATGATTTCCCTTTCTTTGGTTCATAATTTCCTCATTAAACTCCGTTTTGGAATGGTAAAGTATATCCTGTGCCAGTGTATGTTGGAAGTACAGGATCTGCTTTTCTATTTTGATATTAAAGAGGATTACAGTTAGGACATTGCCATGAGTCTCAGAAAAGACTTTGGACTTTAGACTTTTAGAAAGGTTTAAGACTGAAAGTCTCTGGGGATTTTGAAGCTGGACTGAATGCATTTTGCATTATGATATGACTACAAGCGATTAGTGCGAGGCAGTAGAATATGGTGGTTTGAATAAGCATGTTCTTTGTAGATTCATATTTAAATGTTAGGGAGTGGCATTAATAAGGGGCAAAGACTTGTTGGAAGAAGTGTCACTGGGGTTGGGCTGTGGGGTCTCAAATACACAAGCAAAGCCTGGTAGCTCTCTGTTTCTACTGCCTGCAAATCCACATGTAAAACTCTCCACTACCTCTGCAGTATCATGCCTGCCTTCCTGCTGTCATGTTTTTACCATGATGACAAAGGGCTAAACCTCTGAACTGCAAGCCAGCCTCATTTAAATGGTTTCCATTTAACCAGTTGCTATAGTTATAATGTCTCTTCACAGCAATAAAATCCTAATACATGAGGACTTCAAATTCCATCACACATGCTATAGTAGGTCAGCAGGACCTCTGTGTCCATTCCAGACTTAGTCACAAGTGCAGAAGTCCATCTAGATTAGACAATGCAATCAATGAAGGCATGATGACAGTGGTGGGTTTGGAACGTAGGTCAGTGTTAAGAGTATAGACTTACCTAGCATAGTCTAATAGAAATATGAAACATAAGACTAAGAGGAGAGGAAGATCAGTAAGATCGGAGTACTATGTGCCCTGCCTTGCTCTATACCACGTTGGACCTGTTTTAAAAGCTCTCTTGGAAATCCACCTCATAAGGAAGCAATTAGTTCTGTAACTGATAAGGCAGTGTGTCATTGTTACCCCTATTTACAATTATGCTCCAATCTTGCCTCACTTATGTGCCCTAGAACTGTAACTTCATAGTACAACAGTATCAGCTGAGCTTCAGTCCCTGATTTCAATGAGACCAGCAGGACACTTTTTCTATCTGTTACAGGATACCACTTAAAACCAAGATGCTTAGTCAGGAGATGTGTTTGTTCACTTCAATATTACCATTAAAGCAGTTTTCAAACAGATTCTAAATGAAAGTTTAGTAATATATAAGTATAAAAATCATCATTCAACATTTTTGCTTTCTTGATTAAAACATGCTATATTCTATATTTCACTATTCATTCTGAAGGTTTCCAAGAATTATTTTTAACTGAGGAAGATAAGTCACATTTTATTTTTATATTTTGTTTTATTTCTGTGTCTGTGTAGTAACACCTACTTTAAAACACGAAAGGCCACTGCCAGAAAATTTACTTTGCTGCTGGTTTAAGGTCAACAATTTAATTTTGTGTAAGCACTTCCATTTCTTTTATTTCCATATATTCATTATAGCTCACTTTCACATAAAGCTAAATGTACTCTTCCATTGCTAAGGCAGTAAAAAGGTTAATTTAAAGCAAGAGTAAGAAATAAAAGAAAAAAGTCAGCACTTCACCACTGCCAAGCTCTGTTTCTCTGAAACCTTTGTGGAAAAAGTCCTACTGGCACCAAAATAAGAAACCCAAGTAAATAACCACCATGCACATACCTCACCCTTCTCCATTCCAGAAGCAGGTAAATATGATTCAAATTGTTTTTAAATACGCAAGACATTTATAAAGTTAATATCACATTGTCAGCCTTTTTACCATCATTTCTCTCATCCTGTTCCATGAGAAAATTCATCTGTCTAAGCTTGAGTTACTATTACAACCCATGTGACACTGTTTTCATGTAAATTACATGAAACAGGGACTTTCATGATTTAGTTAACTCATACCATGTATACTTCCTATATTATCTGCCACTAAACAATCTAGGGACTGCTCAGATAGGGAAAAATATTATTTTGCAACTTGGTACACCAGTTGATGAATGAGACAGATAGATATGCAATATGCTGCCTGGAATTGAAAACTGTTTTTAAACACTTGTTCTTACTAAACACTAAAGTATGTTAGAGCAGAAGGCACTAAAGCATTTGGGCCCATGAGCAAAACTATGAATAAATCCTTGACATTGCGAGCTTAGTGAGGGGAGCCAAGCCTCTCACAGCAGCAGCAGAAGCAAAGCTGTGCTCAGTGCTTAGTGATGAGTTCAAGAGAGCACTAACATCCCTACGTTCCAGAGACTCACAAGCTGGGTGCCCAAGTCCTGAGCTGTACAGCCTTAAGCCTTGAGAAGTATGGCTTCCAGTGTCTGGGGCTTAGTGTTTATGATGCTCAAGGCAGTCTTTTGGCTCTGTGTAGTGTACCAATGCCCAATGCTTACAATAGGGTGAAGTGTTGCTATCCAACTGACTTTATTGAGCAGCCAGAGTACTTTGTAGCTGGGCTAGGATTTGCTAAATATGTT
Organism: Apodemus agrarius; assembly: GCA_964023405.1. Lineage (NCBI taxonomy): Eukaryota > Metazoa > Chordata > Mammalia > Rodentia > Muridae > Apodemus > Apodemus agrarius. Next base: position 70,086,516 of record OZ030006.1, on the reverse strand, counting down.
TCGGCAGTGTTCAAAGTACCCACTATGACATGGTCAACAATCATGAGAAGAGTACCTAAGTAAGAGTAGCACTACTAACAACTTCCAGACAAGGTAGAGTAACACAAGAGAAGGTGTGGCAGCTGCTAGCAAGTGAACTCAGCCCATCTATCATCAGAATAGATTACTTGAAGGAAAAGAACAGATTAAAGTGTTTATAACGAAGACTTATGGTTAGTCTTCACACCCTTAGCAGTATTTCATAGTGTTTAACTCTAGTCATACAAAATTCTGTCTCACAGGTATTTACCATCACCCCGAAGCTCCCTGGAGTTTATAGAGTGTTGAGTCCAAGTTCATCACTAACTCAACCTTATACTCTTCTCTTAGATGGGTTATCAAAAAACTTTTATATTGCCCTGTTTTCTAGTTTTCCTACAGAATTAACTTGTATTTGTTTACATCATGGAGCATAATTTGACCTTTGGCTTATTGGGGCCTACTCTCTAAGCTCACATATCATGATCAAAACTACTTGAGACTTACGACAGCCTTCAGCCTGGTTTTGTTTGTTTTGCTTTTTGGCTGTTTGTTTGTTTGGATGTTTTGCTTTTGTTTTGACTGTTTGCTTGTTTGTTAGTGACTAAAGACCAAGAAGCTCTCAGATCTTAGACATCTTTCTCAGTCCTCTCTCCATCAATCTCTTCTATGCCAGTACCTGAGAACTATCCCAGACCATATATCTCTCAGGCTTGAATCATTTTCCACTGTCCCCAGTCACCAGTCAAGAAAGAAAAACAATTCTCTTCAGTTTTAATGGACGTACATGCTCTGGCCAAGCTCAGTCAGATAATTTCTACAATGTAAAGTTAACCAGTGGGGGACCTTGCAGCTGCATATAGACTAGTGTTTGAATAACCAAAGGCCAGAAAGCCTGGAGAGCCATTTGAGTATTCTGACAACCACAGCAGTTATTTTACTTTAAAATGAGATTGTGATGATGTTCAGACAACTCTGTAAATGTATAAATAATCATTGAATTGTGAACTTAAAGCAGATGGAGTTTATGGTATGCAACTCCCACCACAATAAAGCAGGAGAAAATTACTTCCATTTTCACTGTCAGTCTTTAGAAAGATTAAATAACCACATTGCAGTTACTATTACTGCAACTCTGCAGACAAAGAAGAACCAAGATTCACAGTTTAAGAAATTCCATGTGAACTGTCAGAATAAGAAGCAGAATTACATGAATAGTTTCTTACAGATTCCATTATTTTGTCTTACATAATTACTGTCTGTTTTTGTGAAAACATAAGAAAAATTTAGGATCCTTGTATTGCTACCTGAAAACTTAATCTCTTTTTAAAGATGATATTTTACAAATGGTTTTATACTTACTCTATAGAATGACTCAGTATTTACAATTTCAAATGGCTAAAACTGAATAAAGTATTCCTTAATATACAAATGCCCTTTTCTATAAAAACCATCTCATAGATAGATGAAGACTAGTAAAGGCAGAGCAGTGAGTGGTGAAGAGAGATTGAGGAGACAGACGTAGATAACTTCAGTAACTTTTCTCAGCAAAAAAGTCATTGTATGATGGATAGTACCCCACACAGGAGATAGGATATTTTATACTTTACACATTGTTCCTAAGAGTGTGGAATCTCAAACACACATGAACAGTCACAGCTGTTCTACCCACTCTTTCAGAAACTGCAACCCTAAAATAAATCCCATACTTAATTAGCAATTCAAATATTGCAGAAAATATTTCTAAGCTCTATTTTTCTTCGGCTAATAAAAATTCAGGTTTTTAATAAAAATAGTAAGACAACAGAAATATTGTAAGTCCATAGAGAATGCAAAAATAAAATTGATTTTAATTGCATTTTATCCCCATAAGGAAAAGCATTTCTTCATGTAAAGTATCTTTTAGGGATCACTAAAAATTTTTCAATTGCTTAACAGCTGCTTAGCACCACCATAGAAGAAATACATAAATTGAGCTTTATTTTTATCTTTTTAGTAAAAGTTTTGAAGACTGTCAAAAGAATACACCAGAAACATTTGAAACATAAAACTGCAAGTTGCTTTTAATTCTATGAATGATACAATAATTCTCAAACAAAAAGAAAATGTATACAGACATTCATTCTATTTAACCTGTATTACTTACTATTAGCTACAATTAGTTACTATTAGCATCTTGGTGGTTTCAAGGCATGTTTCTTTCCCTTGCCCTCAATTCATACTGGATGAATTGCCATTGTAGATTTGTTGTTGCTGTTGTTGATGCTACAGCTACTGTGTAGTGGCTATTCCTGGTTGTCAACTTGACTATATGTGGAATGAACTACAATCTAGAATTGGAAGGTTCACCTATGATCCTAATTTGGAGGCTCAGAGATATAAGTTTCTGACCTGGACTTAGCATGGAGATCTTGAAGCATGGATTCCAGTCAAGGTCATCTGGGATTAAAGGTGTGGAGACATACACCTTTAATCCCAGACTTCAAGTTCATCTGGGATTAAAGGTGTACACCTTTAATCTGGGCTACACCTTCTACTGGAGACATATATAAGGACATTGAAAGAAGGAAGACTGATTCTTCCTTGCCGGCTTGCTTCGTGGGACTGAGCAACTGCAAGATCCTTGGACTTCCATCCACAGCTGCTGCTGACTACTGTTGGGGAGTTGGACTACAGACTGTAAGTCATCGACAAATTCCCTAACTACATAGAGACTGCCCATACGATCTGTGACTCTAGAGAACCCAGACTAATACAGAAGTGGTACCAGGAGTGGTTCTAGAGGAGCAGAAGTATAAGGATGAATGTTTCAAAATTTTGGAGTTGGTTGGTTGACCCACCAGCACTCTCAATTACTGAAACCTCTCCAAATTCTCTCCCTCCTGGGAGCTCGGGGGATATTGAAAACCCATGGATGAAACTATATTCCAAGCTTAAAGAAGCCAAAGCCTTTGATTATCTTGATGAATTAGGTGATTCGGTGGTATACAATACGTTCTACAAGTTGGGGAAAAAACCGGAAAATGATTTTGCTGCCTTGTTACTCTTAGCATCTCGGGAGAAACAATGAAGGAAAGGAAGGAGTTGTGTGATAAAATCGAACAGCTCCAGACTCAAGTAAACAATCTAAAAGTTTCCAAGTGTGCCCTTGAAGAGAGTCTTCTTTCCAGCAGCCATAGAGCTCAAGTAGCAGAAAATCAAACCGAAGCACTCATTATAAGGTTGGCTGAAATACAGCGAAAATTCAAGTCTCAACCTCAGAGGGTGTCAGCAGTTAAAGTAAGGGCATTAATTGGCAAAGAATGGGATCCTATAACTTGGGATGGGGATGTGTGGGAAGACCCTGTTGAATCTTCAGATTTTCAAGGATTTGCTCCACCTGAAGAAGTAGTACCCTCAGCCCCACCCCTTGAATTAATGCCTTCTCCACTTGAGGAAAGTAATCCCTCAGAGCCTGATAGACCAGCAGTGACTTTTACTGACAATATTGATGTTTCTCCGGGCCCACCAATAGTTTCTTCTAGACCTATAACCAGACTCAAGGCAAAACAGGCCCCTAAAGGGGAGGTAGAAAGTGTAGTCCATGAGGAAATACACTATACTACTAAGGAGCTTAATGAGTTTGCTAACTCATTCAAGCAGAAGTCTGGGGAATATGCATGGGAATGGATTTTAAGGGTGTGGGATAATGGTGGAAGGAACATAAAATTAGAGCAGGCTGAGTTTATCGGCATGGGTCCTCTGAGTGGAGATTCTAGGTTTAATATAGAAGCTCGCACAGTTAAAAAAGTTGTCAAAAGTTTGTTTGATTGGTTGGCTGAAGTATTTATTAAAAGATGGCCTACTGAAAAGGAGTTGGAGATGCCTAATATCCCTTGGCTTAGTGTTGATGAAGGGATTTTAAGGCTTAGGGAAATTGCAATGCTAGAGTGGATACGTTGTATAAAACCTATTCCCCCACAATGGGAAGGTCCAGAAGACATGCCTTTCACCAGTCCTATAAGACGCAAACTGGTGAGAGGGGCACCGGCACATTTAAAGAGTTTTGTTCTTGCCCTTTTCCTTGTGCCAGACCTTAGGGTTGGAGATGCTGCTGCTCAATTAGATGAATTAAATTCAATGGGTTTAATCGGGCCCCGAGTTAACAAGGGCCAGGTGGCAGCATTGAATCGCCAGAGACAAGGTGATCGTAGTTTTTATAATGGACAGCGTAGACAAAACAATGTTTATAATGACGTACCCAGTAATGGGCAGAGAGGTGGAATTTATAATGGTATGACTCGTTTGGACCTTTGGTACTGGCTAATCAATCATGGTGTTTCCAGGGATGAAATGCATAGGAAACCTACTGCATATCTGTTTGAGCTGTATAAGCAGAAAAATCCTCAAACAAATGATAGAAAGGCTGCATTGAATCATGGCAAAAGGCAATCTCGGCCAGTGAATCAATTTCCAGACTTGAGCCAGTTTGCAGATCCAGAGCCCCTTGAATGAAGGGGTGGCCAGGTTCCCCTGAGGAAGGATTTTGATAAGACACCTAAAAGTTTTGCTGTTACTCTTTCTCCAATTCTTCCCCAGAGGGACCTAAGGCCTTTTACAAGGGTAACTGTACACTGGGGGAAAGGAAATAATCAGACTTTCAAGGGCCTATTGGATACTGGTTCTGAATTGACACTGATCCCAGGAGATCCCAAGAAACATTGTGGCCCTCCAGTTAGAGTAGGGGCTTATGGAGGACAGGTGATTAATGGAGTTTTGACGGATGTCCGACTCACAGTAGGTCCAGTGGGTCCCCGAACACATCCTGTGGTCATTTCCCCAGTTCCAGAATGTATAATTGGGATAGATATACTCAGAAATTGGCAGAATTCTCACATTGGTTCCCTGACCTGTAGAGTGAGGGCTATTATGGTTGGAAAGGCAAAATGGAAGCCTTTAGAGTTGCCTCTGCCAAAGAAAATAGTGAATCAAAAACAGTATCGTATTACTGGAGGAATTGCAGAAATTACTGCTACGATCAAGGACTTGAAAGATGCAGGGGTGGTGGTTCCCACCACATCTCCCTTTAACTCTCCCATCTGGCCAGTGCAGAAGACAGATGGATCATGGAGGATGACAGTTGACTATAGAAAATTGAATCAGGTAGTAACTCCAATTGCAGCTGCTGTACCAGATGTAGTTTCGTTACTTGAGCAAATTAACACATCTCCTGGAACCTGGTATGCAGCTATTGACCTGGCAAATGCCTTCTTCTCAGTACCGGTCCATAAGGACCACCAGAAGCAATTTGCTTTCAGTTGGCAAGGCCAGCAGTATACCTTTACAGTTTTGCCTCAAGGATATATTAACTCTCCTGCCCTGTGTCATAACTTAGTTAGAAGGGATCTTGATCGTTTGTCTCTTCCACAAAATATCACATCGGTGCACTATATAGATGACATTATGCTGATTGGAACAAGTGAGCAGGAAGTAGCAACCACTTTGGATTCATTGGTAACACATATGCGTATCAGAGGATGGGAAATAAATCCAACCAAAATTCAAGGACCATCTACCTCAGTGAAATTCTTAGGAGTACAATGGTGTGGGGCATGCAGAGATATTCCTTCTAAGGTGAAAGATAAGTTATTGCACCTGGCCCCTCCCACCACCAAGAAAGAAGCACAACGTTTAGTGGGTCTATTTGGATTTTGGAGACAGCACATTCCTCATTTGGGTGTGTTACTCAGGCCTATTTACCAAGTGACAAGGAAAGCTGCTAGCTTTGTGTGGGGCCCAGAACAGGAGAAGGCTCTTCAACAGGTCCAGGCTGCTGTGCAGGCTGCATTACCACTTGGACCATATGATCCAGCAGACCCAATGGTACTTGAGGTGTCGGTGGCAGATAGAGATGCTGTTTGGAGCCTCTGGCAGGCCCCTGTAGGTGAATCACAGAAGAGACCTTTGGGATTTTGGAGCAAAGCTTTACCATCATCCGCAGACAACTACTCTCCCTTTGAAAAACAACTCTTGGCCTGCTATTGGGCCTTAGTGGAAACTGAACGTTTGACAATAGGACACCAAGTTACTATGCGACCTGAACTCCCCATCATGAGTTGGGTGTTATCAGACCCTCCAAATCATAAAGTAGGGCGTGCACAACAGCAGTCTATTGTCAAATGGAAGTGGTATATACGTGATCGGGCCAGAGCAGGTCCTGAAGGCACAAGCAAATTACATGAAGAAGTTGCTCAGATGCCTATGGTTTCTACTCCTGTTACAATGCCATCTGCTGCCAAGCATGCACCTATAGCCTCATGGGGTGTTCCCTATGACCAGCTGACTGAAGAAGAGAAGACTAGGGCCTGGTTTACTGACGGCTCTGCACGTTATGCAGGCGCCACCCAGAAGTGGACAGCTGCAGCATTACAACCCCTTTCTGGGACTACCCTGAAAGATACAGGTGAAGGAAAATCTTCACAGTGGGCAGAACTTCGGGCAGTGCACATGGTATTACAGTTTGTTTGGAAGAAGAAATGGCCAGATGTATGATTGTTCACTGACTCATGGGCTGTAGCCAATGGATTGGCTGGATGGTCAGGGACGTGGAAAGATCACGATTGGAAAATTGGTGAGAAAGACATTTGGGGAAGAAGTATGTGGATAGATCTTTCCAAGTGGGCAAAGGATGTGAAGATATTTGTGTCCCATGTAAATGCTTACCAAAAGGTGACTTCAGCTGAGGAGGAGTTCAACAATCAAGTGGATAAGATGACGTGTTCTGTGGACAGTCAGCCTCTTTCCCCAGCCACCCCAGTTATTGCCCAGTGGGCACATGAACAAAGTGGTCATGGTGGCCGAGATGGAGGTTATGCTTGGGCTCAGCAACATGGACTTCCACTCACCAAGGCTGACCTGGCTACAGCTGCTGCTGAATGCCAGATCTGCCAACAGCAGAAACCAACACTGAGCCCCAGATACGGCACCATTCCTCGAGGTGACCAGCCTGCAACCTGGTGGCAGGTTGATTACATTGGACCACTTCCCCCATGGAAAGGACAACGTTTTGTTCTTACTGGAGTAGATACTTATTCTGGTTATGGATTTGCCTTTCCTGCACGTAATGCTTCTGCCAAAACCACCATCTGTGGACTCACAGAATGCCTTATCTATCATCATGGTATTCCACACAGTATTTCTTCTGACCAAGGAACTCATTTCACAGCCAGAGAAGTGCGACAGTGGGCCCACGATCATGGAATTTACTGGTCTTACCATGTTCCCCATCATCCTGAAGCAGCTGGTCTGATAGAAAGATGGAATGGCCTTTTGAAGACACAGTTACAGCGCCAATTAGGTGGCAACAGCATGGAGGGCTGGGGCAGAGTTCTTCAGAAGGCAGTATATGCTTTGAATCAGCGTTCAATATATGGTACAGTTTCTCCCATAGCCAGGATTCATGGGTCCAGGAATCAAGGGGTGGAAAAGGGAATAGTTCCACTCACTATCACTCCTAGTGACCCGCTAGGAAAATTTTTGCTTCCTGTCCCCACAACTTTAGGTTCTGCTGGCCTAGAAGTTTTGGTTCCAGAGGGGGGAGTGCTCCTACCTGGAGCCACAACAAACATTCCATTGAACTGGAAGCTCAGATTTCCCCCTGGCCATTTTGGGCTTCTAATGCCCTTAAACCATCAGGCTAAGAAAGGAATAACTGTGTTAGGAGGGGTGATAGATCCAGATTACAGTGGGGAAATTGGATTGCCTCTTCACAATGGAGGTAAGCAGGATTATGTCTGGAGAGCAGGAGATCCCCTAGGGCGTCTCTTAGTACTACCCTGTCCTGTGATTAAAGTCAATGGGAAACTACAACAGCATAATCCAAGCAGGATGAGGAAGGATGACCCATCAGGAATGAAGGTATGGGTCAATCCTCCAGGAAAAGAGCCAAGACCTGCTGAGGTGCTTGCTGAAGGTGAAGGAAATACAGAATGGGTAGCAGAGGATGGTAGTTATAAATACCAGCTAAGGCCACGTAACCAGTTGCAGAAACGAGGATTATAAGTAATATGAATTCTTCTATCTTATTTTGTTAAGGATACATTTGTCTTCCAATCCCTTTAAAATCAATTGGTATTGAGACACTAAAGGAATATTCCCAAGGGACATTGCCCCATTGTAAATTTACAAATGCGTTTGCGATTGTACGAGGAATAGTTATATCATGTTAGGCGTATTCACGACCTTGTTATTGTTTCATGTGGACATGAGATATTATCTGTGTCAAGTTGACAAGGGGTGGATTGTAGTGGCTATTCCTGGTTGTCAACTTGACTATATGTGGAATGAACTACAATCTAGAATTGGAAGGTTCACCTATGATCCTAATTTGGAGGCTCAGAGATATAAGTTTCTGACCTGGACTTAGCATGGAGATCTTGAAGCATGGATTCCAGTCAAGGTCATCTGGGATTAAAGGTGTGGAGACATACACCTTTAATCCCAGACTTCAAGTTCATCTGGGATTAAAGGTGTACACCTTTAATCTGGGCTACACCTTCTACTGGAGACATATATAAGGACATTGAAAGAAGGAAGACTGCTTCTCCCTTGCTGGCTTGCTTCGTGGGACTGAGCAACTGCAAGATCCTTGGACTTCCATCCACAGCTGCTGCTGACTACTGTTGGGGAGTTGGACTACAGACTGTAAGTCATCGACAAATTCCCTAACTACATAGAGACTGCCCATACGATCTGTGACTCTAGAGAACCCAGACTAATACATACTGTTATTGTTGAAAGTCTTACAATAACTAATCCTTGTCTTTTCATTTTGTCTAATTCTTTGTAGATATAGGCTGTCAAGTACTGCTTCAACAGCATGCTTGCCTACCTGTTATTATGGTCCCACCATAATGGTGATGGACTCTCTCAAACTATAAGCCGCAACATTCATTTTTTCTTTTTATTTAAATTTCATTTATTTATCCCACTTACAGACCATTATATGCCCTACCTCTACTTCCAGTACCCCCTCACTAGGGTCCTCCCATCTATGCCCTCTTTCCTTCTCTTTTGAGAAGGCAAAGGCTTCCTCTGGGTGTAAATACCCACCCCGCCCCTGGCCTTCACATCCTCTAGGCACATCCTCTCCCACTCAGGCCAGATAAGGCTGTCTATTTAGGGGCAGAGAATCCACAGGCTGGCGTTCAGGCAGGCAAGCAGGTAGGCAGGCAGTCAACATGCTCAGGGACAGCCCCAGCTCCAGTTTTTGTGGGGGACCCACATGAAAACCAAGCCGCTCATCTGCTACATATGTGCAGCGAGCCTAGGTCCAGCTCCCACTCATTCTCTGGTTGGTGATTCACTCTCTGGGAGCACCAAAGGTCCCAGGTTAGTTGACTCTATAGGTCTTTCTAAAGAGTGAATCCCTGTTATCTTTGAGTCCCTAAATCTTTCTTCCAACTCTTCCATAAGACTCTTCAAGGTCCATCTAATATTTAGGTCTGAGTTTCTGCATCTCTTTCCATTAGCAACTGGGTGGAGCCTCTCAGAGGACAGTGATGCTGCCTTCCTATCTGCAAGCACAGCAGAGTATCATTAATAGTGCTGGGGACTGGTTCTTGCCAGTGGAGTGGATCTCAATTTGGGGCAGTCATTGGTTGCCCATTCCTTCAGTCTCTGTTCACCTTTGTCCCCGCACATCTTGTAGGTAGAACCCATTTTTGGTCAAAGGCTTTGTGGGTGGGTTGCTGTCCTTATCCTTCCACTGGGAGTCCTGCCTGGCTACAGGAAGTGGCCACTTCAGGAGCCATATCCCCACTGCTAGGAATCTCAGCTATAGTCTGTCCCTTAGACCCCGTGGTTTTGTTTCCCATCCCATGTCTCTAGCAAGTCCTAGAGATTGCCTTCCCTCCAGCAGATCTTCCTTCTCTCTCCCCCTGATTTCCCTACATACAGTCTTCCTGACCCAGCTCCTGTGCCCATCCTATTTTGCAACCAGTTCCCTTCTTCCAATGACCTCTGATACCTATTTTGTTTCCCGTTCTGACAAAGATTCAAACATCCTATCTTAGGCCCTCCTTTGTTTGTTTGTTTGGTTTTGGTTTTGGTTTTGGTTTTTTTGGCTTCTTTGGGTCTGTTGATTATAGCATAGTACCCTATACTGTATTGCTAGTATCCACTTATAATTTAGTACATACCACACATGTGTAGGCCTGGTTTACCTCACTCAGGATGATATTTTCTAGTTCCACCCCTTTGCCTGTAAAATTCATAATGTCCTTATTTTTAATGCCTGAGTAGTATTTTACTGTGCAAATATATCCTATTTTCTGTGTCTATTCTTTAGTTGAGAAATATCTAGGTTGTTTCCAGTTTCTGGCTATTACAAATAAATCTGCAATAAATATAGTTGAATAAGTATCCTTGCGGTATGGCGTATTTTGGAGTATATGTCCAGAAATGGTATAGCTGGGCCTTGAGGTAGAAATATTCCTGAAACTCTGAGAAACTGCCGCATTGATTTTCAGAATAGTTTTACAGGTTTACATTTCTACCAGCAGTGGAGGAGTGTTCACCTTGCTCTACAACCTCTCCCAATATTTTGATTTTTATTTTATCCATTCTGATGGATTTAAGGTAGAATCTCAGAGTTGCTTTGATTTGTATTTCCCTAATGACTAAGGATGTTGAACATTAATTAGGTCCCATTTATTAATTCTTGATCCTACTGCCTGAGCCATTGGTGTTCTGCTCAGGATGTTGTCTCTTGTCCCAATGAGTACCAGGCTATTCCCCACTTGCTGTTCTATTAGGTTAAGTGTATCTGGTTTTATGTTAGTGTTTTTGATCCATTTGAACTTGAGTTTTGTACAGGGTGAAAAATATCGATCTATTTGCAATCTTCTATTTGCAGACATCCAGTAAGACCAGCACCAATTGTTGAATATGCTCTCCATTTTCCAGGTATGGTTTTTACTTCTTGTCAAAAACCAAATTTCCATAGGCATGTCAGTTTACTTCTGGGTCTTTGACTCTATTCCATTGAGCACCTTGTCTGTTTTTGTACCAATACCATGTGGTTTTTATTACTACTGCTTTGTAGTACAACTTGAAGTCAGGGATAGTGATATCTCCAGAAGTTCTTTTATTGTTTAGCATCATTTTACCTATCTTGTTTTTTTCCATATAAAGTTGAAAATTATTCTTCCAAGATTTTTTTTCTATACACTGTCTTCATTGTCCTGTCTTATCACAGCCATAAAATAGTATGACAGTTTCATAACTTAAATAAACATTTTTCCCAAGAATATGGGAATCAAGGATATGCCTATCACTGGAGATGACTTACCTCTGGGAGGCTCTAGGTCAGCACTATTGTACTTGTCTTTATATTAAACACACTTGGCTGCTGAGCAGATCTTGGGAAGGATGAGCAATCTACATCTTCAATATACTTTCTCTCAGAGGACAGATGTATAGACTGTTCTTGAGGGAACCTACTCAACCAGGCTTGATATTTTTGATTCTGTACTGTCTTATTTCTTATGTCTTCCACGACCCGTTGTTTGGCTTTAAAGGCCTTCCAAAATCTCACTACCTTAACATTTGTCTTTCTGTTCATTTTTTTTTCTTAAAATCTCCAGATCAGAATAAAACTTGCCACATGTACACTCAAATGGCGCTGCCTACTCCTTTGTTTTACATTTCTCTCATCCCCTTTTGATAGTTTAGCACTTTACAAATCTGATGTGCTTGCCAATCCATGTATTCCAGCCTCTTCTCCATTGTAAATGCCATGCGACATATCAGGAGAGGAATACTGAAGGATATACAAATTCTAAACTCTGTGATGAGTCAGTCTCATTCTTAACTCTAATGTCTTTTAAACCCATTGGACTGAGTATAAAATTTTCCATTTCTTATCACCTTTTTCTCAATAATGCCCATCATTCTTTTATTGTCTTATTGCTGTTATCTATGTAGATTTCATCCAGTGATAATCAAGTGTCATTAAAAGCCCACATCAGCTTTTCCATAGGAATGGTGTCTCTCATATTTCCAAAAGTTACACATCCCTTTTCTCAAGGAAGACCATATCTTAATTTTACTTAGTTTGACCACTTCCATGACACCAATACTAAAACCATTGGTCCCTACATACCTCAGCCCAGGAGGTAGGCTCTGAAAGGCTTTTAATTTCTTATTTAAAACACTTTGAATATTCAGTTTATGGGCAGTGTGTCCCCAGATTATCATAGTTTTCATTACTGAATCACTCTCAAGGCCCCTATCTGCATGCTGACTCATTAACTTATCTTTTTTTTTTATTAAAAGTCAAACATTGGCTATTAGCTATCAATTATACCCATTTTTCTAGTCTTCATAATTCACCAATCCCAAGATTTTGGCTCCTAAGAAGGCTTCTTTAGCAATTATAAAATTTATACTCTCCTTTATATTCTATTAACAAACTTCTCTCTCTCTCTTTCTGTCTCTGTGTATCTCACTGTCTCTTTTGTCTGTCTGTCTTTGTCTCTGTCTCTGTATCTGTCTATCTCTGTCTTTCTGTCTCTGTGTCTCTCTCTGTCTCTCTGTCTCTGCCTCTCTCTCTCTCTGCTCTCTCTCTCTCTCTCTCTCTCTCTCCCTCTCCCTCTCTCTCTCTCTCTCCCTCCCCCGCACACCTACTGCCTCCCCACATACATAACTTTCTGTCAAAATTTGGAGAGTCACTGTTTATTCAAATTCTTTCTTTGCAACCAACTTAGAATAAGATCAAACAGCAAAGGTCATACAATTGATACCACACCTGTTAACAGTCCTGTGACTTATTTGGTGAGATTGCAACATATCAGTAGTACAAGAGTCTATACCTATATTTTCATATGAGGTCTCATGCATCAGAATACATGTCAGATCATACCCACAGAAGAAGGCAGCTTCCTTTAAGATACTCTACTAAAATGGCTTTGCCTTGGTTGCATATATTATCATTAAAACATCTTAGGATCTGAGAATGAACTAAAATCAAACAGCAAAATGGTAAGTAGTAAAAATAAACAAGTAAAGAAAAATAACCCACTGAACTTGTGATAAGAATGATGCATGAACTCCAGGAACGTTTATGACTGGATACTCCATAATCAGCCTTATAAACCTAGATAGCATGATTATTCTGAACAACAGAAGCAAACTGACCAATTATAGCTAACTCAGGAAAAAAAGTAGATGCAACACATTAGGAGATTCTAACAGCATTAAAATAGCAAGCCTGATAGGGAGAGTGTTAGTAGACCCTGAAACTCCCAGGGGCTGGTGACAATTGCAGAGGAACAATATACTAGACTGGTAGAAAAAGCAGAGACTCTGGGAGAGCAAAAATTAGAAAGACTTTTACAGGGTCTTTACAGGCTGTCCACAGTATTTGTAAACAACACTGAATTATCCTTACAGGATTAAACTTTATTTATCTAGGTTTGTAACATGTCAAAACTGTAATAAACCAGCAGCTGACTATAAAGGAAAAAACCTAGTGATTCAAAGTTAAAATTATAACCAATGAGAAAAAAAATTGTCACAATGGATTGAATGCATAAACCAAGAGTCAAAGATTCCATATGTTAAGTATAGACATGTTACTTATGAAATGAGAAAGAGAACTGAACCAGGGAAAAAACTTGGAGACAAAAAAAATTATAATGCAGAGTTGCTACACCATTAAATCATCCATTTTCAACTAAATTATATGAGCTATGCAAAGAACAGCAAAGTATGTCCATGAGCCAATGAAAAAGCAATTAGCTGAATCTGTGTCAATGAGCACAGCCAGATGCTGTGTTAGCAGCATTGAGTTCAAATAAAGTATAGCCAAAATGCTTGTAGAATTAAGGAAGCCAAGTGCAGGAACCAGAGAAATATACAAGGACAGCAACTCAACCAAAAAGAGATGATTCATAAAGCAAAAGAAACTATTCAAAAATAGTTTAGATATTAGATATTAGAAAGATATAAACTCTGGGGTTGAAAAATACAATAACCTTACTTGATGGACTCCATAGTAGGTTGAAAATTGCACAAAAAGCAGTTGGTGACCTTGAGTATAAATCAGTAAAAAGTATGTAGTCTGAAATACAGAATAACAACAACAAAATACTGAAAAATATCTGCAGAAGATTAGGCTTCATTCTAGTACCTAATAGAAGATCCAGAAGAGAAATTTGAGAGAAAATGGAGCTGAAAAATAATGCTTTAAAAAAATCAATGTAAGCGAATACTTTTAGAGACTCCACTTTGCCAAATTCTACTCCTTTCTGGTGCTTTGTATATTCATTTTAAATATAATTGACTATGCTCAGACTTAAGTAATCTATGTTTAAATCCACCACTGATATTTTAATTCCTGTCTTTTACATATTTGTTTACCTTTGACACATTCATAACTTCCCATTTATTTATTATAAATTCAACTAAAATTTTATGATTGTATTACTTTTCTTAGACTACTTAGTACATACCTGACACAGGGCATATGATCAATAGAGCATCTGGGACAATAGTCTTCCCACTGCCATTTGCACCAGGGAGCCGGGCACTTCCACAGCCTTCCATGCATGGCCTGCCAGGAAAGAGAGAGATCTCCCAGCAGTGCTTTCACTTCTGAGTTTGGAGGTGAGATCTCCACCTTCTCTCTGGAGGGGAACAGCTGGGATGACATGGGGCATATGATCAGTGGAGCAAGTGGGACAAAGGTCTTCAGGCTGACATTTGCACCAGGGAGCCATGTGGCTCCATAGTCTCTGGTGTACAAACCCTGCCAGAAGAGAGTTGGTCTCTCAGGAGTACAGACACAGGCATACAGGTCCACAGGAGGCACAAGCTCCAGCTAGAGACAGCAAAATCAACTAGCACTAAGATAACCAGATGGCAAAAGGCAAGCACGAGAACCCTACCCACAGAAACCAACGCTACTTCACAATATCAGAACCCAGTTCTCCCACTACAGCAAGTCCTGGATACCCCAACACACTGGAAAAGCAAGAGTTGGATTTATAATTGGATCTCATGATGCTGATATAGGGCTTCAGGAAGGACTTAAATAACACCCTAAGAGAAATACAGGAGAACATGGTCAACAAGCAGAAGCCCTTAAAGAGAAACACAAAAATCCCTTAAAGAATTACAAGAAAATACTAACAATCATGTGAAGGAACTGAACAAAACCATCCAGGATCTAAAAGTGGAAGTAGCAACAATAAAGTAATCCCAAAGTGAGACTTCTCTGTTCTGGAAAACCTTAGAAAGAATTCAGAAGTATAGATGCAAGCACCAAAAACAGAATACAAGAGATAGAAGAATCTCAAGTGCTGAAGATGCCATAGAAAATATTGACTCAACCGTCAAAGGAAATGCAAAATGTTTAAATTTGTAACCCAAAACATCCAGAAAATAAAGGACACAGTGAGAAGACCAAACCTAAGAATTATAGGTATAGAAGAGAGTAAAGATTTACAATGTAAAGGTCCAAAAATATCTTCAACAAGATTATAGAAGACTTCTCTAACCTAAAGAAAAGAGATGCCCATGAACCTACAAGAAGCCTACAGAACTACAAACAGACTGGACCTGACCAGAACATCCTCCTGGCACATAATAATCAAAAGACAAAATGTACTAAACAAAGAAAGAATATTAAAAGCAGTAAGTGAAAAAGGGCAAGTAACTTATAAAGGCAGACCTATCAGAATTATAATAGACTTCTCACCAGTCTGTGAAAGCTAGAAGATCCTGGGCAGATCTCATATAGACCCTAAGAGAACACAAATGCCAGCCCAGACTACTATACCCACCAAAAGTCTCAATCATCATAGATGGAGAAACCAAGATATTGCATAATAGAAGCAAATTCACATAATATCTTCCCACACATCCAGTCCTACAAGAGATAATAAACGGAAAACGCCAACACAAGGAAGGAAACTACACCCTAGAAAAAGCAAGAAAATAATGTTCTTCCAACAAATCCAAAATAAAATAACCACGCAAACATAAAAAATAACATCAAAAATAACAGGAAGCAACAATCATTATTCCTTAATATCTCTTAACAGCAATGGACTCAATTCCCCAATAAAAAGACATAGACTACCAGAAATATTATTCATATAAATCTTCAGTTTTATCAGAAAATGTTTGTAATTCCCCTGTTAATTAATTTTGTAATGTTTTTTATGTCTACCATTTTACCTGCATTATTTTTCATGATAATCTTGCTTTAACATATTTTTCTATATATTTCTTCTATTTTATCAGAAATGTGTTCCACGTAAATCTCTGATTTTATCACAAAATGTTTTTAATTGCACTTTAAATGAATTTTCAAATGTTTTCTATGTCTACTGTTTTATCTGTATAATTTTCTAGGAAATAGTCAATTTTAACTTGTTTTTCTATATATTTTTTGAATTTTATCAGAAATATTTTTCAGGTAGATCTTCAACTTTACCTGAAAATATTTATAATTCCACTTTCAATGAACTTAGAATTATTTTTATACCTACCATTTTATCTGTATAATTTTCATAATAATCTTCAATTTTAACACGTTTTTATTTATTTCTTCAATTTTATCAGAAATATTTTCCATGTAAATCTTCAACTTTAAAAATGAAACTTCAATTTAATCAGAACAATTCCACTTTCAATCAACTTAGAAATATTTTTTATTGGATATATTCTAGATATAGATATAGATATAGATGTAGATGTAGATGTAGATATAGATATAGAAATAGATATAGATATAGATATAGATATAAATATAGATAGATATATTCTATATATCCAATAAAAACAGGCTGTCCCTGATCCCTGGGGACCAGCTAGCAGGCTTGCAGCCGGCCGGCATCTTCCTCGCGTCACTGCAGACTGCCTGCTGGCGACTGGGTTCAGGTGCGTGGACAGAGACTTGACCTGTCAAAGAACACCTGGTTAGGCTCTTGTTCGCGCCCAGAGCCAAAGGAGGTTGGAGATAGGTTCATGCACCAACAGCTTGGCAGTGCGCACAGAGCCAGATCAGCTTGGCAAGCGGTCTCTGCGCCAACCCAAGGGGGCACCAACCTGCTTAACTCCAGGTCAGTGCCTGGAGTACAGCTAGAGGCTGACATCGTGCCTCAGGACACCACAGACAGCTAACATGACAGAGCCCTGTGGACTGAGTGTACTACCATCTAGGTTCTAGCAGCCCAACCAGGGAACCTCCAGTCCTGTAGGGAACCCAGTGGTTAGACAGAGCCCTGAGACCAGCCACCATTTTGGAGCTGGTGGCCTGAACAGGTCACCATAGAGAACCAACAGAGGAACCCAGGACACCATAAAGATCTAACAGACTAGCCCAGATCAGTGGAGGAAAAAAATCTGATTCTTTTTTTTTCCTTTTTTATTCTTTTATTAGATATTTTCCTTATTTATATTTCAAATGTTATCACCTTTCCTCATTTCCCTTTCCAAAAACCCCCTACCCCATGCTCCCCTCCCCCTGCTCACTAATCCACCCACTCCTGCTTCCCTGTCCTGTCTTTCCCCTATACTGGGACACTGAGCCTTCACTGGTTCAAGGGCCTCTTCTCACTGATGTCCAACAAGGCCATCATCTGCTACATATCCGGCTGACTAATGATGTTGAACATTTTTTAAGGTGTTTCTCAGCCATCCGAATTTCTTCAGGTGAAAAGTCTTTGTTTAGCTCTGTACCCCATTTTTGGATAGGGTTATTTGGTTTTCTGGGGTCAAACTTCTTGAGTTCTTTGTATACATTGGATATTATCCCTCTGTCGGATATGGGGTTAGTGAAGATCTTTTCCCAATTTGTTGGTTGCCGATTTGTCCTTTTTTTTTTAATTTTTATTTTCTATATTCTATGTTTACATTCCAAAGGCTTTCCCCTTTCCCAGTTCCCACCCACCATACTTCCCATAGTTCCTCTCCCCCCCAACTATTCCCCAATCATTCCCCCTCCCCCCTCGGTTTCTTTACTAATCTGTATGCAATCTTTACAGGCCCAGGGTCCTCTCCTTTCTTCTTCTTGGGAATCATTTGACTTGCTATTTGTGTCTTGAGTATTTAGGGCTTCTGCGCTCATTAATATCCACTTATCAGTGATTGCATTTCATGTGCATTCTTTTGTGATTGGGTTAACTCACTTAGGATGATATTTTCCAGGTCTAACCATTTACCTACAAATTGCATGAATTCATTATTTTTAATTGCTGAGTAGTATTCCATTGTATAAATATACCACATTTTCTGTATCCATTCCTCCTTTGAGGGATATTTGGGCTCCTTCCAATTTCTGATTCTTAAGAGCTAGCAACTAGGCAGGCCAGGAGGAGACAGCGGGAGGCCAATTGCAGGTCCAGCAGCAAGCCTCCGGAAGACTTAGATCCAGCACAGCAGAGCTGAGGAGGTAACTGAGAGCCCAGTAACTGAAACCTCCTGGTCTCCACCTCGGGAGATCGGACGCCCTCTACAACAGCAGCGCCAAACACCAGGCACACAGGAACCTCAAACTCCAACCACTAAGAACAAGACCAACTAACTCCAGAGATAGATGGCAAAAGGCAAACGTAGGAACGTTACAAACAAAAATCAAGGCAATATGGTAGTATCTGAACCCAATTCACCAACCACAGCAAGTCCTGGATACCCCAGCACACCAGAAAAACAAGAGTTGGATATAAAAGCACTGGTCATGATGCTTCTAGAGGAACACAAAAAAGACATAAACAAATTTCTTCAAGAAATGCAGGGGAACATCAATAGGGTAGAAGCTCTTACAATGCGAACACAAAAATCACTTAAAGAACTCCAGGAGAATATGGGCCAACAGACAGAAACCAATAAAGAGGAAATAAGAAAATCAGTTAAAGAAATGCAGAAGTTGAAACAACAGGCAGAAGTCATGAAAGAGGAAACACAAAAATCTCTTAAAGAACTATGAGAAAACACAAACAAACAAAAAAGAACTGAGCAAAACCATCCAAGATCTGAACACAGAGGTAGAAACAACTAAGAAATCACAAAAGGAGGCATCTTTGGAGATAGAAATATTTTTATGCCCACCATTTTATCTGTATAATTTTCCATCATAATCTTCAATTTTAACATGTTATTTTATATTTTTCTACAATTTTATCACCAGATTTTCCACATAAATCTTGAATTCTACTTTATTTTTCAATTAATTTAGCAATGATTTTATGACTACTATTTTACTCTTTAATTTACCATGAAAATTGTCAATTTTGATGTTTTTCTATATATTTCTTCGATTTTGTCAAAAATATTTTCCATGTAAGTCTTCAATTTTTTTTTTTTACTTTAAACCTTTATTTATTTAACATGGCATTGGCTATAGCTACAGGTTTGTCATATACAGGTGTAATTACAAAAATATATCTTTCCTCTATCCATGAAATCTCCAGAATATTTTTTTAAGGAAAGATTTTTTTTATTGGATATATTCTACATTTATATTTCATTTCCCTTTTTCTGGTTCCCCATCCCCCAAAGGCGTCACATGTCCTTTTCCCTCCCCCTGTACCCCCATCCACCCCTTCCCACTTCCTTGTTCTGGTATTCCCCTACACTGATTTTTTGATCCTTTCCAGCACCAGGGTCCACTCATTCCTTATTGTTGGATATCATTTGATATGTGGATTGTGTCTTTGGTGTCCCAAGAGTCTAAGCTAATATCCACTTATCAGTGAGTACATACCATGGGTATTCTTTTGAGACTGGGTTACCTCACTTAGTATGATGTTCTCCAGCTCCATCCATTTCTCTAAGAATTTCATGAATTCATTGTTTCTAATGGCTGAATAGTACTCCATTGTGTATATATGCCACAATTTTTGTATCCATTCCTCTGTTGAGAGACATCTGGGTTCTTTCCAACTTCTGGCTATTATAAATAAGGCTGCTATGAACATAGGGGAACATGTATCCTTATTGCATGCTGGGGAATCTTCTGGGTATATTCCCAGGAGTGGTATGGCTGGGGCCTCCGGAAGTATCATGTCCATTTTTCTGAAGAACCGCCAGACTGATTTCCAGAATGGTTGTACTAGCTTGCAGTCCCACCAGCAGTGAAGGAGTGTTCCTCTTTCTCCACATCCTCACCAACACCTGATGTCTCCTGAGTTTTTAATCTTAGCCATTCTGCCTTGTGTGAGGTGAAATCTCAGGGTTGTTTTGATTTGCATTTCTCTAATGACTAATGATGTTGAACATTTTCTAAGGTGTTTCTCAGCCATCCGAATTTCTTCAGGTGAAAAATCTTTGTTTAGCTCTGTACCCCATTTTTGGATAGTGTTATTTGGTTTCCTGGGGTCTAAGTTCTTGAGTTCTTTATATACATTGGATATTAACCCTCTGTTGGATGTGGAGTTGATGAAGATCTTTTCCCAATTTGTTGGTTGCCGATTTGTCCTTTTGACAGTGTCTTTTGCCTTACAGAAAATTTGTAATTTTATGAGGTCCCATTTGTCAATTCTTGATCTTAGAGCATAAGCAATTTGTGTTCTGTTCAGGAATTTTCCTCCTGAGCCAATGTCCTCAAGGGTCTTCCCCAGTTTCTTTTCTATTAGTTTGAGTGTGTCTGGTTTTATGTGAAAATCCTTGATCCACTTGGAGTTGAGCTTAGTCCAAGGAGATAAGAGTGGATCAATTCTCACTCTTCTGCATGTTGACCTCCAGTTGAGCCAGCACCATTTGTTGAAAAAGCTATCCTTTTTCCACTGGATGTTTTCAGCTCCTTTGTCAAAGATCAATTGGCCATAGATGTGTGGGTTCAATTCTGAGTCTTCGATCCTATTCCATTGATCTGCCTCCCTGTCACTGAACCAATAGCATTCAGTTATTAACACTACTGCTCTGTAGTATTGCTTGAGGTCAGGGATATTGATTCCCCCAGAAATTTTTTTACTGTTGATGATAGTTTTAGCTATCCTGGGTTTTTTGTAATTCCAGATGAATTTGAGAATTGCTCTTTCTAACTCTATGAAGAACTGAGTTGGGATTTTGATGTGGAGTGCATTGAATCTGTATATTGCTTTGGGCAAGATTGCCATTTTGACTATATTAGTCCTGTCAACCCACGAGCATGGAAGATTTTTCCATTTTCTGAGGTCTTCTTCAATTTCCTTCTTCAGAGACCTGGAGTTTTTGTCATATAAACCTTTCACTTGTTTGGTTAGAGTCACACCAAGATACTTTATATTGTTTGTGGCTATTGTGAAGGATGTCATTTCCCTAATTTCTTCCTCGGCCTGCTTATCCTTTGTGTATAAGAAGGCTACTGATTTGATTGAATTGATTTTATAAACAGCCACTTTGCTGAAGTTGTTTATCAGCTGTAGAAGTTCTCTGGTGGAGTTTTTTGGGTCACTTAAGTATACTATCATATCATCTGCAAAAAGTGATAGTTTGTCTTCTTCCTTTCCAATTTGTATCCCTTTGACTTCCTTATGTTGTTGAATTGCTCTAGCTAGTACCTCAAGTACTATATTGAAGAGATATGGTGAGAGGGGGAAGCCTTGTCTAGTCCCTGATTTTAGTGGGAGTGCTTCATGTTTCTCTCCATTCACGTTGATATTGGCTACCAGTCTGCTGTAAATTGCTTTTACTATGTTTAGGTATGGGCCTTGGATTCCTGTTCTTTCCAAGACTTTTAGCATGAAAGGATGCTGAATTTTGTCAAATGCTTTTTGAGCATCCAATGAGATGAGCATGTGTGTTTTTTCTTTGAGTTTGTTTATGTAGTGCATTATGGATTTCTGTATATTGAACCATCCCTGCATCCCTGGGATGAAGCCAACTTGATCATGGTGAGTGATCATTTTGATGTGTTCTTGGATTGGGTTGGCAAGAATTTCATTCAGATTTTTGCATCAAAGTTCATAAGGGAGATTGGTCTGAAGTTCTCTTTCTTAGTTGGGTCTTTGTGTGGTTTTTGTGTCAGGGTAATTATGGCTTTCATAGAATGAGTTGGTTAGTGTTCCTTCTGTTTCATTGTTGAATTTCCTCAGTTTCTTCAATAGTTTGAAGAGTATTGGTATTAGGTCTTCTTTGAAGGTCTGATAGAATTCTGCACTAAAACCATCTGGTCCTGTGCTTTTTTTGGTTGGAAGACTTTCTATGACTTCTTTTATTTCCATCGAGGTTATGGGACTGTTTAGGTCATCTAATTGATCCTGATTTAATTTTGGTATTTGGTATCTGTCTAGGAAATTGTCCATTTCCCCCAGATTCTCCAGTTGTTTTGAGTATAGACTTTTGTAGTAGGATCTGATGATTTTTTGAATTTCCTCAGTTTCTGTTGTTATATCTCCCTTTTCATTTATTTTGTTGATTTGAATACTGTCTGTGTGCCCTTTGGTAATTCTGGCTAGGGCTTTATCTATCTTGCTGATTTTTTCAAAGGACCAGCTCCTGGTTTTGTTGATTCTTTGTATGGTTCTCTTTGTTTCAACTTGATTGATTTCAGCCCTGAGTTTGATGATTTCCTGTCTTCTACTCTTCCTGGGTGAAATAGCTTCTTTTTATTCCATAGCTTTCAGGTGAGCCATTAAGTTGTTAGTATATGCTCTTTCCTGTTTCTTTTTGGAGGCACTCATGGCTATGAGTTTTCATCTTAGCACTGCTATCATTGAGTCCCATAGATTTGGGTATGTTGTGCCTTCATTTTCATTAAATTCTAAAAAGTCTTTGATTTCTTTCTTTATTTCTTCCTTAACTAAGGTATCATTGAGTAGAATATTGTTCAGTCTCCATGTATATGAGGATTTTCTGTTGTTTTTGTTGATAATGAAGAACACTCTTACTCCCTGGTGATCAGATAGGAGGCATGGGATTAGTTCAATCTTTTTATATTTGTTGAGGTCCGACTTGTGACATATTATATGGTCAATATTGGAGAAGGTACCATGAGATGCTGAGAAAAAGGTATAGTCTTTTGCTTTAGGATGAAAGTTTATATATATGTTAGATCCAATTGATCCAAAGTTTCAATGAGTTTCCCTGTGTTCCTGTTTAGTTTCTGTTTTCCTGTTTGGTCCATTGAGGATAGTGGAGTGGTGAGGTCCCCCACAATTATTGTGTTAGGTACAATGTGTCCTTTGAACTTTAGTAAAGTTTTGTTTATGAATGAAACTTGCATTTGGAGCATAGATGTTTAGAATTGTGAGTTCTTGGTGGATTTTTCATTTTACCAGCAACAAGTGACCTTCTTTGTCTCTTTTGATAACTTTAGGTTGAAAGTCAATTTTATATGATATTAGTATCCCTATTCCAGCTTGCTTCCTGCGACCATTTGCTTGCAAAATTGTCTTTCAGCCTTTTACTCTAAGGTTGTGTTTGTCTTTGACCCTGAGTTGTGTTTCTTTTATGCAGAAAAATGTAGGATCCTGCTTCTGTATCTAGTCTGTTAGTCTATGCCTTTTTATTGGGGAATTGAGTCCATTGATGTTAAGAGATATTAAGGAATAGTGATTATTTCTTCCTGTCATTTTTGATGTTATTTTTGTTTTTGAGTGGTTATCTTCTTTTGAGTTTGATGGGAGAAGGTTACTATGTTTCTTTTTCTAGAGTGCATTCTCCCCCCTTGTATTGGACTTTTACTCCTATTATCCTTTGTAGAGCTGGGTTAGTGGACAGATATTGTATAAATTTGGTCTTGTCGTGGAATATTTTGATTTCTCCATCTATGTTGATTGAGAGTTTTGCTGGGTATAGTATTCTTGGCAGACAATTGTGTTCTCTTAGAGTCTGCATAAGACCCGCCCAGGATCTTCTAGCTTTCATGGTCTCTGGAGAGAAGTCTGGTGTGATTCTGATAGGTCTTCCTTTATATGTTACTTGGCCTTTTTCTCTTACTGCCTTTAAAATTCTTTCTTTGTTTAGTACATTTGGGGTTTTGATTATTATGTGACAGGAGGTATTTCTGTTCTGGTCCAGTCTGTTTGGAGTTCTGTAGGCTTCTTGTATATTCATGTGCATCTCTCTCTTTAAGTTAGGGAAGTTTTCTTCCATAATTTTATTGAAAATATTTGCTGGCCCTTTAAATTGTAGGTCTTCACTCTCATCTATCCCTATAATCCTTAGGTTTGGTCTTCTCATTGTGTCTTGGATTTCCTGGATGTTTTGGGTTACAAGCCTTTTACATTTGTACTTTCTTTGACTGTGGAGTCAATGGTTACTATGGTATCTTCAGCATCTAAGATTCTTACCTCTATCTCTTGTATTTTGTTATTGATATTTGCATCTATGACCCCTGATTTCTTCCCAAGGTTTTCTATCTCCAAAGTTGTCTCCCTTTGTGATTTCTTAGTTGTTTCTACCTCTGTGTTCAGATCTTGGATGGTTTTGCTCAGTTCCTTCACTTGTTTGTTTGTGTTTTCTTGCAACTCTTTAAGAAATTTTTGTGTTTCCTCTTTCATGACTTCTGCCTGTTGACTCAATTTCTCCTGCATTTCTTTAAGTGATTTTTTCATTCCCTCCTTATTGGCTTGTGTCTGTTGATCCATATTATGCTGGAGTTCTTTAAGTGATTTTTGTGTTTGCATTGTAAGTGCTTCTACCCTATTCATGTTCCCCTGCATTTCTTTTTTTTTCTTTTTATTCTTTTTTTTATTGTATATATTCTATATTTACAATTCATTTCCCTTTTTCTGGTTCCCCACCAGAAAAATTGCTTATACTTAGAGTATAAGCAATTGGTGTTCTGTTCAGGAATTTTTCCCCTGAGCCGATGTCTTCAAGGGTCTTCCCCAGTTTCTTTTCTATTAGTTTTAGTGTGTCTGGTTTTATGTGGAGATCCTTGATCCACTTGGAGTTGAGTTTAGTGCAAGGAGATAAGAGTGGATCAATTCTCATTCTTCTGCATGTTGACCTCCAGTTGAGCCAGCACCATCTGTTGAAAAGGCTATCTTTTTTCCACTGGATGTTTTCAGCACCTTTGTCAAAGATCAATTGGCCATAGATGTTTGGGTTCAATTCTGGGTCTTCGATCCTATTCCATTGATCTGCTTCCCTGTCACTGAACCAATACCATGCAGTTTTTAATACCACTGCTCTGTAATATTGCTTGAGGTCCGGGATATTGATTCCCCCAGAAGTTCTTTTGCTGTTGATGATAGTTTTAGCTATCCTGGGTTTTTTGTTATTCCAGATGAATTTGAGAATTGCTCTTTCTAGATCTATGGGTTACAAGCCTTTTTGCATTTTGCGTTTTCTTTGACTGTGGAGTCAATGGTTACTATGGTATCTTCAGCATCTGAGATTCTTACCTCTATCTCTTGTATTCTGTTGTTGATATTTGCATCTACGACCTCAATTTCTTTCCAAGGTTTTCTATCTCCAAAGTTGCCTCCTTTTGTGATTTCTTAGTTATTTCGACCTCTGTGTTCAGATCTTGGATGGTTTTTCTCAGTTCCTTCATTTGCTTGTTTGTGTTTTCTTGCAATTCTTTAAGAGATTTTTGTGTTTCCTCTTTCATGACTTCTGCCTGTTGGTTCAAGTTCTCCTGCATTTCTTTAAGTGATTTTCTCCTTTCCTGTTTATTGGCTTCTGTCTGTTGGTCCATATTCTCCTGGAGTTTTTTAAGTGATTTTTGTGTTTGCATTGTAAGGGCTTCTACCCTATTCATGTTCCCCTGCATTTCTTTAAGAGATTTGTTTATGTCTTTTTTGTGTTCCTCTAGCAGCATCATGACCAGTGCTTTTATACCCTACTCTGTTTTTTCTGTTGTGTTGGGGTATCCAGGACTTGCTGTGGTTGGCGAATTGGGTTCAGATGGTGCCATATTGCCTTGATTTCTGTTAGTAATGTTCCTATGTTTGCCTTTTGCCATCTGTTTATCTCTGGAGTTAGTTGGTCTTATTGTTACTGGTTGGAGTTTGAAGCTCCTGTGAGCCTGGCCTTTGGCGCTGCTGTAGTAGAGGCAGTCCATGCTCCTTACCGCAGCCACCAGTTGTCTGCAGTGACCTGAGGCAAGATGACGGCCTCACTGCAAGCCTACAGAGCTGGACCCCAGTGGTCAGCAATAGCCACACCGAGCTGTAGGTGCCCAGATCTCCCGCCGAGCTCCTCTGGCTTTGTGCACAGGCAAGAGCCTGACGGGGTAGTCTATGCCAGGCTAGGTCTCAGTCCACGCACTTGACCCCATCCGCCAGCCATCCTCAGTGACCCGAGGCAAGATGGCGGCCTTGCTGCAAACACAGTGAACTGTCCCCAGAGTTCAGCCACAGCTGCTGAGCTGTAGATGCACAGACCTTCCACCGAGCTCCTCTGCCCCTGGGCGCCGGCAAGAGCCTGATGGGGTAGTCTATACTAAGCTAGGTCTCTGACCACGCACCTGACCCCAGCCACCAGCAGTCCGTGATGTCCCGAGGCAAGATGGCAGCCTTGCTGCAAGCCTGGCAAGCAGGTTCCCAGCATTCGGCATCGGCCGCCAAGCTGTAGGTGCACAGACCTCCTCCCGGCGACCTGCTCTGGCTCTGGGCTCAGGTAAGAGCCTGACAGGGTAGTGGATTCTGGGCTAGGTCTCAGGCCACGCACCTGACCCCAGCTACCAGTAGTCTGCGGTGTCCCGAGGCGTTGGCGGCCTAGCTGGAAGCCCAGCGAGCCAGTCCCCAGCTGTAAGTCTTCAATTTTATCATAAAATATTTTTACTTCCTTTTTCAATAATAAATAAATAAATAAATAAATAAATAAATAAGGAAATATGCCTAATAATGGTGCATATATAATTTGTTACCATTTACCTTTCATGAACATGCACAGGTTTATTTACTATCTACATTGTGCTGACATTGTCTTCCAATTCATACCTGCAACATTAAAACTCATCAATGAATGCAGCTTAAATGACTCAAGACAACTGCCTATCACTCAGTAGTGATAATGTCTCTTCTATCCTTCCATAATGATGTCTCCAATTTTCTTTTAGAAAACACTCTGTCTAGAATCTTCTATTTATTCAACACTACAAAGCAATTCTACAGGTTCTTTGAAAATGATTTTTCTCTGGGAATGTGCTATTTCATTATCATTCCTGATTGTGAGTGGCCAATTTTAATAGAGTAAATTTGCATTGTGGCCTGTATTTAAACTATTTTCTCTCTTTTTCACCTATATGTATATTTGGTCTGCTTCCTTGCCTGTCTTCCTGCTCACTCACTCTTTCTTCAATTGCCCCCATTTCCTATAGGGCCTTTCCATTTGGTGTTTATGTGTTTTTCCACAGTTCTAATGTGTTTAAGTTTATTAGTTGACTTTATATCATGTATTTGTCCATTTCTTTTCTTTGTATTTCTGTCTTATGTATTTTTAAAGGATGTTCATAGTTGTCATCTGAGCTTTCTTTTCTTTTTTTTTTTTTTTTCGTTTTGCAACAACTGGTTTCGAGATATTTACAGCATTTGTACTTTGATTGCTACATGTTTAATGTCTTTTTGGACTTAACTTTGACAAATAACTTACCTAAATAGTGCCAGGCATTGAGCTCCATCTTGGATTTTGTGAATTGTGTTTTCAAGGTATTTGCTTTTCAAATTGATTTTCACTTTCTGGAGACCTATGCTACAACTTTCTCACAGATTGGTCAGGATTTGTGAAAAGTTTTATAACCTTTACGTCATATGACAAAGGTTTTAACTGTGCCTATAGTAATAGCCACATGATCTTTCTCAGGCATATATCTTTTTAAAAGTAGAGAAGGCCTGCAAATTAGCATAGTATAATTTCTACACACAGACCCTACGTCATAATGCCAAGGAACCAAAATCAATAAATATATGAATAGTAGGTTAATTTATTATTCCAAAGCATAGTGAAACCTTGTACTTTATGTTAATCACATATCAGATGAGAGAAAGGTCTCCCTATGGATTCATAGGATTATTATACTATAGGTAGCCATCTTATCAAAAGCGATCTACACATTCAATGCAATCCCCATCAAAAATCTAAAATAATTCTTCATAAATCTTGGAAGGATAATTTTCAGCTTTAGATGAAAACACACACATACACACACTCCCACCCACAAAACACAAGATAGCTAATACAATCCTGAATAATAAAAGAACTGCTGGAGGTATCAATATCAACAGTACCAATCCCAAATTTTAGTACAGAGCTGAAGTAATAAAAATAGCATGGTACTGGTCCCAAAATAGGCATGTTGACAAATCAAATCAAATCAAATCAAAGATTAAGAAATAAGTTCACACATGTGGTCACTTGATTTATAAAGAATACAGAAATACACACTTGGGAAAAGACACTCTTCAACAAATTGTTATGTTCAAACTGGATGTATGTATGTAGACAAATAAAAAATAAAAATAAATAAAAGATCTATAGTTATCATCTTCTATAAAACTCAACTTCAAATTGATTAAAAATCTCAACATAAGGCTAAATATACTAAATATTACAGAAAAAAGGAGGAAATTATGTTGAACTCATTGGCACAGGAAAAGACTTTAAATCACCATTAGCTCAGGCATTAAGATTAATAAATAAATATTAATAAATGGGACATCGTGAAACTAGAACTCTTTTGTATGGAAGAGAACACCATCAATTCAGCCAAAACATCATCCTATAGAATTGGGAAAATTTTTATTTCCAGCAACACATCTGATAGAGCGCTAATATCTGAAAATATCAAACAAACTAGCCATTAACAAAGCAAATACGTTAATCAAAAATAGGATACAGATCTTAACAGAGAATGTTCAGAAGAGTAAACACAAATTCTGAGAAACACTTAAAGAAAAGTTCAACACCTTTATTCACCAGGGAAATGTAAACTAAAACTACTTTGAGAGTTTATATTAATGAGTCCAAACAGTCAAGATCCAGCCGGCGGCGGATCAAGCCTCAGCCAGCTTCCCAGCAGCTTTGGACCAGCAGGCAGAACCAGGTAACTGAGATATCCCAAGTTTAAGACCTCTGGGGAATCAGGACACCAGACAGCAAACCCTGAGCAGGAGCACTGCAGAGCAGCTGCCCAACAGGCGGAACCAAGTACCTGGGATATCCCGAGTTTAAGACCTCGGGGGACTCAGGACACCTGTCAGCAATCTGTGAGCAGGAGCCCTGCTGGGCAGTGGTTCAGGTGTCCCAGTCTCTGGGAAATAGCCTTACGAGCCCACAGGAGGGTCAAGCACCAGCTAGTAACTACAGGACCAACTAACACCAGAGTTAACAAGATGGCAAAAGGCAAACGTAAGTTCATTACTAACAGAAATCAAGGCAGTATGGCAGCATCTGAACCAGTTCCCCAACAGCAATAAATCTTGAATACCCCGAAACACCAGAAAAACAAGACTCAGATCTAAAATCACTGGTCAGGATGCTGATAGAGGAACACTTAGATAAATCTCTTAAAGTAATACATGAGAAAATAGACCAAAAGCTAGAAGCCCTTACAAGGCAAACACAATTAAATCTCCGATATCCCAACACACCAGAAAAACAAGACTCAGATCTAAAAATCACTGGTAAGGATGCTGATAGAGGATCACTTAGATACATTTCTTAAAGTAATAGAGGAGAAAATAGATCAAAAGCTAGAAGCGCATACAAGGCAAACACAAAAATCTCTTAAAGAAATCAAGGAGAATATAGAGCACAACATGAATCCCACTAAAGGGGAGAAACAAAAATCACTTAAAGAAATACAAGCGAACATGGGTCAAAAAGGAGAAGTCATAAAAGAGGAAACACAAAAATCCCTTAAAGAATTACAGGAAAACACAAACAAGCAATTGAAAGATCTGAGCAAAACCATACAGAATCTAAAAACAGAAGTAGAAACAACTAAGAAATCGCAAAGGGAGACAACGTTGGAGATAGAAAACCTTGGGAAGAAATCAGGAGTCATAGATGCAAATATCAACAACAGAATACAAGAGATAGAAGACAGAATCTAAGATGCTGAAGATACCATAGGAACCATGGATTCAACAATTAAAGAAAATGCAAAATGCAAAAAGCTGGTAACCCAAAACATTCAGGAAATCCAGGACACAATGAGAAGGCCAAATCTAAGGATTATAGGTATAGACGAGAGTGAAGATTTACAAGTTAAAGGGCCAGCAAATATCTTCTACAAAATTATGGAAGAAAACTTCCCCAACCTAAAGAGAGAGATGAATATACACGAAGCCTATAGAACCCCAAATAGACTGGACCAGAACAGAAATACTTCCCTTCACATAATAATCAAAACCGCAAATTTACTAAACAAAGAAAGCATATTAAAGGCAGTAAGAGAAAAAGGACAAGTAACATATAAAGGAAGATCTATCAGAATTACACCAGACTTCTCTCCTGAGACCATGAAAGCTAGAAGATCCTGGGCAGACCTCATGCAGACTCTAAGAGAAGACAAACTTCAGCCAAAACTACTATACCCAGCAAAACTCTCAACTGCCATAGATGGGGAAACCAAGGTATTCCATGACAAAACCAAATTTGCACGATATCTATCTACAAACCCAGCCCAACAAAGGATAATAGGGGAAAAATAACAACACAAGGGGGGAAACTACACCCCAGAAGAAACAAGATAGAAACCCCCTCTCATCCAACCCAAGAGAACCACTCAAATACAAAAAAAACAAAAAAAAAAAACAAAAAAAAAACAAAAAAACAAAAAAAAAACGCACAATTACTATTCCTTAATATCTCTTAATATCAATAGACTCAATTCCCCAATAAAAAGACACAGACTAACAGACTGGATACAGAAACAGGACCCTACATTTTGCTGCATACAGGAAACACATCCTAGTGTCAAAGACAAAAACCACCTTAGAGTAAAAGGTGGGAAGACAATTTTACAAGCAAATGGTCTCAGGAAAAAATCTTCCTCAAGATCCTGCTATACCAGTAATTCTTGCGCATATACCCAAAGGACTCAGAAGGTCACTTCTTGCTTGTCAAAGGGAAAATCCACCAAGAAGAATTCTCAATACTGAACATCTATGCCCCAAATGTAAGGGCACCCTCATTCATAAAAAAAAAATTTACTAAAGATTAAAGCACACATTGCACCTAACACAATAATTGTAGGTGACTTCAACACTCCACTCTCTTCAATGGACCGATCAGGAAAGCAGAAACTAAACTACTGTACAGTTATCCATTTACACTATGGAATATTACTCATCTACTAACAAAAATGAAAACATAAAATTGTCAGATGAAGTAGATCAGCGAAACAGTCCCATAACCCCCAAAGAAATAGAAGGGGTCATAGAAAGACTCCCAACCAAAAAAAGTACGGGACCAGATGGTTTTAGTGCAGAATTCTACCAGACATTCAAAGAAGACGTAACACCAATACTTTTCAACCTATTCCACAAAATAGAGACAAAAGGGACACTGCCCAACTCATTCTTCGAAGTCACAATTATGCTGATACCTAAACCACAAAAAGATCCTACAAAGAAAGAGAACTACAGGCCAATTTCTCTTATGAATATCGATGCAAAAATACTAAATAAAATTCTTGCAAACCAAATCTAAGAGCACATCAAAACGATCATGCACCATGATCAAGTAGGCTTCATCCCAGGGATGCAGGGATGGTTCAATATACGGAAATCCATCAATGTAATCCACTACATAAACAAACTAAAAGAAAAAAAACCACATGGTCATCTCATTAGATTCTGAAAAAGCATTCGACAAAATTCAGCATCCTTTCATACTAAAAGTCTTGGAAAGAGCAGGAATTCAAGGCCCATACCTAAACATAGTAAAAGCAATCTACAGCAAACCAGTAGACAACACCAAAATAAATGGAGAGAAACTTGAAGCAATCCCACTAAAATCAGGGACTAGACAAGACTGCCCTCTCTCTCCATATCTTTTCAATATAGTACTGGAAGTTGTAGGGAGAGCATTTAGACAACATAAGGAAGTCACAGGGATACAAATTGGAAAGGAAGAAGTCAAAGTATCATTTTTTGCAGATGATATGATAGTTTACTTAAGCGACCCAAAAAACTCCACCAGAGAACTTCTACAGCTGATAAACAACTTCAGCAACGTGGCTGGTTATAAAATTAACTCAAGCAAATCAGTAGCCTTCTTGTACTCAAAGGACAAGCAGGCTGAGAAAGAAGTTAGGGAAATAACACCCTTCACAATAGCCACAAACAACATAAAAAACCTTGGCGTAACTCTAACCAAACAAGCAAAAGATCTGTATGACAGGAACTTCAAGTCCTTGAAGAAAGAAATCAAAGGAAGACCTCAGAAGATGGAAAAATATTTCTTGCTCCTGGATTGGCAGGATCAATATAGTAAAAATGGCCATCTTGCCAAAAGCAATCTACAGATTCAATGTGATCCCCATCAAAATCCCAACTCAATTCTTCATACATCTAGAAAGAGCAATTCCCAAATTCCTCTGGAACAACAAAATACCCAGGATAGCTAAAACTATTCTCAACAATAAAAGGACTTCTGGGGGAATCAATATCCCTGACCTCAAGCAGTACTACAGAGCAATTGTATTAAAAACTGCATGGTATTGGTACAGCAACAGGCAAGTAGATCAATGGAATAGGATTGAAGACCCAGAAATGAACCCACAGACTTGTGGTCACTTGATCTTTGATAATGAGCCACAACCATCCAGTGGAAAAAAGATAGCCTTTTCAACAAATGGTGCTGGTTCAACTGGAGGTCAACATGCAGAAGAATGCGAATTGACCCACTCTTATCTCCTTGCACTAAGATCAACTCCAAGTGGATCAAGGACCTCCACATAAAACCAGAAACACTGAAACTATTAGAAAAGAAACTTGGGAAGACCCTGGAGTACATGGGCACAGGGGGAAAGTTCCTGAACAGAACACCAATAGCTTATGCTCTAAGATCAAGAATTGACCAATGGGACCTCATAAAATTACAAAGTTTCTGTAAGGCAAAGGACACTGTCAGAAGGACAAAACAGCAACCAACAAAGTGGGAAAAGATCTTCACCAACCCCACATCTGACAGAGGGCTAATATCCAATATATACAAAGAACTCAAGAAGTTAGACCACAAATAACCAAATAACCCTATCAAAAATGGGGTACAGAGCTAAACAAAGAATTTTCACCAGAAGAAATTCAGATGGCCGAAAACACCTTAAGAGATGTTCAACATCATTAGTCATCAGGGAAATGCAAATCAAAACAACCCTGAGATTCCACCTCATACCAGTCAGAATTGCTAAGATTAAAAACTCAAGAGACAACAAGTGCTGATGAGGATGTGGGGAAAGAGGAACACTCCTCCACTGTTGGTGGGATTGAAAAATGGTAAAACCTCTCTGGAAATCAGTTTGGCTGTTCCTCAGAAAATTGGGCATGTCACTTCCAGAGGACCCTGGCATAGCACTACTGGGCATATACCCAGAGGATTCCCCTGCATACAATAAAGACACATGCTCCACTATGTTTATAGCAGCCTTGTTTATAATAGCAAGAAATTGGAAGGAGCCCAGATATCCCTCAAAAGAGGAATGGATACAGAAAATGTGGTATATTTATACAATGGAGTACTTACTACTCAGCGATTAAAAATAATGAACTCATGCAATTTGTAGGTAAATGGTTAGATCTGGAAAATATCATCCTAAGTGAGTTAACCCAATCACAAAAGAATACACATGAAATGCATCACTGATAAGTAGATATTAATGAGCCCAGAAGCCTTAAATACTCAAGGCACAATTAGCAAGTCAAATGACTCCCAAGAAGAAGAAAGGAGAAGACCCTGGGCCTGTAAAGATTGGATCCAGTTTTGTAGACCCAGAACAGAGAAATCGTGTGTGTTGGGGGGAGAATGATTGGGGAATAGTTGGGGAATAGTTACTATGATGATCTGCCTGCAAAACATTCTAATACAATAGTGGCACAAAGCTCAGGAGATTAACCAAGCAAGATCTGAATTGATTTAAAGCCCACTCCATGAGATGGAACCTATATCCCACACTGCTTGCATGACTAAGAACCCAAGATTAAATAGGCACCTTGACCAGCAGTAGTTGACTAAAACAAAATCAAATTTAATTCCATCTATTTGTAGACAAGGTTGGTCTTGAACTCACAGAGATCAGCTTGCCCAAGTTCTGGATTAATGGTGTGCCCCGCCACGCCTTGCTGGTTGACTACATTTTTATCAACACACAGCAGGGGGGAGGGATGGAGGGAGAGAGAAAGGGTGAGAGAAAGAGAAAGAGAGAGAGGAGAAGAAAAGGAGAAGAAAGAAAGAAGGAAAGAAAGAAAGAAAGAAAGAAAGAAAGAAAGGGAGAAGGAGGAGGAGGAGGAGGAGGAGGAGGAGGAGGAGGAGGAGAAGAAGAAGAAGAAGAAGAAGAAGAAGAAGAAGAAGAAGAAAAGAAGAAGGAGGAAAAGGAGGAAGGAGAAGGAGAAAGAAGAAGAAGAGGAAGGAGGAGGAGGAGGAGGAAGGAGGAGGAGGAGGAGGAGGAGGAGGAGGAGGAGGAGGATTCAGGATATAAAACCTTAAAGCCCATTCTCATTGACCCATTTCTTCTAGTATGTCTCCAACTTCTAAAGGTTCCATAATCTTCTCAAGCAAAGTCACCAGCTGTGGACCAAGTGTTCAAATGCTTGACCCTCAGAAGGGCATTTTTATTCAAACTGTAACAAAAAGTTATTCATATCTTTACACTGTGTACAAAAATAATGGCTTAAGCTTAGAAAAAGATCAGCATAGTTTACATAATCTTACCCTTGGCTGACCAATAAATTAGACAAAATTCTAAATGCATGCACAAGAAAATATCACTAAGAGTTTTTAAGCCATGGATTATTAATATTTCTTAAAATAGCAAAAATTGTTTAAACAATCATCCTGAATATCTTGCATGTACTTTCTGAATTGCCATGCTTAAATTTGTTTGGGGTGACATGAATTTTTTAATTATTACACACATAAAATTTTTAAACTGTTTAAATTGCAAAATTAAGAACAGATCAATCCGTAGAAATACTTTGCTTTTGCATTACTTGGTGTGGGTGTCTTTCTCCCTTTGAATGAAGTATTTGAATAAATCTGCTTTATTTATCTCTGACTTTGCTTCAGTATTGCATTAATGTCCTAAGGAAAAAACAATTCTCTAAGAGAGGAAGGGGGTGGTGAAGGTATGCCAAATGCATTATGACGAGGATGTTGGAACTGATATATTTACTCATGCTGGCAAACTAGGTATTCACCATGTTAAAAAAAAAAGAAGGCAAAGCAAATATATTACAGGTAGGAATGCTATAGCATAGAAAATTTCTCTTTATAATAACAAAATGTATTTTCAAGTCTGGGTAAGCAATTCAATTTCCACCACTTAATGTTGTTTAGCAAGCTTTTGTATAGTATGCACTTTCCTCACCTTGTAACTACAAATTCATACAAGAGTTTGCTCTCCCACTGAGATTGTAGTGCTAAACTTGAACTATTGATCTGTGTTGTTTTAACAACAGCCTTTGGGTTTACCAATAAAACTAAAATATTAGTGCTAAGATTTAATACCTATGCTGGGAATAACACAAGGAGCTACGTGATAAAAGCTTCTCTTTATAAATACCCAACTCTTATTGAGACTAGATAAAGATAGGATTTCTGTCTCTTCTATCTAAGTGCCTAACCAGTTTGTCTCCTGAAGGGTATTTCTAGTAATTCACATGAGTAAGAACATCCTGCCTTTCATGCTAGTATTTAATGAGCACAGTTGCTCCAGTATTGTTTATGAGAGCTAAATTTCATACCTTGGCTAATTTTCATATGGTCTAGTTTTATGACAGCAGAAATTGTCCTAAAAAAAAAAAACACGAAACCAAAAAACAAAAACAAAAGATATCATTCTACTCTAAGATGTGTCTGAAGTAAATATAGCAGTTAATTTGTCCTTCATAGAATTGGTTCCTTTTATGTAAAATATTTAAGTATTTATCATCATTGTACTCTAACACTCAAAATGAAATGAAGCATGAAATAAAAATCAATGCAAGTGTCTAAAATTCATTCATAAATATAAATTAAAGGATATGTAAGCCTCAGCATGAAAGCAAATATCAAACACAGAGCATGGTCTTATTTCTAAAATTGATGGACCACTACTCTAGCACAGCAGGCACTTTATAAAAAAATGTCCTCTTGTAAGAGAAGTGTGTTAGTTCTAAGTTTTGCCAAAAGGTATCAAGAACAAGGTAAGGAAGATAAGGCATAAGCATGCTATTATAGTTTCTTATCATGTGCAAGGAACATGAAACATACACTTACCCATTATTTCTAATAAAATTAAAACATCTGATTTCTTTGTTTTTCATCATCTTCATTCTGAGTACACAAAGTTAGCTTCCGATTTATTGTGAAAGTCAGAGGCACTGTCACACTTACCTCCTAACCTACAGTTCAGCTGCCCATTCATGGAATCTTTTCATCAGTTGCTTCAATGAACTGACCATTTTCTTTGTTTGAATATCCAATCCATTACTTCACCCACCGAATTATTTTACTATAGTAATTATCACTTCTGTTATATATGTTTTTCTTCTATATAATACTCTAACACAGGAGAGATTCCCTGAGATGTGCATTTTTTTCTTTTTAAAAAGACAGAAACTTCCTTAAATCCACACTTCTTATCAACTACAACACTTTATGTTGCTTTTTTTCCCATGTGAGCTATCTAAACTCACCCTGAACAATCTGTTCTCTTTCTAGCCTGCTTTAAACCCTCACCAAGTAAATGACTGTACCACTACTTGAAGAAACTTACTTTGTCAAAATAAGTCTTGAGTTTCTCAAGTCAACAATAAACTCTCAGCCCTCTTCTTCTTGGACTATAATCACTCTATGCATTACTTTTTTTTCATGAAGATGACAAAATAGTCCACTAAAGCAACTTAAAGGAAAAATATGTTGTTGTGTGGTTCAACAGAAGTCATGTCATAAAGCCTGAGATACAGTGGAGACCTCAGGATGTCAGAAATGCCAGAAACAAAGGCTAAGGAAAACTACATGCATTGTGTGGACATACCCAGGGAGGAGCAATCAAATGTGCCATAATGATAGGGAGTCATGGTGACTGGAGAAGCTTTACACTGTGGTACCAGGAACTTTCATTTAGGAAAGTCATAACACAGAGGGAGGATAAGAAGCAAGTCCACACTCTAATCTACAAGGCCCACCCCCTAGAGAGCATCATTCTCCATGTAGGCCTCACCTACTGAACATTGTAGAACATCTAATAAGTACCAGCAGCTAGGGACCAAATACTCAAATGCATAAGGATGTTGAGGCATATTTCATATTCAAGCATGACATTCTGTGATGCCTCCCCCACCATGGATGGTTTATGGCTATCTCACAGTGCAGGGTGTACTCAGTCAATTTTTTTTTCATTTTTTATTGGATATATTCTATATTTACAATTCATTTCCCTTTTTCTGGTTCCCCACCCCCAAGGGTCCCACATGCCCTTTTCCCTCCCCCTGCTCCCTCATCCACCCCCTCCCACCTCACTGTTCTTGTACTCCCCCACAATGATTCTTTGGTCCATTCTAGCACCAGTGTCTACTCCTTTCTTCTTGTGAGACATCACTTGGTATGTGATTTATGTCTTTGGTGTTCCAAGCTTCTAGGCTAATATCCACTTATCAGTGACTGCATACCATGGGTATTCTTTTGAGACTGGGTCACCTCACTTAGTATGACGTTCTCCAGCTCCATCCATTTCTCTAAGAATTTCATGAATTCATTGTTTCTAATGGCTGAATAGTACTCCATTGTGTATATATACCACATTTTTTGTATCCGTTCCTCTGTTGAGGGACATCTGGGTTCTTTCCAGCTTCTGGCTATTATATATAAGGCTGCTATGAACATAGTGGAGCATGTATCCTTATTGCATGCTGGGGAATCTTCTGGGTATATTCTCAAGAGTGGTATGGCTGGGTCCTCCAGGAGTATCACGTCCAGTTTTCTGAGGAACCGCCATACTGATTTCCAGAGTGGTTGTACCAGCTTGCGTTCCCACCAGCAGTGGAGGAGTGTTCCTCTTTCTCCACATCCTCGCCAACACCTGATGTCTTCTGAGTTTTTAATCTTAGCCATTCTAACTGGTGTGAGGTGAAATCTCAGGGTTGTTTTGATTTGCATTTCCCTAATTACTAATGATGTTGAACATTTTTTAAGGTGTTTCTCAGCCATCCGAATTTCTTCAGGTAAAAAGTCTCTGTTTAGCTCTGTACCCCATTTTTGGATAGGGTTATTTGCTTTTCTGGGGTCTAACCTCTTGAGTTCTTTGTATACATTGGATATTAGCCCTCTGTCGGATGTGGGGTTGGTGAAGATCTTTTCCCAATTTGTTGGTTGCTGATTTATCCTTTTGACAGTGTCTTTTGCCTTACAGAAACTTTGTAATTTTATGAGGTCCCATTTGTCTATTCTTGCTCTTAGAGCATAAGCAATTGATGTTCTGTTCAGGAATTTTTCGCCTGAGCCAATGTCTTCCAGGGTCTTCCCCAGTTTCTTTTCTATTAGTTTTATTGTGTCTGGTTTTATGTGGAGGTCAAATAGTACCAATAGTCTTACAAGTAGAGTAGTGTTACGAATTAGAAACTATCTTCTGGGAGTTTAAAAAAATCTCTTAACTATGAGCTCTTAGATAATCAAACACAAGTTACAAAATGAAGTGGTATAGGGTAAACATTGCCATTCAAATAGAGAAAAATGGCAAGAAAAGATAGAAGCAAAGCAAAACTGAAACTGAGCAGGACCTACACTAAACTCTCACACTCCATGTCTGGCATCTGGAATTTGTTGTGTCATCTGCACTGTGTTGGGCTTAGATAACCCATACTCTCCAGTACTTTTGACTAGCTCACACATAATTTATCTTTTGGACTGGCTCTAATATATATGCATATATATGTCTGTATATGGAGAGTCAGACACTTGTTCCTAGAATCTCTAGCAATCTGGGATCTCCACTGCATCTCTGGATTCCCCTTCACACATTCATACACAGTTTCTTAGGAGTTCCATACAGAGAATCTGACCCTGATATAATTGCCAGGCTTCATGGTTTTTCTGAAGATTTGATATGAAAATATGACACCATAACTCTTATATCCACACAAACACTAAAGTAATAATTCTATCAGTTCTTTTCCCATGCTGAGATTGAAGTCTTGCCCTCCCATGGTTTAGGTTCAGTCTTTTAGAACCTTCCTGTGTGAACCTCTCGATTTATCACACTCCAGCAGGATGTCCTGGACATTATCTTCCAATTTCCTCTTTTGAGAAGAAAGTTTACAATATTATAACTTGAAAGTCAATGCTTGGTTGAGTGATAGAAATATCTCTCATTTTTCATCACATACCTTATTTAGTGGTGCATGAGTTTGTAGAAATGAGATAAAATAAGAAAGAGATCACTATTTGACAATAAGATTAAACATCTTCACAAAATAAAATTAGTATATTAGGAGAGTTCTTCAGCCCCACCCACTGACCTCCAAGTAAGGTAGGGAAAGTGGGAAATTAGCCTCTATAAAATTCACAAATGAAGAGATTCGGACAGTTTTCCAGTGCGTATATACCTGCAGATGCTTGAAAGATGTGCCTAGAAAAGACAACAGCACAATTTACTCATACTGTGTGTACCTTATTCTGTGTATGTTTTCTATTTACTGCTCCAGTGTTGCACCCTTTTCAAATGAATAAATATACATAAACTACCATCCTGAGTTCGGTGAGCATTTCTTGGAAACTAATAAAATTGGGAGAAGGTCAGAATACCAATTTACAGCTGAACAATTAGAAATATGAGGTTCACAGCTTGTAAGTGATTTAAAAATTAGGATCAGACTCTCGAAGTTGAAAGTGTTTGACTTTTCTATCTCCTAGAAGTTAGAGGTGGAATGAAGTAACAGTATATTGAATTGTTGAGATTACAATGCCTAAAAGATAAGAGAATTAATTACTGGTGTTAGGGCACATTTCTACTTCACAAAATTCCTTTCCTATGTTATGTGGCCAAAGAGACTTGCCCCCAAAGATGCATGTGACTCCAGTAAGAACATAAGCACCCAATAAAAGCAAGAAAGGAATGAAAACCTCTGTCCTAAATCTACAAAGAATAGAATTTTGCCACCACCACCACCCCTGCCCCAAAGATAGTGAGTAAGTTTGGAAACAGATTGGTCCTCGTACTCTCTGGAAAGGAAAGTTTCCTCCTATGTATTTCGTGAAAGAGAATGAGAAGAGTTTAGTAGAAAGATTATAACAGAAGCCTAAGTTAAACTAAAGGGAAAGGTCACACAACAATAGCAGAGTTCTCAGGCTTTCAGCATATTTTAAGATAACTTGTAAGCTCATATGAAGAGTCAATATGTTTTAGTAGAAGTAGCTTCTATAAGTCCATTTCAGTAGCATTTGAGAAATTGGAGTTGATAATATATGGATAAAATTTGGGACTTTGAAAGGACACTATCATAAACTGAAATTTCTTTTGAAATCTTAGGCTATGGTAAATGAATTTTACATTCAGGGATGGCATGATTCTTTGATGACTAGAAGGAAAACAGATAAGCACATTCTAAATTGCAGTTTTATAAACATTAATTGAAGAACTTTTAAGAGTTTTGGCATGTGTAGTTAAAGTCCCAAGTCAGTTGACTTAAAATATGAAGATTATTATGCAGTATGGATCCAATCAGACTATGCCTTTAGAAGCCCAGAGTTTTCTCATCTTGAACTTAGAAGCTATATTAAATGTAAAATACAAGAAATTGCACAGTTGCTAGTTTGCATATGAAGGGGGCATATAAGAAGGACAGCATCCTTAGGAAGTGGGACAACAGCCCTTCTCTATCTACTCATGGTGGGTAGGAACCTCAGCTATAAGATATCAAATTCTACCAACAACACAAATCTAGTAGACAATATGTTAAGATTAAGTTTGTAGTTCTCAATATGTCCAGAGCTAGCTCTAAGGTGCAGCTATGGGATTCCAAGGCCAGTCCTGATCAATAAAAGAGAATGACAGATATAACTGCATAAAATCAACTCTGAAGGGAGGTAGATTTTCCACAGACTATACTGAAAAGAAAATCACTAACTAAGGAAAATACCTTATTTTTGTTAAATATTAGCAATTGTTATCCTTTTCATTGAATTGAGAAATTTGGAAATTAAAGCTAATCTAATTCTTCTGCATAGCTGAGTAAAGAGAGTAAACTTTTTAACTTTATAAATTTATGTAGCAAGTATTAATTCATGTCTATGTGGCAGAAATCAAAAATAAAGTCATACTTTAATGTGATTCACTGATTGGCAGCTACCTAAAAAGAGTTCTTTTCTACACTAGAGACTTATATGGTGCAGTAAATAAAAGGCTCTCAATAATTTATTATGCATATTGGTTAGCATGAAAGTAGGCACAAACTCTGGTAAATTACCCTTTAATGAAAAGTTCAAAATGTTGAAAACTGTTCTTGCTTTTATTTCCCTACCTCTAAATTGAGAAAAATATTATATGCCTATAGAGGTATGTAATGTGATAATGGAATAGGTTGTGTTTTATGAAGAGATTGTAAAACCCATGAAAAGTTGCCCACAGCCAAAAGGAAATTAGGCCAAGCATAAAAAGCATATAGCCAGTGGAAAATAAGAATTTTAATAAAATTGAAAATACAACCCATCTCCCTCTTTTATACTTCTCCAGGCTACCAATGTTCTTCCCTGGCCATGTTTCATTGTTACAACATTGATAAGGAAGAGAGCAGATAGTTTTGAGAGCTGGCAAAATAGTTTGGGTGAGCAAATCATATAAGAACTAATATGGCAACGAAATTTCAGTCATAGCATTAAATTTGGCTGCCACATGAATAGTGTAATAAATTATATCATTAGAAGTGATATTTTATATCATAGTACTAAGATAAAATGATTATTAGCTTTTGGATGGAGAAAATAACATTAAGAACTCAAACTCAGCCTTTCAAGTCACAATCTAGTTATAAACAAAGTGATTGCAATTGTTGTGTCCAATAAAGTAGGGGATACTAAATTTGAGCCTATGTATCCTGTCTTATCTCTGTATACTTTATTCTCATTCAGGAGTAATTAGTGGTAGAGTTCATATGTCTTATCAGCATGGAAACAGTAACTTAGTAATAGCATTTCCCTCCTTAAATTGTTTATATTACTAAGGTTATCATCAAAATCAGCCAGGAAAAATTTCCAGCACTTTCTACAAGAAAGGAGACAAATCAGTCAAGTGATTCTCCAGATGAATCTGCATCTATACAAATATACAATTAACAGTTCAGCCTCTGTCTGCCTCAATCATATTGAAATTCATTTCTGGGATACTCTGGATCTGTGGTGGAGCTGAGTTGAAGGAGCAGTAATGAAAGTCAGGACCTTTCAGGATGTGTGACAGAGGCTGCTGATAGTATGTACAATAATCAGCCATTCCCTGCATCAGGACTCAGGCTCACTACATCTGCATGCTGTGTCACATACACAGTTGTGAGTGAATGTCACATTTGTCTATGTAGCATTTTACCAGCACTG
Organism: Apodemus agrarius; assembly: GCA_964023405.1. Taxonomy (NCBI): domain Eukaryota; kingdom Metazoa; phylum Chordata; class Mammalia; order Rodentia; family Muridae; genus Apodemus; species Apodemus agrarius. Next base: position 70,043,850 of record OZ030006.1, on the reverse strand, counting down.
ACTCCTACATTAATTCCTGAACTTTTAACTGTTTATTTTCATGGAGGTTTTCCAAGTGCTATGGAAGAAGCAAATGGCATTGTGAGCAAGCACTATCTTAAAAACGTTCCTACCTCACTCAGTGGTCTCTCAGGACTCAGTTGCATATGGACAAGGGTCAGCTTTTCCCATACATTGTTGACTGGAAGCAGTTATTATAGGAATAGCGTGGGTTCTTCTCTTGTGATCAAGTGATATATAATGATAGAGAACGCAGAGCCAATGGAGGCAAGCGTCCTCATGTGAAACATTAAGTTACACACTGAAGACTTCACAACAATGGTAACTATACACTCTGAAGCCACAATCACAGAGACAATGGTTTATTCCACTACATGAAGTAAATGAAAGGAAATACAATAAAACAACATCAGGAAGTTTTGTGTAATATTGTGGGATAATTAAAGCCAAAGACTCAGAACAATGGACCTACTCTGGAGTAAAGCACATTAGTGACTAGGATATTGTAAGAAGTATTGATTTTTAAAATTTCACACCTGCATTTACTTTGCTTGCCATCTTTCAATATGCTCTTTTTTTAAATTTTTATTTTCTATATTCTATGTTTACATTCCAAAGGCTTTCTTTCCCCTTTCCCAGTTTCAATATGCTCTTTTCAATGTGGAGTATCCACCTGACTGACACAGCCTCGATTAACAAAAAGTTTGAAAAATCATTTCCAAGGATGTAGCATTTAAATACTAAATTCATCCTATTAAAAAAAACCATGATGAACATGAAATTTTTTATTTTTTTTCTATATTCTTTGCTTACATTCCAAATGATTTTCCCTTTCCCGGCTCCTGCCTCCCTATAAGTCCCATAAGCCCTCTTCCCTCTGCCCATTTTCCAGTCAAACCCCTCCTACTTCTCTGTCCTGGCAATCCCCTACAATGCTGAGTCAAGCATTTCCAGGACCAGGGCCCTCTCATTCCTTCTTCCTGGGAAAGATTTCATATGTGAAGTGTGTCTTGGGTATTCAAAGCTTCTGGGCTAATATCCACTTAACAGTGACAGCATTCCAAGTGTGTTCTTTTGTGAATTGTTTACCTTACTTAGGATGATATTTTTCTGATCCAACCAGTTGCCTAAGAATTTCATGAATTCATTATTTTTAATTGCTAAGTAGTATTCCATTATATAAATATACCACATTTTCTGTATCCATTCCTCCACTGAGGGACATCTGGGTCCTTTCCAACTTCTGGCTATTATAAATAAAGCTGCTATGAAAATAGTGGAGCATGTGTGCTTGTTGCATGCTGGGGAATCCTCTGGATATATGCAGGAGTGGTATAGCAGGGTCCTCTGGAAGTGTCATGCCCAGTTTTCTGAGGAACCACCAGACTGATTTCCAGAGTGGTTGTACCAACTTGCATTCCTACCAGCAGTGGAGGAGTGTTCCTCATTCTCCACATCCTCGCCAATACCTGCTGACTCCTATGTTTTTAATCTTAGCCATTCTGACTGGTGTGAGGTGAAATCTCAGGATTGTTTTGATTTGCATTTCCCTAATGACTAATGATGTTGAACATTTCTTAAGGTGCTTCTCAGCCATTCAAAGGTCTTGAGGTGAAAATTCTTTGTTTAGCTCTGTACCCCATTCTTTAATAGGGTTATTTGGTTCTCTGGGGTCTAAATTCTTGAGTTCTTTGTGTATATTGGATATTAACCCTCTGTCGGATGTAGGGTTGGTGAAGATCTTTTCCCAATTTCTTGGTTGCCATTTTGTCTGACTGGCAGTGTCCTTTGCCTTACAGAAACTTTGTAATTTTATAAGGTCCCATTTGTCAATTCTTGATCTTAGAGCATAAGCTATTGGTGTTCTGTTCAGGAACTTTTACCCTTTGCCATGTCTTCATGGGTCTTCCCCAGTTTCTTTTCTATTAGTTTCAGTGTGTCTGGTTTTATGTGGAGGTCCTTGATCCACTTCAAGTTGAGCTTAGTACAAAGAGATAAGAATGGATCGATTCACATTCGTCTGCATGCTGACCTCCAGTTGAGCCAGCACAATTTGTTGAAAGGGCTCTCTTTTTTCCACTGGATGGTTGTAGCTCCTTTGTCAAAGATCAAGTAACCACAGGTGTGTGGGTTAATTTCTAGGTCTTCAATCTTATTCCATTGATCTACCTGCCTGTCACTGTACCAATACCATGCAGTTTTTAATAATACTGCTCTGTAATACTGCTTGAGTTCCGGAATACTGATTTCCCTGGAAGTTCTTATACTGTTGAAAATAGTTTTAGCTCTCCTGGGTTTTTTGTTATTCCCAATGAATTTGAGAATTGCCCTAACTCTATGAGGAACTGAATTGGGATTTTGATGGGGATTGCATTGAATCTGTATATTGCTTTTGGCAAGATGGCCATTTTTATTATATTAATCCTGCCAATCCACGAGCATGGGAGATTTTTCAGTTTTCTGAGGTCTTCTTTGATTTCCTTCTTCAGAGACCTAAAGTTCTTTTTATGCAGATCTTTCACTTGTTTAGTTAGAATCAGACCAAGATACTTTTTATTGTTTGTGGCTCTTGTGAAGGATGTCATTTCTCTAATTTCTTTCTCAGTCTGTTTATCCTTTGAGTATAGGAAGGCTACTGATTTGCTTGAGTTGATTTTATAACCAGTCACTTTGCGGAAGTTGTTGATCAGCTGTAGAAATTCTCTGGTGGAGTTTTTTGGGTCACATAAGTATACTATCATATCATGTGCAAATAGTCATAATTTGACTTCTTCCTTTCCAATTTGTATCCCTTTGACTTCCTCATGTTGTCTAATTGCTCTAGCTAGAACTTCATGTACTATATTGAAAAGATATGAAGAGAAGGGGCAATCTTGTCTAGTCCCTGATTTTAGTGGATTGCTTCAAGTTTCTCTCCATTTAGTTTGATGTTGGGTACAGGTTGCTGTATACAGATACTATACTAACTACATTCCCAGATGAATTTAAATAGAAGTCTATCATGTTTACAGATCATTCTGAAAAAAAAATGGAGATGTACATGCTTGCACACATGTATGCTGATATCAGTCTATGCCTGGGGAAGAACAGACCCCTGGATGGAATTAATATTATTTTGATAAATGGTCATGTGATCAAAATTCTTTTTAAATATTTATCTTTAAGGCTTGAGAGTTGGTTCATCACTTAAGTATACTCGACTCTTCCAAATGATCCAGGTTTGATTTCCAGCATTCCTATGACGCCACAGAACTGACTGTCCCTTCACATGCAAATCCACATGCTGTCTTAGGGTTTCTATTCCTGGACAAAACATCCTGACCAAGAAACACGCTGGCAAAGAAAGGGTTTATTCAGTTTATATTTCCACATTGCTGTTCATCAGTAAAGGAAGTCAAGACTGGAACTCAAGCAAATCAGGAAGCAGGAGCTGATACAGAGGCCATGGAGGGATGTTTCTTACTGGCTTGCTTCCCTTGGCTTGCTCAGCTTGCTTTCTTATAGAACCCAAGACTACCAGCCCAGGGATGGTACCACCCACAATGGGCCCTTTCACCTTGATTGCCAAGTGAGAAAATGACCCAGAGCTGGGTCTCATGGAGGTACTTCCCCAACTGAAGCTCCTTTCTCTGTGATACCTCCAGCCTATGTCAAGTTGACACATAAAACCAACCTGTACACATGCCCATGCTGGCCTCTGCATACATCAAACATGTATATGGTATACAGACTTACATGACACCTAAATATCCATACACATAAGATTCAAAATAAAACTCTATGTATTTACATTTGTTCTAGGAGAACTGGGTTCTTCTCAACCTTTGCCACTAAAGCTTCGCTTGGGAGTGTGTGTGGTGGTCAATGAAGACTCATACCTACTTAAATTACTGAAAATATGTGTGTTCAACGCTAAATGGGTCTTCCTCTCAATTCTCCTCTTCCACTCTACTAAGGTTTAAGAAACATCACATAAGAGAAGGCAAAACAAATCTAATAGCTGGAGGAAAAGGAGGAGTACTGGGCAAAGCTGCCTCAGGACAACATGGCTGTGGCCCTCAGGGAACCACAATACGTCTGGTTACCCGCACATGATTAAAGCCAGCAAGAATTCTAGCATAGATGAGAAAGGAATGCATGAGTCATCATCCCTCCTGCTCTTGGGACTTGATAGTTGCTGGGTGAAGGAGAATCATTCCCTGAGGGTGTGGCCACAGGTAAGTTGCCCATGTTATAGTGGCCACTCCACATCCACAACCATTTGGACAGCACTAAAAAGACTTAGTGAGTTGTTTGGTGTGATTTGGTTTTTAATGAGTGTGAACTTGGAAGGTGATATGTAGAATAGATATTGCAGGCATGTAGAAGGGCAAAGTGGAAGGCAGATTATTTTTCATTGCAGCCACAGTAAATTCACAAAGAATAAAATAGCAAAACTTTAAAAAAGAAAACACAAACTACAAAATCAAGAAAGTCTTGTGGGTAAATTCAGAGTCTTGTCTAGGGTCTCAAGTTCACCCAGAAAGTCCAGGTAGAGTGAAGTAAAGATCTTTTTGAACCTCAAATTGCATCAGATTATGAAGATGAACCCAAGCCTATACTGACTCAAAACACTTCCCATCTGAAGGAGAAAGGACCAATTGCTTTGAATGTCAAGTAAAAAGGTTACACTGGAGAAGGAAATTGAAAATAAATCAAGAGACAAAAGTACCGAAAGGGATAGCATATATAAAATGCTAAACGGGAACAACATTCCACCTCCTGTAAAAAATTATCCTCACTCGCTAAAACAGCAATGAAATAGATACTCTGAAACAAAGAGTCCCCTAAATCAAGGAGACAATATGACAAAAATGGTGAAAAACAATCCGTGAAAAATAGGGCATTTGTCAGAACAGCAGTTGCTCCCTCACCATGGATATGGGTCAAACAGGTGTGAGTTACGAAAGTTTTGTTGCTTCAATACCATCCTTCAAATCTTACTGAGGTCTCCTCAGTATACATGTAAACATACAAGAAATAAAACATGAAAATGATATGAGTTAAAAATAGCATCGAAAATTAGAGATGAAAGAAAAATGCTAAAAATATTAAAGACCATAAAATATTTTGAATAAGAATACCAAAAAGCATGATAACACAAGTCCAAGGAAAGAGGTGAGTAGTTCATTGTGATGATTCCTTCATCTGGTATGTAGCAGAGACATGTGGACTCACCTGACACTTGCGAAGTTGTTTTCATAGTCATTTAGATGGGACCAGAGTTAACTTGAGACCCTAACCAGCTCTGATCTTCTGCTGAGGCAATTTATTTTATTATTCTATCTGTTGCCCTTTAATTACATACTGGCAATTCTCTGGGCTGGGAGAAGAGGAGCTATTCTGTCTGTCTGTCTGCCTCTCCTCCTCTCCTCTCCTCTCCTCTCCTCTCCTCTCCTCTCCTCTCCTCTCCTCTCCTCTCCTCTCCTCTCCTCTCCTCTCCTCTCCTCTCCTCTCCTCTCCTCTCCTCTCCTCCCCTCCCCTCCCCTCCCCTCCCCTCCCCTCCCCTCCCCTCCCCTCCCCTCCCCTCCCCTCCCCTCCCCTCCTCTCCTCTCCCCTCTCCTCTCCTCTCCTCTCCTCTCCTCTCCTCTCCTCTCCTCTCCTCTCCGCTCCCTAGCGCTATCTACACACTATCTCATATGCTGCATCTGTAAATCATTTTTCCATACATTCTGTCCTCTTTTTCTTTACTGGCTTCCAGTTGAAAACATTTCTGTTAGCTGTTACTCCATATTGCTAAAAATATTTTAAGACCTTCTTTGCCAAATTATTGCAAGAGAACAATAAATTTAGAAGCAGAAAACCTAATTTTAAAATATAATTTGATTCTAACTGTCAGTATTCTCTCTCTACCTGGCTTTGTTAACTAACTCTAGGAACTTTGGCAGGAATTTACAAAGTGCTTTAAACTGCCTTTCCCACTTTATAATATATGTTTCGTTATGCATGTTCCACCTGTCAAAGAGATGAGTAATAAGCTACATAGAATTCTTTTAAAGTATCCTATCAAGTTCTTTCTCCCAAATCTACAGTTTCTCTGATTGTTCTCTACACTAGCTATGCGATTTAGGCATAGGTGATTGACAACAAATCATTCAAAATTCTGCAGGGACTTTTTAATATTTCCTACTTTATTTACAATCATTGTTGAACATTACCAGCTCTGGATAATTCTCTATGGGTTTATATAACTCCCAATCTAAAGAATGAGTAGATTTCCTATGAATTTAACATCCAGCCATGAATGCCTGTGGAGAATAGGGTATTTTTTTTATTTTTAGAAGATGGTATCTGTATATTATTATGAGCAATACCAAATGCTATTTCTGATTCTGCTCAATTGAAAAAGTTCATTGCAACCTAATAAGCATACTCACATGAGACGCACTAATCATACTCAGCAGGTTGCATTTATATGTTAATTTATATATATATGTAAAACAATAATAGTTAAAAAGTTATGAATTTGAGAGAACAGGATAGGAGCATGGAAGGGTTAGAGAGAGGAGAAAGAGAGTGGAAATGATGAAAATATATTTTAATTGAATAAAAAACTTCAGTATTTTCAACAAACTGTGTAGAAAGTGAAGAATTATAGTGAGCACAATGACAAGACTTCATTGTAATAATGAAGGTGACTGTCATCTTAGAAATCACTACACAAAGTACTTAGTTTGTGTTAGTGGGGCTTTATTTTTAGTACTAGAAAAAATACTTTTCTTACATCTCTTGTCTTTTCCAGAATGTTCATATTTTCTTTTCCTCTCTGCCTTAGCTTAGTTTCTGTTGCTGTGACCAAAAGCAACTTAGGAATGAAAAGGATTTATTTCATCTCAGTTATAATAGTTCATCATCAGTGGAGGTCAGAGCATGAACACAGGGCTGGGGCTTGAGGCCGAATCTACAGTGGGGTATAGAATCTGGCTTGCTTTCATATTCTCGCTCAACACCTTTTATGATATAGTCCAAGGCCACTTACCCAGGGATGCTACTGCCACACAGTGGGTTGGACCCTCCTTTATCAATTAGCAAAAAAGAAAATACTGCACAGGAGGTGAAAAGACTGGTTGGAAGTTAAGAGCATTGAAGGCTCTTCCAGCAGACCCAAATTCAATTCCCAGCATATACATGGTGGGCGACAGCCTCTTGTCACTCCAAACCCAGAAGAATTAACTGTCACCCTACCTCTATTGGCATTGATGAATGTGGCCCACATAAATCTAAGCAGGTATTCATACATACACATGAAATAAATTTTAAAAATCTAAAACAATATGCCCCACAGTCATGCTTAGAATCCAGGAAGGTGATGCTTTGATGGAGATTCCCCTCATCATGGGTGTGTCAGATTGACAAACAAGATTAACCATTACACACTCATTATGAAGACATAAAATCCATACTACTGAAAAATCTGCTACAGAAATCACTTCCAGGAGATGACTGTGCCTTTGTACTTTTGTTTCATTCAGGAAAACAGGATGGAATGTAGTCTGCAATGTACCTTCAACCAGAGAAAGTGAGGCTAAAATAAATGACCTAATCCTGATTTTTCGATTAGTCTCTGAATGAAGAATTGATGGTGGGACTTGAACAGTAACCTAGGGATTATTGAATAGAAACAATAAGATATTCCACTGTAGTGGGACCCTCAGAGGGATGCAAAGCACATGACTAAGAATCAGAAAATCATTTTGAGACTTAACTCTAGGTCAGAATCTACTTCCTCTAAAACCTTTGGCATACACTTCTCATGGTACAGTTTTCTTCAGTTCAACAATAAAAACTTAAAATTCAGAGTTTATCTACATTACTTAATAGTGAAAACCCATACTGAAAAATGTTTGCAAATTGAAACATACTGGCAAAAAATGTCAGAAATTACTGTTACTTAGAAACAACACATTATCGAGGAGGGAAAAACACAAGCCCCTTGAATACAAACAACTGTAAATAATTTTCAATTTTTTTACTTCATTTTCAGTGTGGAAGGACTGAAGAGCTGAAGAATCAGACTTTATTAAAGTTTCTTAATTAAAGTTCTGATCTAAGGGCTACTTAGCACTGCTCTGTCATCTCTGTTCCTCCACACCCATTGCACCAATCCTTTCTACTAAAACCTTGTGGTATTTCTCAGGAGCAAAAAACGTTCACGGCCAAATTGATCTTAAATCTAGCATGAAGCCTCCCTCCACTGACTCCCAGAGTTTATAAAGAAAACTATTTTGAGTGTCAATCTTTTTATCTTTTTATTAAAAATGGTCTTTTCTCTCATAGAATACATCCTGCTTATTGTTTTTCCAACCTCCACTCCTCCCAGTTCCTTCCACCCTCCCCTCCTATCAGCATCTTTTTGTCTCTCATTAAAACCCAAAATGTCTGCTCTACTTATTTTTTTCTTTTTTCTTTTTCTTTTTATTTATTGGATATATTCTATATTTACATTTTCTTTCCCTTTTTCTGGTTCCCCATCCCCCAAAGGTCTCACATGCCCTTTTCCCTCCCCCTGTTCCCCCCTCCACCCCTTCCCTCTTCCCTGTTCTGGTATTCCCCTACACTGATGTTTTGATCCTTTCCAGCACTAGTGTTCAGTCCTTTCTTCTTGTCAGACATTATTTGGTACGTGAATTGTGTCTTTGGTGTTCCAAGATTCTAGGCTAATGCCCACTAATCAGTGAGTGCATACCATGGGTATTCTTTTGAGACTGGGTTACCTCACTTAGTATGATGTTTTCCAGCCCCATCCATTTCTCTAAGAATTTCATGAATTCATTGTTTCTAATGGCTGAATAGTACTCCATTGTGTATATATACCACATTTTTGTATCCATTCCTCTGTTGAGTGACATATGGGTTCTTTCCAGCTTCTGGTTATTATAAATAAGGCTGCTATGAACATAGTGGAGCATGTATCCTTACTGCATGCTGGGGAATCTTCTGGGTATATGCCCAGGAGTGGTATGGCTGGGTCCTCCTGAAGTATCATGTCCATTTTTCTGAGGAACCGACAGACTGATTTCCAGAGTGGTTGTATTAACTTGCAGTCCCACCAGCAGTGGAGGAGTGTTCCTCTTTCTCCACATCCTCGCCAACACCTGATGTCTCTTGAGTTTTTAATCTTAGCCATTCTGACTGGTGTGAGGTGAAATCTCAGGGTTGTTTTGATTTGCATTTCTCTAATGTCTAATGATGTTGAACATTTTTTAAGGTGTTTCTCAGCCATCCGAATTTCTTCAGGTGAAAAGTCTTTGTTTAACTCTGTACCCCATTTTTGGAAAGGGTTATTTGGTTTTCTGGGATCTAACTTCTTGAGTTCTTTGTATACATTGAATATTTAGCCCTCTGTTGGATATGGGGTTGGTGAAGATCTTTTCCCAATTTGTCGGTTGCTGATTTGTCCTTTTGACAGTGTCTTTTGCCTTGCAGAAACTTTGTAATTTTATGAGGTCCCATTTGTCTATACTTGCTCTACTTATTTTTAATAATAAAATAAAATATGATTTATTTTTTAAAAACTAATATATCACCATAGAACAAAATAAAAAGTAGGAAAGGAGGCTAAGAAAAGATACAAGAAACAGACACAGAAATCCACTTGTTTGTTCACTAAGTTATCCCTTAAAAAAACTAAACTGCAGGCCATGATACTAAAAGAATCTATAGGACAAAATCAGAGGAGAAAAGTATATATAAGCAAAAACTTCAAAAAGTCCTGCCTCAATATTACAGGACAAGGAACATCCACAGACTCTGTTGAGCTCATTTTTGTTGTCATCTCCAGCTGTGTATGCAACCTACCCTTAAGAGTAATTTGATTTCTAAGTGAAACTCTCTTGTAGAAAACTAAATTTTCATTTACTAGTGGCTATGGATTACAAATAGGTCCTGAGTAAGGGATGGAGCCATGAGTCCACTTCTCATTTCAGCTCTAGGACCCCATCTGGTGTAGACACATGCAGGTCCTGTGCATGCTACCTAACTCTCTGTGAGTTTATAAGTGAATCTATCATGTTGATTTAGAGGGCCTTGTTTACTTGATGTGCTCCATTCTGTCTGGCTCTTACAATCTCTCTGATTCTTCTTCCACTGGGTTTCCTGAGCCATTAAAGAAGAAATTCGATAGAGATATCCCATTTAGTGCTGAGTGTTCCAAGGTCTCTTGGGCTCTACAAACTGCCTCTGTGGGTCTCTGTATTTGTTTTTGCCACAACAGGAGGAAGTTTCTCTGATGTTGACTAAGCAATATACTGATCTAGGAGCACAACAAAATGTCATTAGAAGTCAGCTCTCTTTTATCCTAAACTGTGGAATAACAAGTTTCAGATTTTTGGACACCAAAGTAAATCAGGTCTGGGCTTCTTCTTGTGGAGTGAGCCTTACGTCAAGTCAGATATTGGCTAGTTACTCCTATAAGCTTTGTTCTACCACTGCACTAGCATATCTTGCAGGCAGGACACCACTGTACATCAAAATAATTGTGGTTGGGTTAGTGTTCACTTTTCTCCTTTGGTAACATACAGATTATCTTTGTATACCAACAATGGCTTGGTAATAAGAATGAAGGCACTATAGATTCCCAAGCTTAACTTCTCCCTGTATAGTAAGTTGCATAGGTGCTGCCTTCTACAATGGGATCTTCCTGTGAATTTTTTGGAGAACAGCCTATAGTCTTGGCAACAGACTTGGCTGTTTATGGTTTCCTATGGGACCACTTTGGCCAATAGCTTGAGTGTAACCCAATCCCTGTTTGGAAACTTCATTTTGTGACAAGAAATATCAAATTGGGGCTCTGCCACTAATTATTTGTCAACTACATTCATAATTCCTTCATATATGTATATATTTTAGAAAGTTTCTACTGTATTAGACTTCCTTAAAATCCTACAATAGTCCTTAATTTTAACTCTCTCCATTTTCTCCTTCACCTGTCTTTCCTCTCCCCCTCCTCCTATTAAAATCTCCAACCTATATATCCATAACTATCCATCTTTACCCTTTCTGAGAGAGTTCTACATGCTCCCCGCCCATCCATTACTTTACCTGTGTTGTTCTTTGGGTTTTAGCTTGATTATCATTGACTTATTTGATCTTAATTTAACTCTGGTAAGCATTGAGAAAATTACCATTTCTTTTTTTTTCTTTTTCGCATCTATTGTTATGTTCCGTTACACCTTCAATTTTAATTTGGGTATTCTTCCTTCATTTTTTAGTTAATTTGGATAAGTTTGCCAATGTTATCTATTTTCTGAAAGAACTAACTCTTCGATTTCTTGATTAATTCTTTTAATTGATTTTGTTGTTGTTTGTTTCTAATTTATTGATTATAGCACAGAGTTTGAGTATTTTCTTGCCAGCTATGTCTTGTGATTGTAATTTTTTTCTAGGTCTTTCAAGTGTGTTGTTAAGTTACAACCATGAGATGTCTCCATTTCATTATGTAGTTATATGGTGCTATAAACTTGACTTAGAACCACCTCCATTTTGTTCCATAATTTGGTGTATGTTGTATTTTATTTCAATTCTAGAAAATCTTCATTAATTTCTGTAGAGTCATATTTTTCATTCAGTAGAGAGTTGCTCAGTTTCCACAAGTTTGTAAAAATTTCTTTTGTTTTTGTTGTTGTTGATATCCACCTTTAATTCAGAATGATCAAATTGGATGTAGAGTGTTATTTCAATTTTCTTGTATCTGTTAAGACTTATTTTGTATCTGAGTACTTAGTTATTTTGGGAAAAAGTTTCCTGAGGTTCAAAACAAGAGCTTTTTGTTTTTGTTTTTGTTTTGTTGTTGTTGTTGCTATTGTTATTGTTGGGTTGATTTGGTTTTTGTTTGTGTTAATGATTGATTGAAATATTCTGCTAATATATGTTAGTTTCATTGGGTTTATAACTGCAGTGACACCAAGAATATTTTTGTTTAATTCTCTCTTAATTACATGTCTATTGGTAAGAGGGGGGGTATTGGAGTCTCCCACTATCTGTTTGTTAGGCTCAATATGTGATTTAAGTTGAAATACTGTATCTTTTACTAATATGAGTGCCATTTTATTTGGTGTATAGATGTTAATTATTGTAAAGTCCTCTTGGTGAGTTTTCCTTTGATGAGGATATAATCTCCTTCCCTGTCTCTTCTGATTAATTTTGACTTGAAGTCTGTTTTGTGTGATATTAAAAATAACTCCACCAGCTAACTCTTATGTGCATTTTCTTGGAATATCTTCCCCATTCTTTTACCCTAAGTGGATGTCTATACTTGATGTTAAGATATGTTTCTTTCCTGCAACAGAAGGATGGATCCTGTTTTTGCATTCATTCTTTTAGTCCTCATTTTTTTATTGCCGAATTGAGGCCACTGATGTTGATATAAACTGAGCACTGTTTGTTGCTTCCTGTTATTTTTGTCATTATTGGTGGCAGTGATGAGTGTGTGTATGTGTGTGTGTGTGTGTGTGTGTGTGTGTGTGTGTAGGGGGGTGTCTGTCCTCTCTTTTGATGTGCTGGATTAAACTTATTTAATCTGTGTTTTCTAGGGAATGCTAACTTCTTTAGGCTATAGGTTTACTTCTAGCACCATCTGTAGGACTAGATTTATACATAGATATTCCTTAAGTTGGTTTTATGGTGAGATATCTTATTGTCTCCATCTATGATGATTGAAAGTTTTGCTGCATATAATATTATGGACTGGCATCTGTGGTCTCTTAGAGTCTGAAGTCCAACTCTTGAAGCCCTTCTGACTTTTAGAGGCTCCGTTGAGAAGTCAAGGCTTATTCTAATAGGTTTGCCTTCTTTATGTTACTTGGTCATTTTCTTTTTTAGCTTTTAAAATGATTCATTTTACTTATTTACATTTCAAATGTTGCCCACTCTCCTAGACCCCATCCCATGGTTCTTCACCCCATTCCCTGTCCTCTGCAACTCTGTGAAGGTCCCCAACCTCTCACCCCCCACCTGCATTCTCCTACCCTAGGGCATCAAGTCTTTAGAGGACTAGGTATATCCTCTCCGACTGAGGCCAGATAAGGCAGTCCTCTGATACATATGTGCCTACGGGCTCTGACTAGGTCATGTACGCTTTTTAGTTGGTGGCTTAGTCTCTGAGAACCCCCAGGAGTCCAGGATAGTTGACACTGTTGGTATTCCTATGCAGTTGCCATCTGTTTAGCTCCTTCAATCCTTCCTCTAACTCTTCCAGATTTCAGTCCAATGTTTGGCTTTAAGAATCTACATCTGTCTCAATCAGCTGCTTGTAGAGCCTCTCAGAGGACAGCCATGTTAGGCTCCTGTCTGTAAGCACATTATAGCATCATTAATAGTGTCAGGGTTTGAACCTACCCATGGAATGGATTCCAAATTGAGCTTGTCCCTAGTTGACATTTCCTGCTCTATTTTTGTCCCTTCATTTCCTTTAGACAGCAAAAATTATGGGTCAAAAATTCTGAAGGTGGTTTGGTGTCCCCTTCCCTCCAGTGGGAACCCTGTGTAACTGCTGGAGGTGGTCTCTTCAAGTTCCATCTTCCCACTGCTGGGCATTTCCGCTAAGGTCACCCCCATTGAGTTCTGGGAGCCTTTCACATCCCAGGTCTCTGGGACTTTCTAGTGTTTACCCCCACTCCCCACCACCCAGCCCAACAGCCACATATTTCCATTCATTCTCCTGATCCTCTAGACTTCTCTCCTATCTCCTCCCATACCTGATCCTGCCTGACTTTTTCCCTCTCCCTCCTCCTCTCCTACCCTTCCCCTCTCCCACCCTGGTTTCTCACTCCCTACCATGATTATTTTGTTCTCCCTTCTAAGTGGAATTGAAGCATCCTCACTTGGGCCTTCCTTCTTGTTTAACTTCTTAGGGTCTGTGAGGTGTATCATGGGTATTATATACTTTTAAGCTAATATGTACTAATTAGTGGGTACCTAGAATGCTTATCCTTGTGGATATAGTTTATCTCACTCAGGATAAGAGGAATTTCTAGTTGCATCTATTGGCCTGGAAAATTCATTATGTGCTCTTTTGCAGTTTTTTAATATTCTCCTTTGTTTTGTATATTCAGTGTTTGATTATTATTTGATGATGGGAACTTCTTTTCTGGCCCAGTATATTTATTGTATTATGTACTCTATACTTTTATGAGCATCTCCTTCTTTAGGGAAATTTTCTTATTTAATTGTTTGACACTATTGCACCTTTAACCTGGTTTCTTCTCCTTCTTGTATCCCTATTATTCTTTTTGTTTATTTGTTTTACATTTTGTCTTTTCACACTATCTTGGTTTTCATGTGTGTTCTGTGCCATGATTTTTTTTGTTCTTTTTGTTTTGTTTTGGATTTAATATGTTCTATGACCATCATATCCAGTAATTCATTTCTTCAATGGAGACTTCAATGAGATTTTTCTCTCCCGTCTTTATTATTCTGTTGGTTAGGCTCACATCTGAGGTTCCTGTTCAAGTTCCTAATTTTATTTTCAGACTTTCCTCATTAGGGTTTTCTTTATTGATTCTCTTTATACTTTCAGGTCTTAACCTGTTTTCATCCATTTGTTTCCACTGTTTGTATTTTCATCAATTTCTATAAGGTACTTGCTTATTTCTTTATTAAGGATATCTACCATGCTTATAAAGGCTACTTTTACATCTCTATCATATGCTTCACACAGGGCCTGCTGTGGTAGGATTACTGGTTTCGAGGAGAAACATTGTTATAGCTGTCGTAGATTTTCATTTTACAGTGATGTCTTGGCATCTGGGTTTGGATTTGGACAGATTGTAATAGCTAATTCTAGTTCTTGGCTTTGTTAAGTGAGTGTTTTGTTCCTTGATTTCTATTGCCCTGTCTGGTTCTTAGGAGAGTATGGTGGCTATATGTTGCCTGGAAGATAATTCTTGGATCCTAATAGATATGGCTGCTTGGTATTCCAGGTAAAATGTATTTCTAAATATTAGGAGCTGAAAAGACAAATGGTGATATGTCATGGGTTGCAGGGGTTGGGAACAGGGACTCCACAGAAGTGAAGAAAGCAGGTTATTCCACTTGGACCTATTTGCCCATGGGGACAAAGATAGAGAGGAGTAGATGTCACAGCAAGTAATCTAGTACTAGAATTGGAATGAGACTGGAGGATGGAGGATTAGATTTGGAGTCCAGGAAAGAAAGAAAGGTTCAGAAGCTTTTCTACCTGCTTAACCAACCTATTTTTTCTCTGTCAGGCTTGGGTGGAGGGTTCTCAGGGAATGCCTGCTGGCATGGGAATTGGATTAACAAGATAGAGCGAAATATTAGAAGATCTGTTTGTTTGCTTAATTGGATGGGTATGGTGTCAAAGAAGATAGGAATGCTACAGCAGGTGGTCTGTGTTGAAAGTGAAACTACTGGTGATTGGTTTGGAAGACAAAAGAAAAGTGATGATCTTTTCCCAGATCATCTAGGCTCCCTTTTCCCAGATCAGAGTGGTCTATATGTTCCCAGGAAATGCTGCTAGAATTGGGCATTGTGATAAAGTCATGAAAGGAAGGAAAGGAAAGTTGAAGGAGAAATGCTGTGTGAGATGGGGGCAGGGAGAGAGATGAGACTGTACAGAGACTAAGTCATCAACCCAAAAGCATACATTGCCTGGTCAGAGCCATTAGGCACATATGTACCAGAGGACTGCCTGGTCTGGTCTCAGTGTGAGAGGATATAACTAGTCCTCTAAAGACTGCTACAGTTATTGGAATGAGCCTGGGGGATTGGATTTGGAAGAGTTTTTAAATAAAATTGGTATTTTGCTGTATTATTCAGTATATTAACTGAGGCAAAAATTGATACATTGTTGTTTTGTTGACATCCTAACTTGCCTTTGAAGGGAGACTGAAAATATTTCTTTGTATGTTAAAGAGAAAGTAAAATAGATTTTGAAAATTTTAACTATTTTGAATTTAAAATTAGCATACTTATGAACTGTCTTGCTTGTGCAAAGATCAATGGTTATTGATATGCTATATTGTCCCCATGTTGATAAAAGCATACAGCAAGACTTCTGTCTAAGTTAGAGTTTCATTGCTGTTAGGAGATACCATGACCAAGGCAACTCTTATAAGGGACATCATGGCATTGGCTTACAGTTTCAGAGGTTCAGTCTATTATCTCCAGGCTGTAGGAGCCAACAGTTTGGCATCTTGATCCACAGGCAGCAGAAAGAGACTCTCTTCCATACTGGGTGGAGCTTGAGCACTAGATCTCAAAGCTGTCTACACAGTGACACACTTCCTACAAGGCCACACCTATTCCAAGAAAGCCATAACTCTTAATAATGTCACTTCCCATGGACCATTTATTATTCAAATCATCACATTCCAATCCCTTGCCTCTAGAGTCTTGTTCAAACATAAGAGTCTATGCACACGTGTGGTGTGGCTTTGTATACATATCATTGTATACATAAATAATTGTTCGTGAAAATATATAACTAGCTATATCTGCAGCTCAGTCTGGCCTTAATCTTATAATGTGAATTAATTTAGCCTTGAACTTCTGCTTCAAAGTCTGCTTCAAGTTCAAAAATTCTGGTTCTCAGAGTAGTAAATAGCCAAATGAAAGTAGTATACAAAAGTGAGAATAATTAATCCTAGAAAGACTATGAATGTTTATTGAGGTAATATTTATCTAAGTTCTTTGATGAATTAAATAAATTATACACCAGAGAGAGGAAAACAATAAGCAAGACAAATGAACAGAGCAAAAAGCACCAAGTAGGATTAGAAAATTCCAGAAACTAGGAAAAATTTATGAGAGGTACACAGTATTGGGCACAGAACTAGGAATGTAAATTAGTAAAATGCTCTGAGAAGTCTAAAGCCATGGAGCCTGCATACTAATTTTTAAGGATTTGTCAGCAGAAATGTCACCATATGAATGACATAGTCAGATCTCTTCTGCAGAAAGATGACAGGAAACACATGTGAAGGGACTAAATTAGGATAGCTAATTAGAAAAGTGTTGAAATCACACAGCTGCAAATTGTCCAGGGGGCTGTGAACATCCTGACAGTGGGAATGGGAAGATATAGAAACTAGAGTGAAGAACTACATTGGAATTAAGAAGACTTTGTGATTTGTTGATGGTTTCAAAAAGTGACTAGCTTTTATGGTCTCAGGTGAGAAGTCTGGTGTTATTCTGATAGGTCTTCCTTTATAAGTTACTTGGCCTTTTTCTCTTGCTGCCTTTAATATTCTTTCTTTGTTTAGTACATTTGGAGTTTTGATTATTATGTGACGGGATGTATTTCTGTTCTGATCCAGTCTGTTTGGGGTTCTGTATGCTTCTTGTATATTCATGGGCATCTCTCTCTTTAGGTTGGGGAAGTTTTTTTCCATAATTTTGTAGAAGATATTTGCTGGCCCTTTAACTTGTACATCTTCATTCTCGTCTATACCTATGATACTTAGGTTTGGTCTTCTCATTGTGTCCTGGATTTCCTGGATGTTTTGGGTTACAGCCTTTTTGCATTTAGTATTTTCTTTGACTGTTGAATCAATGGTTCCTATGGTATCTTCGGCTTCTGATATTCTGTCTTCTATCTCTTGTATTCTATTGTTGATATTTGCATCTATGGCCCCTGATTTCTTCCCAAGGTTTTCTATCTCCAATGTTGTCTCCCTCTGCAATTTCTTAGTTGTTTCTACTTCTGTTTTTAGTACCTGGATGGATATGCTCAGATCTTTCGCTTGCTTGACTGTGTTTTCGTGTATTTCTTTAATAGATTTTTGTGTTTCCTCTTAAATAGCTTCTACCTGTTGGCCCACGTTCTTCTGTATTTCTTTAAGTGATTTTTGTCTTTCTTCCTTATTGTCTTCTTCTTTTTGATCCATCTTCTCCTGCATTTCTTGAAGTAATTTTTGTATTTGCCTTGTAAAGGCTTCTAACTTTTGATCCATTTTCTCCTCTATTTCTTTACGAGATTTTTCTATGTGTTCAGCTACCAGCATCCTGACCAGTGATTTTATATCCAAGTCTTGTTTTTCTGGTGTTTTGGGGTATCCAGGGCTTCCTGTTGTTGGCGAACTGGGTTCAGATGCTGTCATGTTGCCTTGATTTCTGTTAGTGACATTCCTTCGTTTACCTTTTGCCATCTGGTTAAAAAGTGACTAAAGGAGGAGAGCCAAAGACTTAAATATTACATGGTTGAGAGGCTTAAGGTAAAAGTTACCAATTAAACCAAAGTATACATAAATAATCTGTTTCTCAGGTGCATATTTGTTGTAATGAATTGTGTTCACTATCAAGAGTCAAAATCCCTAAGCCAACAAAATTACCTTATTAAAAAAAAAATAAAAAAGGATCATGGATGTTGGTGCCTAAGGAGATAGCTCAATGGTTCAATTCTTTTTTACATGGGCATAGGATGTGAATTTAGTTTCACACTTAAAATATGAGTTGGCAGCACCTGCATATAGCCTAAGAGCTTGAGAGGCAGAAATTGGAGTATTCTAGGGCTTGCTGACTTTATAATCTATTCAAATTAGCGACCTACAGGTTATTGAGAGACCCATTCTCAAAAGCTAAAGAATGATTGAGGAAGATATGTAATATCAGCCTCTGACATTGACAAACACAGTCGTGGTGATCTGCACTAGAGTATTTATTTTTACCACTGCATAGTAGTTCTTTATCAAGATGTGCCCCAGTTTTCCAAAGTAGATTTTGTAGGCAATTAGGTCATTTTAAAATTTTCACAACTATGCTGAAAGTTGCAATAAATATCCCGATACAGGTTCCTGTGTTGAAATACAGTTACAATTCATGTGCACACATGCAGAAGAGAACAGTTGGTGAAAGGTTTGTAGTAATATGCTTTCTAAGAAACACCCAAATTCTCTTCTAAAGTATCTGAACTACTATGAATTTATCAGCAATGGATGTCTGCTCCCATCTCTCCTTACCCCTCTCAGTCAGTGCTTGGTGGTGTTGGCATTCTCAGTTGAGGCCATTCTAATTGACTAGCTGTTGTATTTTCAATTTGGAGTCTTTATTTTTAGGTAAAAGTGTCATGATTTTCCTTATTTTGCCATTAAGACACTAGAAGCCTAAACGTTACTTCAAACATTTTGTAAAATCCAAATTTTATATATTATCATTTATAGAATTTAAATTGTACTGGCACAATTTCTTTTCCTGTTGTATTTCCAATTTGAAGTCTTCTAATGACAAGATCCTGAGCACACTTTAATGCATGAACTCAAGGAGAAACACAAGTTTTTGTGTTGGGCAAGCTTTAAAAATTGAATAAATATGTCACTGTGATATCTATCTAATTGTATAATAATTGCTTCAATTGAATACCCAAAGTGGACTTGTACGTTTTTCCCACCAACCAGGTATACACAGAAAGGAAAAAATAGGGACCTAGAATTCCAGTTTAATTGCTGATTGTTGATTTTTTTTTTGTTGTTGTTGTTTTTTTCGAGACAGGGTTTCTCTGTATAGCCCTGGCTGTCCTGGAACTCACTCTGTGGACCAGGCTGGCCTCGAACTCAGAAATCTGCCTGCCTCTGCCTTCCAAGTGCTGGGATTACAGGCGTGTGCCACCACTGCCCGGCTTTAATTGCTGATCTTGAAAATTCCATTTCATGCTTTAGAATTTTGATTTTCTGGTTCAGAAATTATATTAAACTCACAGTAAAATTCTACAGGCTGGAAGACATTAAGATTGGGAAATAAGAAATAAAATTCAAAGGAAAAAAATTTCATTTTTGAAATTGATATGTTTTCTTATCTTTGCCAAATAGCACAGATTATCCCAATCTGTTACCATCACTGTAATTATGAGGCCCAACAGACTATCATTTCACTTGTAATTTCCTCAGTAATTCAAATTGATTTCTGAGACTGTCCATCTTGTAGAGATAATAGCTTGAAAATTAGGCAATAATTTCAAAGTCAATTCTTTGATAATGTACCATTTGGCCAAATATGGAAACACTCTTTGCCTATAAAAACAGAGAGAGTGAGAAGATGCTTCAAGATGTTAGCTCACCATGCCATGCATTTTAGGTGAGGCATATGCTACAATTCTACTGTTGACATGACAGCTTCTGTTGTGCTAACTTTATTCCACCATCTATCACACAAAATGTTTTATTTTTGATAAAATGGTTATTAATAAAATGATTACTAAATAAAAATTAACCACTAGGACAGTGAATTAAATGAAATTGTGTGTGAAACACCACTCCTGTATTTCTGTACCACTACGAGAGCTGTACTGTGCACAAGGGCATGTTCTATAAAATAAGATGCATGACAGGATGAGTGGCAGGTGCTGATACTCAAAGGCAGAAGATCAACACTGTTTATTTTCCTAATACTATTTCTTCGGCTGCTTTGGCCCCTGCACTACAAAGTCAGTAATTTGATTTATTTTTGCTTTGCTTTCAATGTACACACTAATTTATGGTAAGATAATTCCCTAAGATGTAAAGTTTCTTATTTCAATTAGTTTCACTAATTTTCTTAATTTAAGCTACGCTTAAATAATGTAATCATTTCAAAAATATTTTGACAAATAAAATATGTATGAAATCTAGAACTCCTGAAGTGCTCACCATATGCAGACACTATATAATTATGAACTTTAATTCTATAAATGATGATATGTAAAATTTGGATTTTACAAAATGTTTGAAATGACTTTTAGGCTTCTAGCGTCTAATGGCAAAATAAAGAAAATTATGACAATTTTACCTAAAAATATATATTATACCTACAAATGTCTGTAATCACTTTGAACTGTGTGCAAGCTGTACTCATCTAAGATCTCTGGATTTGTGAGTGAAAGACATACATGCCAGGTAATTTTGATATGCCATAATTAGCTCAATGTCAAACTACTTCTAAACTTCCCCACGGCTAGCATACATTCCCCTCCAGTAATCCTGAGTTACCGTCTTTTAATATCTATATTTCATCTTTGGTTCCCCAGACTCAAGTAGGGAAGTGTGCCCTGGGACTGCTCCCCCTGGTTCTTACATATCCTCTGTCCTTTTAGTTTGATCTTTCTTTCCCATCATGGTGATTCCCCTCTCTACATCTCCTCCATCCCTTGCCAGCGCAATCTAAAATTTTGGCCACCATCTCCCTACCTAGCCATTGTAAGGCACGTCTTTATCACTAGTCTTAGCCAGCTGGGGGCAGGGACCCTCAGCATCTGGAAGCATGGTATTTGGGAGCCAAACTAGGACAAAGAATTAGAACTAATTCTCAACATTTCACCCTTTCTGACCAAATTTTTTAAAAAGGCTCTTCTCTCAGACCTAAATTGAGCAAAACCATAGCAGTTATGTAAATTACAAAGTATGATATACAATTAACTTCCAGTCCATCATATTTGTTAGTTAAAGTACTCTACCATCTATACTGACTTTACAATTCTATACCTGAATATGTTTTGACTTTAACTTGTATTGCCATCTGAAAACCATTTCTATATCATCTTCTTGAATGGCAAAGAATTTAGGTTTAATTATGAAACTATAATTAATATTCAACCCATCAGAAATATGAGAATGAATTAAATATTACATGAATATATAGGAAGCACAAAAACATAGATGCCAAAACTTAACCAAACTGTAAAGGCAGCTGACTACCTAGATAGTCCCCTATTACTCAAAATTTTGAAGCATCTGTCTTCAGCCTTTTGGCCCAGAATCATCTGGCAGACATTGAAATGATGCAGAAACTATGAAGGACTAGTTTGCACTATCTTGACAAAGCTAAACTGTTGACTATCCCACATCGTGTGTCCTTTCCAAGGCAGTATTTTTTGTCTATAGATGAATAGGGCAATTTTTGTCCAGTAGCTATCTTGCCATACAGAAACAACTCCATATGGTGATTTTGATGCTCAATTTCTTCTTTGAACCATAAAAGAGGTAATGTCAGGACTAGACATGTCTCTAGTCAAATGATCTTGAATAATGAATTAATATTAAATTTGATATATTGTGAATTTCTGAAGTTTTTGAAGGCTATCTATATAAAGTATATCTGAACTGTTAAACCTTGACTTCTCTGAGGTATTTCTCTTGAATGTCTTTTTTATTCTGGAGAGGATTCTATTCCTAAATTAAGGTTTACTTTAATTTGCAAGCACCTGACTCAGTACCACAATCACAAACAATACTAAAAGTGGCTTAAAATCAAAATGAATTTTGCTCTTCATATTTTATGTGTTTGTACAGAGTAATTAGTAGAAATCAATGAACTAGAAATAGATGATATGCAAGAAGAAATGTAATTATTCATGTATAGAATACACTCACTACCTCTATCACTCTTACATGTGAAACACACACGTGCACATGAAGGGGGTAGAGACTTTGGCTTTCCTCCATTCTATGCATGGAAAAAGTATCTTCTACCAAGACTGCGTAACTCTATATTATCAGGTACTCAGATGGCCCTTCAGAGACAACAATGACGCATGCCTCCCAGCCTCACAAGCAGTAGAAACTAGAGCAAATGACTTCCATTGGACCCATTATCATTTCTTAAGGATCTGTTACCATAATCTACATCCTGGATCAGAAAGCCATATCTGTGTGTATTAGAAATGAAGGTGGATTTACCCTTTCCCAGTCCTCCCCTCTCCCTAAGTTCTATAAGCCCTCTTCCCTACACCAGTTCCCTAATCTACCCCCTCCCATGTCTCTGTCCTGGTATTCCCCTATAATACTGTATCAAAACTTTCTAGGACCTAGGCCCTCTCCTTCCTTCTCCTTGGAAATGATGTAATATGTGGGTTGTGTCTTGGGTATTCAGAGCTTCTGGGTTAATATCCACTTATCAGTGACTGCATTCTGTGTGTGATCTTTTTTGAATGAGTTACCTCACTTAAGATATTTTTCAGTTCCAACCATTTGCCTAAGAATTTCATGAATTCATTGTTTTTAATTGCTGAGTAGTATTCCATTGTATAAATATACCACATTTTCTGTGTCCATTCCTCCATTGAAGGACATCTGGGTTCTTTCCAGCTTCTAGCTATCATAAATAGGCCTGCTATGAACATAGTGGAGCATGTGTCCTTATTGCATGCCAGGGAGTCCTCTGGGTATATGCCCAGGAGTGGTATAGCAGGGTAATCCAGAAGTGTCATGCCCAGTTTTCTGAGAAACCGCCAGACTGATTTCCAGAGTGGTTGTACCAGCTTGCAATCCTACCAGCAGTGGAGGAGTGTTCCTCTTTCTCCACATCCTCGCCAACACCTGCTGTCTCCTGTGTTTTTAATCTTAGCCATTCTGACTGGTGTGAGGTGAAATCTCAGGGTTGTTTTGATTTGCATTTCCCTAATAAGAAATGATGCTGAACATTTCTTAAGGTGCTTCTCAGCCATCTGAAGTTCTTCAGGTGAAAATTCTTTGTTTAGCTCTGTACCCCATTCTTTAATAGGGTTATTTGGTTTTCTGGGGTCTAACTTCTTGAGTTCTTTGTATATATTGGATATTAGCCCTCTGTTGGATGTGGGGTTGGTGAAGATCTTTTACCAATTTGTTGGTTGCCATTTTGTCCTTCTGACAGTGTCCTTTGCCTTACAGAAACTTTGCAATTTTATGAGGTCCCATTTGTAAATTCTTGATCTTAGAGCATAAGCTATTGGTGTTCTGTTCAGGAACTTTCCCCCTGTGCCCATGTCCTCAAGGGTCTTCCCCAGTTTCTTTTCTATTAGCTTCAGTGTTTCTGGTTTTATGTGGAGGTCCTTGATCCACTTGGAGTTGAGCTTAGTACAAGGAGATAAGAATGGATCAATTTGCATTCTTCTGCATGCTGACCTCCAATTGAACCAGCACCATTTGTTGCAAAGGCTATTTTTCCCCCACTGGATGTTTTCAGCTCCTTTGTCGAAGATCAAGTGACCATAGGTATGTGGGTTCATTTCTGGGTCTTCAATCCTATTCCATTGATCCACCTGTCTGTCACTGTAAACAAAGAATATAGAGAGAGAGATTAGAGAGAGAGAGAGAGAGAGAGAGAGAGAGATGCAGAGTGAAAAAAAAGAAATGAAGGTGGAGAAAAAGAATCAGAACTCTAAAAAACTTCAAAGATACCAAAGAACAGTGCTAAGTTCTACAGAAAGAGCAGTTTGTTCCTTGGAATATATTAAATAACAATTATTCAATGATCCTACATACACACAGTGCCTTTTCAGTTTTTCCCACATTAACTTCACTAAGTGCCAGTATTGTGATCATGTTTTCAGTGCATTATTTTCTAAAATTAATTAGCACCAGGAAAATAAGTCTTTGAGGTTGATGTTACTATGGCTACTATTGTGGGGAAACTAGATGACAGGCTGAATTCATAATAGTGACCAAGTAACGGTTCTTCAATTGGACCTTCCTGAGACTGAAAACCTTACAGTCAACATGACTCCCCACACTTCCATTGAGGACAAGACTATATAGCAAATACCCCATGGAGAGACTCAGATAGTAAATGATGCTGAATGAGAGATACTACATTTAGGAGATAGTCTCTGAGATAAATCTGGTCTACTCATGGGGTTTGCTGTATTTAATCTCCTATTCTGTATTCTTTAAGTGTGAAATAGATACAAGTATAATTAAATAAAGGAAACTAAACACTATAATATTAAGTACATTACTTTAAAAACTTCAGAACATCTGACAGCCTACTCTACATTCATAAATGACAAAAAAAGACAAAACACACCAATAGAATGGGGGAGGAGGAAAAATGACACACATGTCTTGTAGTTTACTCTAGTTCCTTACACTGATGGTAAAAATGAGTAAAGGCCAATGCTCATTTGGGAAAGTTGGTTGATATGGTCTGTTTGCAATTTTTTTCTTACCCCACATATAAGTGAGTAACTTGCTAGGTCCATGAAAACCATCTGAGGTAGTGAATGCACTGAAATCGAAATTTTGATCTACTAAGTAGAACGATAATGTATTTTAGTGGATTTTGCTTAATGATCAGAAATAATTATCCTTTTGTGTGTATGCCAAAGATTTAGATAGCAGCTCAACTATCACTAAATAAATAGGAATCTGCTTTGGACACCTATACTATCATTTAATGTATTTGATTGGTTAGTACCAAGGAGAGGGGAGGAGGAAGGCAAGCTCAATCATTTACACAGTGTATTCCACGTTATTATTACTACTACTTAATGTAGTCAAGGAATAGAGAGTGATAGAAAATCAAAAAGGAATGTTAACTTCACAGGCTAAAAATCCTGCATACTGACTTTAATCTTCTTTTTTTTTTTTTATTTTTTTTTTGATTTTTTTTATTGTATATATTCTATATTTACAATTCATTTCCCTTTTTCTGGTTCCCCACCCCCAAAGGTCCCACATGTCCTTTTCCCTCCCCCTGCTCCCACATCCACCCCCTCCCACTTTACTGTTCTTGTACGCTCCCCCAATGATGTTTTGGTCCATTCTAGCACCAGTGTCCACTCCTTTCTTCTTGTGAGACATCACTTGATATGTGATTTGTGTCTTTGGTGTTCCAAGCTTCTAGGCTAATATCCACTTATCAGTGACTGTATACCATGGGTATTCTTTTGAGACTGGGTCACCTCACTTAGTATGACATTCTCCAGCTCCATCCATTTCTCTAAGAATTTCATGAATTCATTGTTTCTAATGGCTGTATAGTACTCCATTGTGTATATATACCACATTTTTTGTATCCATTCCTCTGTTGAGGGACATCTGGGTTCTTTCCAGCTTCTGGCTATTATATATAAAGCTGCTATGAACATAGTGGAGTATGTATCCTTATTGCATGCTGGTGAATCTTCTGGGTATATTCCCAGGAGTGGTATGGCTGGGTCCTCCGGAAGTATCACGCCCAGTTTTCTGAGTAACCGCCATACTGATTTCCAGAGTGGTTGTACCAGCTTGCATTCCCACCAGCAGTGGAGGAGTGTTCCTCTTTCTCCACATCCTCGCCAACACCTGATGTCTTCTGAGTAACTACAAAGTTTCTGTAAGGCAAAAGACACTGTCAAAAGGATAAATCGGCAACCAACAAATTGGGAAAAAATCTTCACCAACCCCACATCCGACAGAGGGCTAATCTCCAATGTATACAAAGAACTCAAGAGGTTAGACCCCAGAAAACCAAATAACCCTATCCAAAAATGGGGTACAGAGCTAAACAGAGTCTTTTCACCTGAAGAAATTCGGATGGCTGAGAAACACCTTAAAAAATGTTCAACATCACTAGTCATTAAGGAAATGCAAATTAAAACAACCCTGAGATTTCACCTCACACCAGTCAGAATGGCTATGACTTTAATCTTCTTAAATCTTTAAGTCTCTTAATCCTACATCTTAATCCAGAGGCTGGAGAGATGGCTCAACAGTAAAGAACACTGTCTACTCTTCCAGGTGACCCAGGTTCCATTGCCAGAACCCATGTGGTAGCTCAGACAGTCTGTGTTTTCAATCCCAGGAGATCTAAAGCCTTCTTCTGGCTTCCAAAGACACTATGTGTATATATGGTGCACAGGACTTTCTTGCAGCCAAACACTCATCCCATAAAATAAAGTAAAATAAAATAAGATTAATTAATTAAATTAAATGATAAATTAATATGACCATTGTATCTACTAGCAGATACTTTATGACTTCATGCCCTGACCTTCTCCTTTAAACCTAATTTCAAGGATTACTGTCACTTACTCTAGATAGTAGAACATAGAGAATGGCTACAAATTCACCACTACAGAGCTGAGGTAGAAGTGAGAGGAAAATGTTTTAAGAGAAGTTCATATTACACAGTAAGGGTGGTAGCATATTTTTGCCTGGCTTTTCATGGTATTGTTTACTTCTGGTTTCATTTATTTCTAAATGTTTCATGCTGTGGGGTTTTCAGTTGGAGTCCTCTGTCTTCCATGTAACACAGGTCCATCTTAAATTCATGGTCTTTGAAGCTCCCCCTCCTGCATTCTGAGATTCAGCTGTCCACCAGCACACTCAATAGCTTTATGGTTTTGCAGTATATGTATTTTGTTGTATGTAAGTTACACTGTTATATAACAACGGTTGATCATGGGCTCCTCCTGATCCCAAGGACAGGAAAGCATCATTTTTCAGAGATCATTAGTAAAGCAAGCCAATAAGTCAAGATAATCACTCATTCATTGAAGATAGAGGCCTTTTATGTGGTCAAGGCACTCAGTGTTGAACAACAACCACCTCAAACTCAATAATCACCACATGTTTTATTTAACATTTAAATCACTATTATATTAGTATACAAACTACAAAAATAGTGCTCCGAACTTCAATCTTATTGACAAAAAAATTGCATGCATAAAAATAAAGAAGCTCAGAAATTAAGAGCACTGGCTCTCTTCAAGGAAACCTGTGTTCAGTTCCCAGCATCCATATGTTAGAACAAAACAGCCTACATCCATATCTCTCAAGGATCCAGTGCTATCTTCTAGTTTCTATAGGAAGCCAGGTATGACTCTGTTACACATACATTTAGGCAAGCAAACCACTTGTATACATAAAATAAAAATAAATTAATTGAAACAAGTAATGAATTAATATAGGTATCTATTTTAGAATGTAGTATTATATTAAAATAGATTTTAACATCTTTTATTGTTAGCTCAGGTGGGTTCAATGTTCCCTATTAAGAAACAGAACTGTTTGGTCATAGTTTTCAATTGAAAGGGAAAAGAGCATGTGGATTCAACCTACGAAAAATCACTCTAATAAACGAATTCTGGAGATTAAAAATTGTCTTGTGTTTATATATAAACAATATCTATAGCATACCTATGTATACATGCATGCACATGCCTGTCACAGATTATACATGACAGTCTGAATAAGCATTATGGGTAAAACTTCTTTTCCTATGTAGCTTTCAAACTCAGGTAGTCAAGCTTGGCAGCACCCTCTTATCCTCTAAACCATCTTGCAAGTCCTAAATATTTATTTTAATAAGGTTAATTTTACTCAAATATGCCAAATAGTAAATGGATTAAAGAGTATATTATTTTAACTTGAGTTTTTCTCCATTTCCAAACATTCTTTTAACTCAGGTACATTATGGACCTCATGCCATATTATTAATTTGTGCAACAAAAACATGAATATAAAAATGTTTCCTTCATGTGATAGGCATATATGTACATATATACTCTAGACATTTGCAGAGTAAATGTCTGTTACATGGTAGCCTAAGTGGATCAAGGACCTCCACATAAAACCAGACACACTGAAACTATTAGAAAGAAACTTGGGAAGACCCTGGAGGACATGGGCACAGGGAAAAAGTTCCTGAACAGAACACCAATAGCTTACGCACTAAGATCAAGAATTGACAAATGGGACCTCATAAAATTACAAAGTTTCTGCAAGGCAAAGGACACTGTCAGAAGGACAAAACGGCAACCAACAAAGTGGGAAAAGATCTTCACCAACCCCACATCCGACAAAGGGCTAATATCCAATATACACAAAGAACTCAAGAAGTTAGACCGCAAAGAACCAAATATCCCAATCAAAAAATGGGGTACAGAGCTAAACAAATAATTTTTACCAGAAGAAATTCGGATGGCCGAGAAACACCTTAAGAGATGTTCAACATCATTAGTCATCAGGGAAATGCAAATCAAAACAACCCTGAGATTCCACCTCACACCAGTCAGAATGGCTAAGATTAAAAACTCAAGAGAAAACAAGTGTTGGCAAGGATGTGGAGAAAGAGGAACACTCCTCCACTGTTGGTGAGATTGCAAAATGGTAAAACCGCTCTGGAAATCAGTTTGGCAGTTCCTCAGAAAACTGGGCATGCCACTTCCAGAAGACCCTGGCATACCACTCCTGGGCATATACCCAGAGGATTCCCCTGCATACAATAAAGACACATGCTCCACTATGTTTATAGCAGCCTTGTTTATAATAGCCAGAAATTGGAAGGAGCCCAAATATCCCTCAAAGGAGGAATGGATACAGAAAATGTGGTATATTTATACAATGGAATACTACTCAGCAATTAAAAATAATGAATTCATGCAATTTGTAGGTAAATGGTTAGACCTGGAAAATATCATCCTGAGTGAGTTAACCCAATCACAAAAGAATACACACTGATAAGTGGATATTAATGAGCCCAGAAGTCCTAAATACTCAAGGCACAATTAGCAAGTCAAATGATTCCCAAGAAGAAGAAAGGAGAGGACCCTGGGCCTGTAAAGATTGGATCCAGTTTTGTAGACCCAGAACAGAGAAACCGTGGAGGGAGGGGAAATGAATGGGGAATAGTTGGGGGGAGAGGAATTATGGGATGTATGGTGGGGGGGAACTGGGAAAGGGGTAAGCCTTTGGAATGTAAACATAGAATATAGAAAATAAAAATTAAAAATAAGAAGCACTTGACACCCAAATATATTTGATATACTTGGCTTATGTCATAAAGTGCTATAAAATCCTAAAGCACAATTTTTCATATTTTTCTTAAATGCAGAATAAATCATGACTTTATGATAATCCTTAAATGAGAGACATGTCCTAAAATTCTATTTCCTACTGTCCTATATTTCTCATGAGGACAGCTCCTGATGGCTACTCAGATTTTCAGATGCATAAATGATAATGATGAAAGTTTTTTTGTCATGTGTTTTCCCTTCCAAAAAGTGGTGGTCACTTTGGAGACTGTGTAGAGAGTGTCAGGAACACTTTGTAATGAACTCACTGTTTGAGCATCTCATCTTCAGACACACAATAGGTAGCTAAGAGAGAACAAATAGCAGTAAAGGATTCTGATCTGTACATACATACTCAAGTAGATGAGTATGAATTAGGGCATTCAATGGAGAAGCTTGTTTTGGTCTCTTGCTTGAAAATCAACGTTGAGTTCCATGTATTCTGAAAATGTTACCCACACCAATCTTTCCAGGGTGAAAGCTCCACCTCAGAAAGCAGATGCCTCCTATATCTATTGCACAGACAGGGCATAGTCAGCTTGTTCTAACATTTGATATTAAGTCAGACCAGTGATGAAAATTATGATGATTCAAAAGCAATTGAAATGCTTTACATTGTGTGCCTGTGGGCATGTAAGTCCTGATTTATTTTTCTGGCCTTCTTAATTTCTGACTTCAAAAATAAACACAGGGCACCAAATAAAAATTCAAGAATAGAAAGTTCACTTGTGAGAACACGAGATTGCTGACATTAAGAAGGTATGTATTTGAGTTAGCATTTTACTAATACAAAAATATCTGTGGGTTTGGAATAACACCTTTATCAAGAATGATATTGTCATTCTTCCTAAAGTATAAAAAAATCTGTGGGTTTTGAATAGCAACTTTATTAAGACTGATATTGTCTTTTTTCCTTAGAATCAAGCTAATATATTACTGTAAGGTAATGTGATTAATTCTACAAAAATATTTAAGTTTCACTTTTATATTATTTGCTACTTTTTATGATACCCCAAGTGAACCACATGCTGTCCAATGCCGTGATTTTTCCTTACTTTACATGATGTATGGGACTCTTGCCTGATTCCTTTAGTCTTTGTTCTGGTGTTTTCTAGAGAGTGGTTTTCATATTTAAAAGACAAAAATACATTAAATACAAGTTTGTTGTATAAGATTAAGTATCTATTCAATAAATTAAAATAGTGGCATGCATCAAAAACTGCTGATTGCTTTTTCAGTTATTGTGTTTCCATCTATAATACATAATTTATATTGCTTTAATGAATCTTATATAAATAGTTTCAAAACTTGTTTCTTGGAGTGTTTTCTATGACTTGAAAAACTGAGGAAAAGCCTTACTATATATGAAAGAACTCAGCAAAACAGTTTTGTGCATGGTTGTTCTATGGAGGTTGAATCCAGCCCTCCTCCTCCAGAGGGCGCAGTGAGTTGCAGCCTTGTGATCTATTTGCCTCTCTTATTCCATAAATTGGGAGCTTAAATTCTTAATCTCTGTCCTTAACAAATATGAATCATGGGTTGTATTAACTCCATTCCAAGGAGAAAATCCTAACCTTTGTGGCTAGAGGTGGCCTTGCTCGGTTAGTGGAGGACATATTTACAAGTAATGAAAATAAAATGCCAAGATACCAATAGACTTTGTAAGTATTATGGATGGATGGCGCTCTCCTATTTGACATGTCTGGAAATGATTTGTCTTCAGTAATATAGAAGAACTGCGGTGTGCCAGTCAATGGTGCTGGTGGGAATTACTTTAAAAGTAGTCATTCCCCTTGGGAGTTAATGCTTGAATCTAAACAGAAAAAGCAATATCTCCCCAAATACTAACTATTTTAACAGTAGAGTTAGAAGTTTCTTGCATTCCATATTGAGATAAAGCTTAGTGTCTCAAGGGTAACCTTGTAAAATTCAAATAACAACTTAGGCTTCCAGGGTATGTTAACAGGTCCTACAAATGCAGGATAGGACTTGTATGTTGTTGAATTATATGGGTGCATGTGTGTGTGTGTGTGTCTGTGTGTGTGTGTGTGTGTGTGTGTGTGTGTGTATGTGTGCAACAGAGTGATAATTAGTATGTCACTCTTAATAGATATTTGGGAATTAACGAATTAAAATATTTCTCATTTTTCTCATGCTTCATTTTATTTAATAATGAATACAAAATTTGAACTGAAATGAAAGTTCCTTTATGTTTATTTTTCTACAGAGACACATATTTGTCATTATTTAAGTATGTACTATGATATAAATGTAAGTTAGCTCTTAAAAAATCCCTGTTTATTATTATTCTACATGGTTGTCATAATTACCAACAGAGCACACTGAACATTTTACTAACTCATGTATAATTATATATTCAATAACATGTCCTTGAGAAATATCGAGTAAAATTCGCTTCCCTGCATATAAAAATGGCTTGTAATAATATGACTGACAGCTACCAACACCATGAAATGAACTAGAGAAACACAGGAGCACTGGCTCCTCTTACAGAAGACCAGGATTTGATCCCTAGTACCTTCATGGCTCACAACCAGCTATATCTTCAGTCTTCAGGTGTTTCACATCTTTTCTGGAATCTATTGACACCTGCATACATGTAGCATACACATATATAACCAGGTACACACATATATTCATGTAAAATAAATAAATAAAAATTTTCAAAGTAATGGAACTGGTCAATGACCTAGAGTTTCAAAAGTATAATTCATCTGATCACCACAAGATCTTAAGTGAAGGAAAACTATTTGATAGTATTTTTCACATTTAGATTATAATTTTGTAATAAAGGTTTGAGCATATTGTCATTAAATTTATAAATATGCATATAGTTTTTGTGATCCAAAAAGACACTGCAAAAAGGTATAATGCATAATATATATATATGTGTATATATATATATACATATATATATATTGTATATATATATATACTGTAACCTCAAGTCATATTGTTATGGTGAATACAATCAGAGATTGCAACAATGAATTTGGAAAATAGTATAACATTCCCAAATCTCAATTCTCTAACCCATAAAATAAATATGATTGTATAAAATAGTGTTTTTCAAAGAGGAGACATTCAAGTCACGTAACTATTCTGCTTTATTTTTTCTTCTTGATGAGGTAGGTATACACAGTAGTTAGAAAAAAGATTTTGTTATCACTACATTTTTATTTGGTTATCCCTCTACCATTTGGTAATTCTCTACACTCTATAATATTGATTAACTTATATTTAATTTTTATCTTTGTTGAATTGGGGATATAGGAACTAATTTATTTATATGTATAAAACATTACATGTCTAACACAGAGCAAGAATAAAATAAGTCCTCTCACATATAGAAAGAGATGAAAACCAAAGCTTTAAACTATTGCAGCATTATATTGAAACAATATTGTGACATTGAAAATGTGTTAGGTTGTTATTTAATCCACATATATTCTTCATATTTAGGGACAGTTACTTTTAGACATACTAATAGTAACTGTACTTGTGTCATATCCTGAAGATTAATTTCTATATCTCTAAGAAATATCCTTCGATCCATCTCTATGTATATGTTATTTCGCTTTATTGTGCCCAGAAATTTGATACTTAGAACCATTTCAAACAAAGACATTTACTCCTCTAGCTAAAACTGAACCAAATGTAATTACTTTATAAATGAAGAAAAATACATTATCTGTGTATCAGTAGCATCACATATAAAAGAGAATATAAAATGGCCTTTCTAAGAAGAAATCTGGTTTTAAAGAAATTCATTCTTTACTCAATGATTAGATGTGCTGGTAGGTCTGGGAGGTACTGGGAAGATAGGTAACTCAACAATGAGCCCTCAGCTCTATGTTGTACTATACAATTGATTTATGCTTAATTTCCACAAACATAGACATTTTCCAGGCTTACTTGCTTTATCTCTCTTATTTACTACTGGATCCCTTGGACACAGTATAATGTCTGGCTAAAACAGGCATCACTATATATTGAATCCATATTTGGAAAGATAGTTGGCTGAATACATGTATAGATTTTTGTGGTCCCACAAGCCCAATTATAGACTTCCTCCTACTTTTATTATGTATAGTAAAAAGAATAAAACTTTATATTATCATAAATATTCACTAATATAAGTACAGTACGAAAGCTTAGGTTTCTATGGAAACACTCATTCTTATGTTTTCATAGTGATAGTTGGTGATAACTGTTATTTATTCAAATAATTTTACTTTCAATTCTATGGTTTGACCTATACTCTGAAATGTAGAGATAACCCCATTTATTCTGAAGTAACAGACAAAAGACAGGAGAGGTTACTAAATACATGAATTTGGATACACCATAGCTTATATATCTTACATAATATTATTTAATATTAAACTATTAATTTAAAAGATTTTTTTATTTTTCATTCTCTTAATAAACACATTGGCCCAATTGGCAAAAAACAAAACAAAACAAAACAAAACAAAACAAAACTTCTTATTTACAGTGAATTTGTTGCTGAAAATGTGATTTTTTAAGTTAGCCTTCACCAACTATTTAGATGTTAAACAAATTAAAGTGTTTAGACTTATGAAGTGAAAATATTTATAGTCATTGTGTCAAGGATTTACTATGAGCAAAGATCAGAGGCAAACTTTATCTCAATTTAAAGGATATTTTATATCCTCAGGAAGGGCTAGGTATTTAACTCAAAGGTAATAAAAACTTTTCTGAGTTGACTAGGTCACAAATACATTAAAAGTTTTTTGCATTATTTAATCTGAAATTTAGAAATTAACTTGAAGACATGAAACAAGACAGTTTGTAGGCCTTCCTGGAATCATTTAATCATAGTCATAACAAACTGAACAGCTAATCACACAGCAAACTACCTTTTCAAGAATTAATAAGGATGGGTAGGAGACCAGAGTACTTGGATTAATTATTATAGTAACACTAGGAAGAATGAGCTACTTGGATTGTCCACACCATATAGTCAATTCCTGCCTGAGAAATAGAACAATATTGGAACTCAGATCTTAGACTTAAAACCCATAGCAATCCTACGGCAGTGAAATCAAATGATAACTAATGTCCTAAAACCTCTGCCCTAGGACAGCTCTCAAGAACTAAGCTATTCTACCTGTATTCAGCAAGTGACCAAGATACTCCTGCTTACACTTTCGACTTTAGGCAATAGAAAGGAAAACAGAATGGCAACCACTGGTGACCAATGTTCAAAGCACAGAACAGCACTTGCTTTGCACTCAGTGCTAAGCTTAAACCTAATGCCAGGCAAACTCTACCCATCTCTGAATACAAACCTCAGACAGAGCCTCTTTACACTTCGACCAGCAAAGACTTGAATATCAACATGTTGGCCTTGTGCTGTTCCCACATCTCCCTTTTCCTAAGACGACACAGGTGTCTGCAGCTGAGAGACAGATATATATTAGTTTGGTTTTAGCATTGGGAACCGAAGGATTGTCTGTAAGACCTGTCTTCCACCTTATGCAGCATATAAGCAGTCTCTAAGCCAGTCCTCACCAATGGAGACTTTAGCCATGTTTCTATACCAGGAAGCCTGTGTCCCAGTGGGGAATCCTAGTTTTTTGCCTGTAGCTCCTTGGCTCACAGCATGAATGTAGACATCTTACTGGGTAGTCTTTTAAGATCATAATAATCAAGTGAGATACATCTTGAAATCAACCTCTGTGTCCACAGAAATGCTTCAGCCAACAATATTTCAACTTCAGGAAACATTAATGCAAGCCAAGAAGTCAGGATAATAGAGACAATTTGGTCATGAGACCTTGATTACTAAGCCCAGAACTGAGAGCATATTTTTTTTAAATCGGATATTTTCTTTATTTACATTTCAAATGTTATCCCCCTTACATATTTCCCCACAGAAACTCCCTATCCCATCCCCATGCCCCCTGCTTCTATGAAGGGTTTTCCCCACCCACTCCTGTCTCTCAGCCCTCACATTCCACTACACTAGGGCATCTAGGATTCACAGAAGCAATGCCCTCTTCTATCATTGATACACAACAAGGCCATCCTCTGATACATATGGTGCTGGAGCCAAGGATCCCTCCAAGTGCACTCTTGGTTGGTCCCTGGGAGCTCTAGGGGGATCTGGTTGGTTGACACTGCTGTTCTTCCTATGGGGTTGCAAATTCCTTCAGTTCCTTCAGTCAATTCTCTAACTCCTCCATTAGGGACCCAGTCCTTACTTACTTGGCTGCTAGCATCTGTCTCTGCCTTTGTCAGTCTCTGGCAGAACCTCTCAGGAGACAGCTATACCAAGATCCTGTTAGTAAGCACTTCTTGGCATCCACAATAGTGTCTGGGCTTGGTGACTCTATATAGGATGGATCCCCAGGTGGGGCAGTCTCTGGATGGATTGCCTTTCTTTCAGTCTCTGTTCCACATTTTGTCTCCCTATTTGCTCCTGTGAGTATTTTTATTCCCCCATCTAAGGACTGAAGCACCCACACTTTGGTCTTCTTCTTGAGCTTGTAGTCTGTGGATTATATTACAAGCATGTGGGCTAATATCCATTTATCATTGAGCACATACCATGTGTGTTCTTTTGTGATTGGGTTACCTCACTCAGGATATTTTCTAGTTCCATTCATTTGCCTAAGAATTTCATTAATTCATTGTTTTTAATAGCTGATTAGTTAGTACTCCATTGTGTAAATACACTACATTTTCTATATCCATTGCTCTGTTGAATGACATCTGGGTTCTTTCCAGCTTTAGACTATTATAAATAAGGCTGCTATTAACATAGTGGAATACATGTGCTTGTTATATGTACAAGCATCTCTTGGGTATATGCCCAAGAGTGCAATAGCTGGGTCTACAGATAATACTATGTCTAATTTTGTGAGGAACTACCAGACTAATTTCCACAGTAGTTAGTTGTACCAGCTTGCAATTCCAGAAGCAATGGAGGAGAATTCCTCTTTCTCCAAATCCTCACCAGCATCTGCTATCACCTGAGTTTTTAATCTTAGCCATTGTGACTGGTGTGAGATGGAATCTCAGGGTTGTTTGGATTTGCATTTTCCTGATGTCTATGGATGTTGAACATTTCTTCAGGTGCTTCTCAGCCATTTGAATTTCCTCAGTTGAGAATTCTCTGTTAGCTGTTTCCAGTTTTTAATAGGATGATTTGATTATTTGAAGGAAGTCTAACTTCTTGTGTTCTTTGTATATATGGGATATTAGCACTCTATCAGATATAGGATTGGTAAAGATCTTTTCAAAATCTTTTGGTTGCTGTTTTATCCTATTTACATTGTCCTTTTCTTTACAAAACCTTTGCAATTTTATGAGGTCCCATTTGTCTATTGTTGATTTTAGAGCATAAGCCATTGGTGTATGTTGAGGAAATTTTCCCCTGGGCCCATATGTTCAAGACTCTTCTTCACTTTCTCTTTTATTAGTTTCAGTGTATGTGGTTTTATGTGGAGGTCCTTGATTCACTTAAACTTGAGTTTTGTTCAAAGAGATAAGAATGGATCAATGTGCATTCTTTCATATGTTGACAACCAGTTGAACCAGCACCATTTGTTGAAAATGCTGTCTTTTTTCCATTGAATAATTTTAGGTTCTTTGTCAAAGATCAAGTGACCATAGGTGTGTAGGTTCAGTTCTGAATCTTCAATTCTACTCTATTGATGTTCCTAGCTTTCTCTGAACCAATACCATACAGTTTTTTAAATCACAATTGCTCTGTAATACAAATTGATATCAGAGATGGTGATTTCCCCAGAAGTACTTTTAGTGTTGAGAATAGTTTTAACTATCCCATTTTTTTATAATCCCAAATGAATTTACAAATTGGTCTTTCGAATTTATGAAAAATTTAATTTGAATTTTGATGGAATTGAATGGGTTGCATAGAATCTATAGATAGCTTTCAGCAAAATGGCTATTTTTACTGTATTAGTTCTGCCAATCCATGAGTATGGGAGATCTTTTTATCTTCTGAAATCTTCTTTGATTTCTTTCTTCAGAGACTTCAAGTTTTTATGATATAGATATTTCACTTGCTTGGTTAGACTCACACCAAGGTATTTTATATTATTTGTGACTATTGTGAAGATTGTCCTTTCCCTAATTTTTTTCAGCTTTTGTGTCCTTTGAGTAGAGGAAGGCTTCTGATTTGTTTGAGTTAGCTTTATATCCAGCCACTTTGCTGAAGTTGTTTATGAGCTGTAGGATTTCTCTAGTGGAAGTTTTGAGGTCACTTAAGTATATCATATCATCTGCAAATAGTGATATTTTGACATTTTCCTTTCCAATTTGTATCCCTTTGACCTCTCTTTGTTGTCTAATTGCTCTGGCTAGGACTTCAAGTACTATATTGCATAGGTAGGGAATGGGCAGCCTTGTCAAGTTCCTGATTTTAGTATGATTGCTTCAAGTTTCTCTCCATTTAGTTTGATGTTGGCTACCTACTATTTTTAAGAATGGGTCTTGAATTCCTGATCATTCCAAGACTTTTACCATGAAAGGGTGTTGCATTTTGTCTAATGTTTTCTCAATATCTAATGAGATGATCATGTGGTTTGTCTCTTTGAGTTTGTTTATATAGTAGACTACATTGATGGATTTCCCTATATTGAACTATCCCTGTATCCCTGGGATGAAGCCTACTTGATCATGATGGATGATTGTTTCAATGTGTTCTTGGATTCGGTTTCCAAGAATTTTATTGAGTATTTTTTTCATTCATATTCATAAGGAAAAATGGTCTGAAGTTCTTTTTATTTGTTAGGTCTTTCAGAATGGATATGCAAACAGGAGTCAACATTTTGCTGCATAAAGGAAACTCACATCAGAGACAAAGACAGACACTACCTCAGAGTAAAAGTCTGGAAAAAATTCCTAGCAAATAATCCAACAAAATAAGCTGGAGTAGCCATACTTATATCAAATAAATTTAACTTTCAACCAAAAGTTTTCAAAAAAGATAAGGAAGGTCACTTCATACAGGTCAAAGGAAAAAAAATCTACCAAGAAGAACTCTCAATTCTAAACATCTATGCTCCAAATGCAAGGGCACAGACATTCGTTAAAAAAAAAAACTTTACTAAGCACACATTGCACCTCACACAGTAATAGTGGGACACTTCAACATTCCACTCTCATCAATGGACAGACCATGGAAACACAAACTAAACAGAGACACTGTGAAACTAATAGAAGTTATGAACCAAATGGATTTAACAGGTATCTATAGAACATTTCATTCTAAAACAAAAGAGTATACCTTCTTTTCAGCACCTCATGGTACTGCCTCCAAAATTGACCATTTAATTGGTCACAAAACAGTACTCAACAGACAAAAGATTGAAATAACCCCTTGCATCCTATCAGATCACCACAAACTAAGACTGTTTTCAATAACAAAATCAATGAAAAGCCCACAAACACATAAAAGCTGAACCACACTCTATTCATTGATAATTTTGTCAAGGAACAAATAAAGAAATTAAAGACTAGTTAGAACAAAATGAAGGCTCATAATACCAAAACTTATGGGACACAATGAAAGCAGTGCTGAGAGGAAAACTCATAGCTCTAAGCACCTCCAAAAAGAAACTGGAGAGAGCATACACTAGCAGCTTGACAGCACACCTGAAAGTTCTAGAACAGAAAGAAGCAAATACACCCAAAATGATAGATGACAGGAAATAAACAAATGTGGGGCTGAAATCAACCAAGTAGAAATGAATAGAACTATACAAAGACTCAACAAAAGCAGGAGCTGTTTCTTTGAGAAAATCAACAAGATCACTACCATGTTGGACTGTGCTCCCCTCAAGCTGTAAGCTGAAATAAATACTTGTTCTCAAATTGATCAGCAATTTATCATAGTGACGGCATGCAGATATGGGCTATTGTTATAATAAATGTGACCATGTCTCTCTGTTTCCCTATTTTTCTCTCCCCTCATGTATTATCAGTCTTTACTTGTATACATTTATTTTGTATCTATATACTTTTTATAAGTAAATACCAAATAAATATGTTAAGATCTACATTGAGCTAAAGTTATTAAAATTTATATATAAAGTCAGTTTCATTATTGTCAAATTAATATTACAAAATATTGTATTACTTCATGTATAACCCATACACATAATTTTAAATATACTGTGGAAGAGGAAATTGCAATTACATTGGGAAAAAGGCAAAACAAAATATGTAGTGTCTAAGGAAACTAAACATAAAATATGCAAAGGGTTATATAAAAAACATTTTAAACAAATAAAAAAAGAAAAGAAATTTGTACAAATGGAAAGTAGGCTATTACTTTTATTGTAAACATGTAACACAGAAAAAGATCTGCAAGGTTATTTCCACCCACCAAAACCTTCAGACTACACACACATACACACATACACACACAGAGAGAAAGAGAGAGAGAGAGAGACAGAGACAGAGACAGAGAGACAGAGACAAAGAGAGATTCTGTATTCTTCCTTACTTGCTCACTTTTTCATGTTACAAAGTACTTTGCTTATGGTATTTTACTATTTTGCACTTTCTTCATTGTTTCCTTCTTATCACCACAATGTTAATTGTATAAAGTCAGTTAATATTTATCAAGTAAGAAGGGCATGACCCATTGCCCATGATAATGAATAGGTCCCAAAGAAACAAAATGAAATTGTTAAACTGAAGAAAATACGCTACTGTCTATATTCAACATTAGGAAGATAATGAATATACAAAGATAAGCAAATAAGGTGATACATGGACATATCAATTGATTGATTGATAAGTGTTTTGATAGCTATTAATAAAAGTTACACAGGTAGATAATAGAAAAAGATGAAACATATACAGAATTAGTTCAGTGAAAACACAATACATACATTCAGGTCTTCTGCACTCCCACTTTTCCCACATTAAGTTTGTATATAGCAATGGTAACATTTAAACTACTGTCCTCCTTATCCATTGCCTGTTCCCCTTGCTTATTTCCCAATACCAAGAAGAAAGCTCCTTGGGATGCTGATGGGTTTTATTTGTTTCATTTTCTTTTCTTTTCCTACTGCTGGAACAGAGGCTGGTAATATGAAGCATTGAAGACATATTTGCTATACAAAAATTATTTATACATTTAAAATAAAGCAAATACATAACCTTAAGCCTTTCTTAGATTTATATAAATAAACATTAAATTATTATGATAAATAAATCAGAGTATCCCTTACATTTTCAGATACTGTTAATTGAAAGAAGGCTAGACTTCCCTAGTTAGCTTAATTAAATGCTAATTTCTACCTATTCAAAAAACTCAAAATTACATATGAGTTTTACAAATATTCAAAAATGTAGTACAGAAATTGGCAAAGTTATAAGTAAATAGTTCATCAGTTACACAATTACTTACTCTTCAGAGGATAACTGGGCAATATTTACCCAA
This sequence comes from Apodemus agrarius, assembly GCA_964023405.1. Classification (NCBI taxonomy): domain Eukaryota; kingdom Metazoa; phylum Chordata; class Mammalia; order Rodentia; family Muridae; genus Apodemus; species Apodemus agrarius. The sequence continues at coordinate 70,002,883 of OZ030006.1, read as the reverse complement.
ACCCAAATGAATATGAGTTTTGATTAACAACCTCATTTATAGAGTTTTCCTACCCAATGCTTTTACATGCAAAAACACCTGAGGCATAATACTGTTTTTATGTATATATATTATATATAATAAGAATATTTTATATATAGACATACATTTTTAGAAGAATTGTATTTATGTAGATATGTAGATATATGAACAGGTACAGATGCATTGTATCTATAGAGATACAATTTTTCTTTATTATTATCAGAACTCTTTGAAGGTATCTTAGCTTAGAGTTTGCACAATGAATGTTATGAAATGGGGTAAACAGTTGTTACAAGATATTTGATCACACTATTAACCCTGGGATTCTGTTTCCTGTTTCTAGTTATGGTGTAGCTCAGCCTTAGCACACATGTTAATCTCAATGGCTAGAGTAAGAATACAGACATAAACTTAGTACACACCTTTAATTCCAAACAATGAAGGAAAAGTTAGTTTGAAAAAAGAAGCATCCCTGTTTGAAACTGATGTCTAATTGAGTGGTGGGCAAAGTGATGAGTCAGAGAAAGATTTAATAGAATAAGATATATCCAACTCTCTAAATAAAAGAACGAAAAGGGAAGCAATGATGAAAGAAATAGAAAAGGAAGCATGAAACATGTAACAAGAGAGATGGAAAAGAAAATAAACTAGATACAGGTGAAGCCAGAATAAACCAGAGAATGAGAAGAAACCAAAAGACTAGAACAGATTGCCACAGTTAGATGACGCCAACCAGAGAAGTTCAGTCAGATCCCAAAAGGCAAGACAGATCAAATCTGTCATTTTTGAGAGGAGTTTGAGCCAGGACAGCTGAGTTGACTAGCCACCCAGAGCTCAGAAAGAACCCAGAAGGAGTGAGTTTATTTAGCAGCTTTTCTCAGAGGCTGTGGTGGTTTGAATATGCTTGCCCCATCAAGTGGCACTATTAGGAGGCATGGTCTCATTGGAGAAGGTGTGGTCTTGTTTAGAGAAAGTATGTCACTGTAGACATAGACTTTGAGACCCTCTTCCTAGATGCCTGAGGGCAGTCTGCTTCTGATTTCCTTTAGATGACAATGTAGAACCCTCACATCCTTCTCTAGCACCATAATTGCCTATATTCTGCTATGCTTCCTTTCATGATGACAATAAACTGAACCTCTGAATTTGTTAGCTGGCCCCAACTAAATGTTGTCTCTGATTAGAGTTGCCTTGGTCATGGTGACTCTTCACAGCATTAAAACCCAAACTAAGACAGAAATTGGTACTATTGACTGGGTATTGATGTGATAGGCCTGACCATACTTCTGCTGGGAAAAACTCAGATTTTGGGACTTGGGAAAGCAGTAGAATGTTTTAAATGGGACTTTTGAGCCACTATAATAGGAATATGGAAGACATTGGTACTGAGGTTGATTAGAACTGTGCAGACCGGGCCCAAGAGGTTTCTGTGGAGACGAATTTCAACATGTGGCCTAGAGATTTTTTTTGTGGTATTTTGTTAAAGAATATGTCTGTTTTTGCCTTTGTCTGAAGAGTCTACCTGAGGTTAAATCAAAGCGAGCTAAGAAATTAGTGGTGATTAAAGAGAAGCCAGAATTAGGTTTGAAGGTATGAATGGTTCTGGAGAGTAGCTGAGACTTGACACTGTGAGAGACCATCTAAGGCCATTGTGAAGATACAGCCTCAGTTGCATTTGACATTCTGGTATTGCAAAGGTCATGCAAAGAAGTTGAGGCTTGGTACCATAGAGGGAGCTTATGAGAAGCTATTGATGAAGTCTAATTGCAACAGAATACCCAAGAGTATTAGAGATGCCAGTCCCGTGTGATGACCACAAAAACATCTGCAGCAATGGAATGGACTCATCTAGAGCCTAGAGTGCTACAGAGGGAAGAGTTGGAGAAGTGACCTAAGACCTTTGAGAAGCCCATAAGATCCTGGGTGGACATTGAAACAAGAAGCTGCAAAGTTGCCATGGAGGCCCCAAGATGTTAAAGATCCCAGAGCAATGGGATACCTGCCAATGAAAGTTGCTAACAGGGAATACATCCAGCCCAAGAAAAAGAATTGTGTTGCAGTCTGCAAAGCTGAAAGGAGTTGAACACCAGACATGAAGATGGAGAATTTGGAGTTTGCCCAGCTGGTTTTTGGTTTTGCATTTATCCAATATTTTCTCACCATGATGTCCTATAAATAGGTATATGTATATGTGTATGTGTATGTACATGTGTATGTATGTATATATATATGTATGTGTGTATGTATATATGTATATATACATATATACATTCATATATACATTCATATATATATATGAAATGTGTGTGTATCTGTGTGTGTGTGTGTGTGTATATATATATATATATATATATATATATATAAACTATGATTTTGAGAGTATGTAATCTGCTTTTTTTATTTTGATTTTATGAGGGGTTAGAGTTAACAGCTTTCATGAATCTCTGAAATGGCTTTGAACTTTTGACTGTTAGTATTGGTAAGACTGTTATAGACTATGTGACTTTTGAAGATGGACTGAATGTATTTTGACTTATACCATGCCTAGGTATGACCCCCATAGACTTATGTTTGAACAAGCAAGTCTATGAGGGCCAGGGAGTGGAAAGTGGTGGTTTGAGTATGCTTGGTGCAGGGAATAGAACTATTAGCAGGTGTGGCCTTTTGCAGATGTGGCTTTGTTTGAGAAAGTATGTCACTGTAGGCAGAGTTCTGAGGCTCTCCTCCTAGCCTCCTAAGGACAGTCTGCTCCTGACTTGCTTTGGATAAAGATATAGAACTCTCAGGTACTTCTCCAGCAGCACGGTTGCCTGGATGTTGCCATGCTTCCTGTTGTGATGACTGATAATGGACTGGACTTCATAATGGACTGGACTTTTATGGTAACCTCAATTAAGTTTAACCATTATAAGGGTTGCCTTCATCATGGTATCTGTTCACAGTGATAAAATCCAAACTAACAGAGAGACTGAAAAGATTCTAGGTCTAGATAAGATTGTTTGGGGGTTAGAAGATTTTAGGACTAAGCCTAGGTTAGCAGACAAAGATATTAATTCTCTGAGATGACAAGTAAATCAGAGGAATAAAAGATACTTCTACAAAAGTTTATAAGGGTGACTTAATTTGTCATATTGATGTCATATTGAATTAGTTATTATTTTGCTGCTATGATAAAATACCAGGACAAAGGCAACTTACAGAAAGAAGAGTTTATTTGGGGATTATAGTTCTACAGAGAGAATCTATAATAGGCAGTAAGGTATGGCAGCAGGAGGCCAGAGTAGGAAGCTGAGAGATCACATTTTCAACCTTTAAACAGGAAGCTGAGAAGGAATTGGAAATGAGGGGAGAGTATCAACTCAAAGCCTATTTTGTTTTAATTTTTTATTATTATTTTCTTTCTTTACATAACAAATGTTATTACCTTTCCTTATTTCCCCTCCAAAAGCTCCCTATCCTATCCCCTCTTCCCAGATCCCTAACCTACCACCCACTCCTGCTTCCCTGTCCAGGCATTCCCCTACACTGGGGCATCAAACCTTCACAGGACCAAGGCCCTCTCCTCTCATTGATGTCCAACAAGGTCATCCTCGTCTACATATGCAGCTGGAGCCATGAGTCCCTCCGTGTGTACTCTTTGGTTAGTGGTTTAGTCCCTGGGAGCTCTGGGGGTACTGGTTGGTTCATAATGTTGTTCCTCCTATGGGGACTGGAAACACTTTCAGTTCCTTGGGTCCTTTCTCTGGATCCTCCATTGGGGACCCTGTGCTCAGTCCAATGGTTGACTGAAAGCATCCCCCTCTTTATCTGTCAGGCACTGGCTGAGATTCTCAGGAGACAGCTATATCAGGCTCCTGTCAGCAAGTACTTGTTGGCATCCACAATAGTGTCTGGATTTGGTAACTGTATATGGGATAGATCCCCAGGTCGGGCAGTAAGAATAAAATTATTCTTGTGGAACCACAATCCAAAGAGACCCTTAGAAGACTCATTCCCAGTAAAATCCCATAAATACACATACACACACACACACACACACACACACACATATATATGTATATAAATATATATATGGTATTTTTGTACTCTGAGATGTACATGAAGATACTGGATTGCATGCCCTAGTCATAATAAATATAAGTATATAATACACTTATTATGTTTTAGCCAATTAAAAAGTACAAATGGTATTAGGAAACAAAGGAAATGTCTTTCATGATCAATGTACATCATTTATAAAATATTGGTATGATCATAGAGAACTGAATGCAATATAAATTTCCTCTCCTAAATTAAAGTTAATGAATTCCCTTGCACACAATGAAATGCAGTATTGCAATAAAGGCTTGTGCTATGATGCAAAGTTCCTTCTATGCAAAACTGTATGGTAAGACATCCTCAATCAATTGAGCGATTGGGTTGGCTGGACATTCTCAAGTACTATATAATTTAGGTCATCCAGGTTAATTAGCATATTATTGTTTGGCCAAATGAACACAGTGACATCGCCAAACTTAAGATCTCTAAATAGTAACACATAAATCTTAGAACTTCTATAGATGGCAGTTCACTATCAGACAGAAAGAGATGCTTGAGCACAACATTAAGGTTCCAAATAGCAAGAGAAATCTACACTAAACACATTTCATGGGGAGGCAGAAATTTATTCCATTTGTTTTGTCACTGTAACTTACATCTTGCCAACTCAACTCAAAGCAATAAGGGTCATACACAGAAGGTAGCAAAAGTGTAAGTCAATAAAAAAACAATTTATGCAAAGCAATGAGCAATAAACTGCACTCTCAGAAAGGAGTGGTACAAAGTGCATCATTGCTTTCATTTTATGAACAGTGTCAACTCCTATGTCTCTTTTGTCTCCTTTTTAATCTTTCTTCTTACAGTTATTGCACAATTTATTTTCAGAAGTATCTGGTCAAGTAGTGCTTCTCCATCATTTTGTTTTCTGCCTTCTATCCAATTGGCATTATAGTCACCCTTAAGAAAAAACATAACCTCATATACCACATTATGATAGCAGTCTCTGGGAAAATGTTTGATAACTACACAATACAGATTAACTATGCGATATGGGGTTATATAAAAACATAAAATCTGGGTCTGAGAGGTTCCTCAAACCAGCTTTAGGCTCAATGTGTCATTATAAAGATTTATGGGATGAAGAGAGCTTTTCCAATCACAGCTATTGTTTATTACAATGGTTCTACATAGATTACAATCGTCACAGGGTAAAAGGATGTAGGGAGAAATCAAGAAGGAATCAGCCATGATCTTCAGTTGTGTTGCTGAAGTGGCAGAGTCAGCATACAACAAGAGCTGCATGAAAGATAAAAGATCACTGGCAGTGTGTGGCATCAAGAAAATCTTGCTTGAGCCTTGAACTCAGAATTTTATTTAGAGGCCTTTTCTTGGGATGCTGAGACTTGGTGACTGTCTTTTAACTCATGTTTGCCTTCTTTAGCATTCCAACTGGTACAGTATGGCACAAAGTCTCCTAAACACACTGCTGTAAATAATTCAAAACACGTATTCAAATTGTCAAGAAACCCATATGTGAGCAGATTTCCAAATTGCATTGGCACTGAGTCAAAAGCCTGAGACAGAATAAATAGTAAATAGCAAATCTCTAGGTGATAAATATGGGCAAACGTTCCAGAAGTTATGATTTAAACCACTAAAAACACAATCTTGAGAATCTGGCCATAATTTAGGCCATTCTAATGCATCTTTCAGTTATTTCTTATTCTCCCAGAATGAAACAGGTTCTCCTGTATCCATATGCAGACAGTATAACAGGCTTCCAGTCTTGCCCACAGAAACTGGTTGAGAGTTGGGGACATAACCCAGGTAATGCTAGGTAAATAAAAAAACTTGTTTTCTAATGTTTCTGGGAAATAATATCATTCTTAGCCATGGAAGTTACCAAGAAAACATTTCTCTTTATCCTTGGCAATATGAGAATAATTTTTTGATGTTGGTTTTTCATTCATTTTTTTTATTTTGAAATTGAACTCTTCTCAGACTGGGTAACATGTATTTTTTAGAATTGTGTTCCATGGAATTTCACAGAGGTGGAAAAAGCACTACAGGAAATAATAGATTTCTAAACATTTGAATTTTTTTCTTCCTAATGCTTGCTTTTTTAGTTTTTTTTTTTATTGGATATATTCTATATATACAATTCATTTCCCTTTTTCTGGTTCCCCACCCCCCAAAGGTCCCACATGCCCTTTTCTCTCCCCCTGCTCCCTCTTCCACCCCTTGCCTCTTCCCTGTTCTTGTATTCCCCTACAATGATGCTTTGATCCTTTCCAGCCCCAGTGTTCACTCCTTTCTCCTTGTCAGACATCATTTGGTACGTGAATTGTGTCTTTGGTGTTCCAAGATTCTAGGCTAATATCCACTTATCAGTGACTGCATACCATGGGTATTCTTTTGAGACTGGGTTACCTCACTTAGTATGACATTCTCCAGCTCCATCCATTTCTCTAAGAATTTCATGAATTCATTGCTTCTAATGGCTGAATAGTACTCCATTGTGTATATATACCACATTTTTTGTATCCATTCCTCTGTTGAGGGACATCTGGGTTCTTTCCAGCTTCTGGCTAATATAAATAAGGCTGCTATGAACATAGTGGAGCATGTATCCTTATTGCATGCTGGGGAATCTTCTGGGTATATTACCAGGAGTGGTATGGCTGGATCCTCCGGAAGTATCATGTCCCAGTTTTCTGAGGAACCGCCAGACTGATTTCCAGAGTGGTTGTACCAGCTTGCAGACCCACCAGCAGTGGAGGAGTGTTCCTCTTTCTCCATATCCTCTCCAACACCTGATGTCTTCTGAGTTTTTGATCTTAGCCATTCTGACTGGTGTGAGGTGAAACCTCAGGGTTGTTTTGATTTGCATTTCTCTAATGACTAATGATGTTGAACATTTTTTAAGGTGTTTCTCAGCCATCCAAATTTTTTTCAGGTGAAAAGTCTTTGTTTAGGTCTGTACACCACTTTTGGATAGGGTTATTTGGTATTCTGGGGTCTAACTTCTTGAGGTATTTGTATATATTGGATATTAGCCCTCTGTCGGATGTGGGGTTGGTGAAGATCTTTTCCCAATTTGTTGGTTGCCGATTTATCCTTTTGACAGTGTCTTTTGCCATACAGAAACTTTGTAATTTTATGAGGTCCCATTTGTCTATTCTTGCTCTTAGAGCATAAGCAATTGGTGTTCTGTTAAGGAATTTTCCCCCTGAGCCAATGTCCTCAAGGGTCTTCCCCAGTTTCTTTTCAATTAGTTTTAGTGTGTCTGGTTTTATGTGGAGGTCCTTGATCCACTTGGAGTTAAGCTTAGTGCAAGGAGATAAGAGTGGATCAATTCTCATTCTTGTGCATGTTAACCTCCAGTTGAGTCAGCACCATTTGTTGAAAAGGCTATTCTTTTTCCACTGGATGTTTTGAGCTCCTTGGTCGAAGATCAATTGGCCATAGATGTGTGGGTTTCTGAGTCTTCGATCCTATTCCATTGATCTGCCTCCCTGTCACTGAACCAATACCATGCAGTTTTTTTTTAATTTTTATTTTCTATATTCTATGTTTACATTTGCTCTGTAGTATTGCTTGAGGTCCGGGATATTGATTTCCCCCATAAGTTCTTTTGCTGTTGATGATAGTTTTAGCTATCCTGGGTTTTTTGTTATTCCAGATGAATTTGAGAATTGCTCTTTCTAACTCTATGAAGAACTGAGTTGAGATTTTGATGGGGATTGTGTTGAATCTGTATATTGCTTTTGGTAAGATTGCCATTTTAACTATATTAATCCTGCCAACCCACGAGCATGGAAGATTTTTCAATTTTCTGATGTCTTCTTCTATTTCCCTCTTCAGAGACCTGAAGTTTTGTCATATAAATCTTTCACATGTTTGGTTAGAGTTGCTCCAAGATACTTTATATGTTTGTGGCTACTGTGAAGGGTGTCATTTCCCTAATTTCTTTCACAGCCTGCTTATCCTTTGTGTATAGAAAGGCTACTGATTTGCTTGAGTTGATTTTATAACCAGCCACTTTGCTGAAGTTGTTTATCAGTTGCAGGAGTTCTCTGGTGGAGGTTTTTGGGTCACTTAAGTATACTATCATATCATCTGCAAATAGTGATAGTTTGACTTCTTCCTTTCTGATTTGTATCCTTTGACTTCCCTATGTTGTCGAATTGCTCTAGCTAGTACCTCAAGTACAATATTGAAGAGATATGGTGAGAGGGGGTAGCCTTGTCTAGTCCCTGATTTTAGTGGAATTGCTTCAAGTTTTTCTCTGTTTACCTTGATGTTGGCTACTGGTCTGCTGTATATTGCTTTTACTATGTTTAGGTATGGGCCTTGAATTACTGCTCTTTCCAAGACTTTTAGAATGAAAGGATGCTGAATTTTGTCAAATGCTTTTTCAGCATCCAATGAGATGACCATGTGGTTTTTTTCTTTGAGTTTGTTTATGTAGTGGATTATGTTGATGGATTTCCGTATATTGAACCATCCCATGCATCCCTGGGATGAAACCAACTTGATCATGGTGAATGATCATTTTGATGTGTTCTTGGATTTGGTTGGCAAGTATTTTATTTAGTGTTTTTGCATCGATATTCATTAGGGAAATTGGCCTGTAGTTCTCTGTCTAGGAAGTTGTCCATTTCCTCCAGATTCTCCAGTTGTGTTGAGTATAGGCTTTTGTAGTAGGAACTGATGATTTTTTGAATTTTCTCAGTTTCTGTTGTTATATCTCCCTTTTCATTTCTAATTTTGTTAATTTGAATACTGTCTCTGTGCCCTTTGGTAAGTCTGGCTAGGGGTTTATCTATCTTGTTGATTTTCTCAAAGAACCAGCTCCTGGTTTTGTTGATTCTTTGTATGGTTCTCTTAGTTTCAACTTGATTGATTTCAGCCCTGAGTTTGATGATTTCCTGTCTTCTACTCCTCCTGGGTGAAATTGCTTTTTTTTGTTCCAGAGCTTTAGTGCGCCATTAGGCTGCTAGTGTATGCTCTCTCCTGTTTCTTTTTGGAGACACTCAGGGCTATGCATTTTCCTCTTAGCACTGCTTTCATTGTGTCCCATAGATTTGGGTATGTTGTGTCTTCATTTTCATGAAATTCTAAAATACCTTTAATTTCTTTCTTTATTTCTTCCTGGACTAAGGTATTATTGAGTAAAATATTGCTCAGTCTCCACGTGTATGAGGATTTTCTGTTGTTTTTGTTGCTATTGAAAGACACTCTTACTCCAGGGTGATCTGATAGGAGGCATGGGATTAGTTCGATCTTTTTATATTTGTTGAGGTCTGTCTTGTGACCAATTATATGGTCGATTTTGGAGAAGGTACCATGAGGGGCTGAGAAAAAGGTATAATCTTTTGCTTTAGGATGAAATGGTGTGTGTGTGTGTGTGTGTGTGTGTGTGTGTGTGTGTATGTATATGTATGTATATATATATATATCTGCTGTTAAATCCAATTGGTCCAAAGTTTTAATGAGTTTCTCTGTGTCCCTGTTTAGTTTCTGTTTTCCTGGTCAGTCCACTGAGGATAGTGGAGTATTGAGGTCCCCCACAATTATTGTGTTAGGTGCAATGTGTGCTTTGAACTTTAGTAAAGTTTCTTTTATGAAGGAGGGTGCCCTTACACTTGGAGTGTAGATGTTTACAATTGTGAGTTCTTCTTGGTGGATTCTTCCTTTGACTAGCAAGTGACCTTCTGTGTCTCTTTTGATGACTTTGGGTTGAAAGTCAATTTTATCTGATATTAAAATGGCTATTCCAGCTTGCTTACTGCAACCATTTGCTTGCTAAATTGTCTTCCAGCCTTTTACTCTAGGGTAGTGTTTGTCTTTGACTCTGAGGTGTGTTTCCTGTAAGCAGCAAAATGTAGGGTCCTGTTTCCATATCTAGTCTGTTAGTCTATGTCTTTTTATTGGGGAATTGAGTCCATTGATTTTAAGAGATATTAAGGAATAGTGATTATTACTTCCTGACATTTTTGATGTTATTTTTGTTTTTGAGTAGTTATCTTCCTTTGAGTTTGATGGAAGAAGGTTACTGTCTTGCTTTTTCTTGGGTGCAGTTTCCTTCCTTGTATTGGAGTTTTCCTCCTATTATCCTTTGTAGAGCTGGGTTAGTAGAAAGATATTGTGTAAATTTGATCCTGTCATGGAATATTTTGATTTCTCCATCTATGTCGATTGAGAGTTTTGCTGGGTATAGTAGTCTTCGCTGACATTTGTGTTCTCTTAGGCTCTACATGAAGTCTGCCCAGGATTTTCTAGCTTTCATGGTTTCTGGAGAGAAGTCTGGTGTGATTCTGATAGGTCTTCCTTTATATGTTACTTGGCCTTTTTCTCTTACTGCCTTTAGTATTCTTTCTTTGTTTAGTACATTTTGGGTTTTGATTATTATGTGACAGGAGGTATTTCTGTTCTGGTCCAGTCTGTTTGGAGTTCTGTAGGCTTCTTGTATATTCGTGGGCATCTCTCTCTTTAAGTTAGGGAAGTTTTCTTCCATAATTTTGTTAAAGATATTTGCTGGCCCTTTAAGTTGTAGATCTTCACTCTCATCTATCCCTATAATCCTTAGGTTTGGTCTTCTCATTGTGTCCTGGATTTCCTGGATGTTTTGGGTTACCAGCCTTTTGGATTTTGCGTTTTCTTTGACTGTGGAGTCAATGGTTACTATGTTATCTTCAGCATCTGAGATTCTTACCTCTATCTCTTGTATTCTGTTGTTGATGTTTGCATCTACGACCCCTGATTTCTTCCCAAGGTTTTCTATCTCCTAAGTTGCCTCCTTTTGTGATTTCTTAGTCGTTTCTACCTCTGTGTTCAGATCTTGGATAGTTATGCTCAGTTCCTTCATTTGTTTGTTTGTGTTTTCTTGTAATTCTTTAAGAGATTTTTGTGTTCCCTCTTTCATGACTTCTGCCTGTTGTTTCAAATTCTTCTGCATTTCTTTAACTGATTTTCTCATTTCATCTTTATTGGTTTCTGTCTGTTGATCCATATTTTCCTAGAGTTCTTTAAGTGATTTTTGTGTTTGTATTGTAAGAGCTTCTACCCTATTGATGTTCCCCTGCATTTCTTTAAGAGATTCGTTTATGTCTTTTTTGTGTTCCTCTAGCAGCATCATGACCAGTGCTTTTATATCTAACTCTTGTTTTTCTGGTGTGCTGGGGTATCCAGGACTTGCTGTGGTTGGCGAATTTGGTTCAGATGGTGTCATATTGCCTTGATTTCTGTTAGTAACGTTCCTACATTTGCCTTTTGCCCTCTGTTTATCTCTGGAGTTAGTTGGTCTTATTATTACTGGTTGGAGTTTGAAGATCCTGCGAGCCTGGCTTTTGGCCCTGCTGTAGTAGAGGGCATCCATGCTCCTGATCCCAGCCTGCAGTTGTCCGCCGTGACCTGACCCCAGGAGCCAGCAGTCCCCTGTGTCCCGCAGCAAGATGGCACCTCCTGCAAGCTTGTCTAGCTGGTCTGTAGTGGTCTGCAACCACAGCTGAGCTGTAGGTGCGCAGATCTCCTGCTGATCTCCTCTGACTCTGCGTGCCGGCCAGAGCCTGAAAGTGTTGTCTCTGCTATGCTAAGCTAGGTCTCTATCCACGCACCTGACTACAGCCACTAGCAGTCCGTGAGGTGTCCCAAGGCAAGATGGCACCTACCTGCAAGCCCGGAGAGCCGGTCAGCAGTGGTCTGCAACCGCAGCTGAGCTGTAGGTGCAGAGATCTCCTGCCGAGAGCTCCTCTGGCTCTGGGTTCCGGCCAGAGCCTGATGGTATTGTCTATGCTAAGCTAAGCTAGGTCTCTGTCTACGCACCTGACTCCAGCCACCCGCAATTCTCGTGGTGTCCCGAGGCAAGATGCCCCCCCCCAGCTGAAAGCACAGCGAGCCTGTCTCCAGAGGTCAGTAACCTCTGCTGAGCTGTAGGTGCACAGATCTGCCGATCTCCGCTGACTCTGGGCCGCAATGTGAGAATATTAAGTCTTTTGAAACTGTGGGGTCTGAATCACAAGAGAGATGATCCAAGAGGTGCATGTAACCTTAAGATATAAGTTAATAATCTTAACATCTACAACCTGTCAAAGAGGATGCTAAGAACATAGCAGACTCAGAAGGAAAGAAAGTAGGACTTCTTTGTGGGAAGAAACTGAATGTGTTATTCTAGGGATAATATAAGGCCAGATTTGAAAGTAGGCTATGGCAGTTTGACAGATAAGAAGGTAAAAAAATGAAATACATTTACCCAAACAATTGGGAAAGAGAAATCAAACAAGAACTTTCTTGATTACAAGGACTGGTAGAGTACTGGTTCAATGTGATTACTAATAGTATGGGAAAACATTGTAAAGTACCATTGCAAAGTAAATTTATAAAAGATTTCATTTGGGATTAGAATTACTGAGGGGAAATAGTCCAATTATGACAACAAACAGGAGGCACAGTAACAGGAGCAGGAAGCTAAGAGCTCACATCTTGAAGCACAAGCCAGAAAGAGAGAGCAAAGTAAAGTGGTGGGAGAACTTTCAAGACCCTTGCCCAGCAAGGCATCTAAACCTCCTCAAACAGCATCACCAACTGGAGACCACAGGCTCAAATACCTGAGGTATAGGGAATGTTTAAAGGACAACCTTAAGAGAGCTCAATAGTAATAATTCGTGATATGATGAGGATATGCATCAGGTCAAAACAAGTAGGGAGTGGTAGAAATGGAATCCATGTGTCTAGTGAGTTTAACTTAATGTTAGTTTTATAGGACCAGTTCTTCCTACTGATCCTTTATATTTTTTACAAAGTAGACTGTCTATGCATTCCAACAGTCTTAATAGAGGGTCAAATATGATTTCTTACTGTCAAGTTTTATGAAATTTAATTCCATTGTATATTTAAAAGGTTCTATGTTTATCCAGTAATTTCTACTATTATGAACTTCTAATTTTTCTCATCTTTTACTCATACTTTAGTTTATAACCTTTAATTAAAAACATCAGACTTTAGTCCTCTTTTTCTTATATTTATTACTCCTTTAAGAATTTTAAACAATGTGCTTTGATCATATTTACCCCTTCCCCACCACCTTAATGATTCCCCTCTTCTATAACCTACCAGGTTTCTGTCCTCTTTTTATGAAACTCATCAAGTCAATTTGTATTGCCCATATATTTTTGGATGTTTGGGCTTCTGTTAGTGCATGGCTGATCTACTGGGACTTTTTTTCATAAAGAAAACTAATTCTCTCTGCTCTGATCAATTCCCAGTAGTTAATGGCCTGGGGGTAAGAATTCATTTTGGAATTTGCTCTGGCTTGAGCTTGTGTATGTCTTGTATATGCTGTCACAACTAGTCTGAGTTCCTACACGCAACTACCTCACTGTGCCCAAGAAACAGGCTTTTTTTAGTGCTATCCTCAACCTCTGACACTTAAACTTAGCCCCTGGAACAGAGATAGCAGGACATGGGTTTTCCCAAGTACTGACAGTTGCTGTGGGAATAAGGCTTGATTGTATAGTCTTATATATTTTTTATTTCACATTCTGTCTTGGTTAAGGTTTTATTGCTGTGAACAAATCATGACCAAGGCAACTCTTATAAAGGACAACTTTTAAGGACAATATTGGGGCTGGTTTACAGATTCAGTCCATTATCATCAAGTTAGGAGCATGGCAGCATTTAAACAGGCATGGTGTAGGCAGAGTTGTGAGTTCTACATCTTCATCTGAAGGTGGCTAGCGAAGACTGGCTTCCAAGCAACTAGGACTAGGGTAATAAAGCCCATCCTACAGTGACACACCTACTCCAAAAAGGCCACACATACTCCACAAGGCTACATCTCCAAAGCTATTCTCTGGGTCAAGCAAATACAAACCATCACACATTCCTCATTCAGAGAACGTTCTCCCTGCCAAGGTTAATGCCACCACAACAGTCAGAAACAGCAGAACTCCATGAAACAAGAATGTGTCTATGTTCCTTAGCAAAATGGTAGCTGTGACCTTCTGGATAGCCTTTAACACTGTGAGAAAGAACTCTGAAAACATGAGTTTAAAAAGACATAAATCACTGTGAGAAGGATTTCTCAACTATACAAAATATAAGGATGTAAAATGCATTGTATGAGGAGCTTCACAGACCTGAAAGTACAAACACAGATGTACTAAGGAGCCAGCTTTGTCAGAAAGGTATTAGGGAAGGCGATAAAGAGACTTAAGCAGCTGTGATTTCATGGCAAGATCCCACCCAGGTAAGCTTATTATTTGTGTTTTCAGTTAAAGAATAGTTTGGGTTTTAAATATGAAATGAACTACAATCCAGAAATGGAAGGCACACTTGTATCCAGATCTTGAAGCTGGAAGACACAGGCTTTTGATCATACCTTGAGGAACAGTGGCAATCAAAAGCTTATACTTAGGCATACTGATATACGCCTTTAATCCCAGGAGACAAAGGCAAGCAGATTTCTGAGTTCAAGGCTACCCAGGGAGAGAGCACGTTCTAGGTGAAGGAAAGCTTAGGTCCAGGAGAGATGGCATGTGCCTTTAATCCCAGTATTGAGGAAACAAAGCCATATAGATCTTTGAAATCAAGGTCTGTCTACAGAGGAAGTTCCAGGACAGCCAAGCTTAGGCAGTGAAGAAAGGAACTGGAAAACAAAAATTAGTGATAATGTAAAAGATTCAGCTGTGGGGTTCTGTCTTTACATTCAATGGAGCTAAGTTCATAAAATGCTGATTTATGAAATAATCAAAAAAATCTAGGTTATGAGATTGAATTGATATGCAATTCCTAAGGAAGTAGCTTATGAAATGTAAAAGACTGGGCTTTGGTCTGAAAGAGTTATCTTAAACAGAGAGCTGGGTCAAGCAGAACACAGCAGTTTTAGCTGCTCTCCATCATTGATTCGAAGTCGTTATACCACAGATTCTAAACATCCCTTCCTCAGACCCTCGGCCAAGCCAAGGCTAGTTCTCTGCTACTCCCCTTTCTTCACTGTTCCGTGAACCTTATGGGAAGATGGTTTGATATAGATTTTCTATTCACAGTTGAACATTTTTCAATCTCTTGTTGTCTATACTTTTACCATTTGTGAGTTTCAGTGTTAATCATTATCTACTGAAAAAAGAGGCTTCTCTGATAAGACTTGAAGTAAACATCAATCAGTTGATATAGAGAAAAATTATTAGGAATCTGTTTAATACTATGTCTATTTAGCACTTAGGCAGTAGGTCTTCCTCAAAAGCTTATAAACTATCTACCCATAGGTTCTTGTTCTAATAGGGGTGCCAGATATAAGTTCCATCTTCTGGGGTGATTTAAATGAAATCATCAAGGGGTTGGTTATTCCCATGGTGTTTTTGCCACTATTGAACCAGTGGGCATATCTTAATGGCATAGTACTTTAGCATCAATAATCACTGAGTGTTATAAAAATGTGACTATTCATTCAGAATAATTTTCAGAAAGTTGTATTTTATCATTACAGATTAAATATTGAATACTTGAAACCAGATTATTGTAGACTGTGTTGAAAAACAATTTCCTAAGGATGGAAAAGACATAACTATCCAACTTGAGCTATATGAGTTAGCCAATAAGAAGCAATCACATTAACAAACAACCAAGGTTTTATTCAAATAAAATATTTGAATACATTTGTGTCTGAAAAGACACTTTATTTACATAGTTGCAACTTTGCAAGATGATGTAAGCAGGGACATGACTATCCTAAAATACTAATAACAAATTGTGAAGGCAGGAATTTAAATGTGTGTATAATATTGCCATATATATTCTCCAACATAGGCTTGAATATTTAATTAACTTAGCTCTTAGTTCCATAGAGCTGTTTCCTTAATAGGATCATTTTGTTATTGCCATTTATAAAGAATTATTATACACAGGTGTATTTTTAAATAATATAATAAAAGGTCTATCTTTTTTTTCAAAATTGAAGCTTGTATGCTGAATCCCTTGAGATTGAGGGTTTTTCATATTTTCATACTATGTTATTATAACTGGAATTTATGAGATTTGAATATGAAATAAAATATACTAGCTGTGTTTGGGATCCATGAGCTATGAAAACTTACTATATCATATCTCCTAATGAAAGCTAGTCACATTTCTTTTTTAATATCAAGATAGTTTCCTCTCATTTGTAAAAATTTTCAGTAGTAACCATTGTTGTAATGGGTCTCCATTGATTAAAACAATGATTCTATTTACAAAACTTCTTTGTGCTAAATAGGGGCATAATGAGCACCAAGAATTTGGGACTTATACTTTATAATAATTCTTTAATTACAACTCTCAAGATTATTTCATTTATTAAGTATTCAAGTATCCAAATGTCCATTTGAAGTCTTTCTAGACTCTTCCACTTTTAACTTACTCAGTTTCATGTGTTAATATTTCACTTCTTCTTGGATCACGATGTTATTTTGTACTCAGAGAAGGTTGTATGTGCTTGTTGGTGGCTATTTTATATTGAGGGACTTGAACTTCTAAGTTTGATGAATTGATTTTGCAGTAAGAAAAAATTGTATGTGAAATGCTCTCTGAATATCCTATTTTCAAATCCTCTGAATGCATACAGTGCCGTAAGTTGACATGACTTTTCTTAGAAGACTTGATAAATGAACCATGAACAATACTTAAGAAATAACATTACCAGCAATTCCAAAAAAACCAAAGGAAAGAAACAAAGATGCCAAGGACAGCTGAAAACACAGAGGGCAACACAAATGTGACTCAGTCAATAGTGTACTGTTTACCTGCACCAGAATTAAAGGGAAAATAGACAAGGCCAAATCATTTTTTTCTTTTCTAATACTTGCTAGGGGAAAATGCATGTGCTTCAATTTTCCAGTGATAATTTGTTGGGTTATGAAGTCAAGGCAACAACTAAGAACAATCTGAGGCAGTGGTAAGGGAAAAATGCCTGGCCCAGTTTTCTGCCTCAGAAAATTACGGCAGAAGATAATAAAGGCAAAGGTTGCATTTATCACTTTCCCGAGAGACAGCACATTGTCACTTTCCTGTGGGCTATATTTTTGTGTGTAGTAAGGGCTACCACAGTGAAGCCTATTGGTAAGAGAGTTTTTAAGCAATATTTTTGAAATATTTTCTGATAAGATAAAAGACTGTTTTCAGTGATCCAAGCATCTAAATGAAGAAGCTGAGAAGATACTATGCCAAACAGTAGAGAAATTTAGCTGTATTTGATCTGATATGGAGCTTCTCGGGAGTACAGTAATAAGGAACTTTTTGTCAGAAAGCATTCATTCTAATAAAAGCTATTGTCAGGACAGCTGTTAACAGCATAGCAGCACCAATAAAAATTAAGATGACTCTCCTCCTTATGTTTAAAAGTGGATAGGTCTGTCTACCTAAGTTGTATTACTAAATAGAAGAATATAAATGCAGCAATACACTCTCATGCAGTAAGCAAAAACGATATGATACAAATCATTTTCAGAGGCTGTACAGCTAAGAACCCACTGAGCACTAAGAAGCAATGTCCCATGTTGTACTGGTTCATTTAGACTGTATACACACTGTATTCTCAGTCTAGGTACCCGGAATAATCCTATAGAATGTGTCTAGTTTGAACTGTCATATAAAGGGAAAGACTATTTGCCGTGGTTACAAGACATTCATGAAACCAATCCCAAGAGCCATAAATGCAGGCTTCAGATCAGAAATCAAGCTAGAGCATAATATTCTGCACATCCTTCATTGGCTTATATTCCTCAAACTGCAAGCAGAACAGCAAGCTATCTCATGAGAGAGCTGGATTGTATGAGACTTCCTCAGCCACATCAGTCCTGACTGGAAGCATAGGCTCCGCTCTTTCTGATTCTCTTTTTTTCTTCTTTCTACAATATGATAATTTATTAACTCTTGGGGAATTTCATCCATGCCTATAAATGCATTTTGATTAGTTTTATCCCCCACCCCATTCCTCTTCCTAGATTCTAGGACTATCATTTTTTATCCACCCCCAAATTTGTGTCATTTTGCCTTCCCTTAATAACTTACCAAGTAGTTTATTCTGCCCATGTGCTCATTATTGTGGGGGCACTCACTAGGTCATGACTGATTTACCATGGGATACATCCTTAATAAAACTAACTTTCCATTCCTCTGTAACTATCCACTGTCAAAAGATCCTCAGCTAGGGGTAGGATTTCATGAGTGCCTCCCTTATCCATGCTGGAATGCTCTCTAGTTTGATCCTGTGGAAACCTGTATAAGTAGCCACAACTGTTGAGACATGATGAGTAGAGTAGCCTTACCATGTACAGAGGCCATCACTGTGCACTAGCCCTTCCAGATGTCTTACAGTCTTCTTAGCCCTCTTCTGTGATGATCCCTGAGCCTTGGGCAGGGAGCTTGATATAGATGTCCTATTTGAAACTGAACATTCCAAAGATTCTTTCTGTACTTTGTCCAGCTGTGAGATTCTAGGTTAGCCACTCTTCACTTTACAAAGAAAAACCTTCTGAAGAGAATTGAAAATTACACTGATCTATAGATAGAGAGCTGTGAACCCAGGACTTGATGGGCAATTTGCCCTAGAAATGAACCCACTATTTTAATAGGTGGATATAGTATCAAATATCCCTCAGAGTTCTTATCTCTTTCTGATTCTGACAAAGGTAAGGTCGGATAGAATAGCTACTACAAATTTAGAAAGTGATTTCAAACTCCCTTAAAAATATTAATTCTATTGGGAAATAGGCAAGTGATAATGAAATAAAAGAAAAACGTGCTAGTTTTCATTATATAAAATATATTGACACGCAAATCATGTTAACACTCACAGTTGACCTATCTCTCTTTGTATTTGTATTTTGCCCCTGTAGAATTGGAAATTCTAGCTTGTATATTAATTTACAAAAGGAGTAATGTTCAAAGGAAGTTTTCCCATTCCAAGAAAACTTTCTGTACTTCAAACTTTATATTCTAAAAAACAAAAAGCTAATATAACAAAAATCCCTTGAAATGCATTGTTTCATTTATTTTCAGCTGTAATGCTTAAATATTGAATAATTTCAAGTGAATGAGGTGTTGGGCTTTTATGTAGTCTCTCAAAAATGAAGCAGGACACCAACCACTAGATTAAGTATAATATCACAGTCTCTCTCTGTAGAGAAAGGGAGATGGGAAGGCCACACACAATGATCATAATTCAAGCCAAGCTCCAAGGAATAATATTTTTACCAAAAATAGACAAGAATGTATTTTCATTTATCTCATGCAAAAATACACTGCTCTAAATATTTGGTGCCTCCTAAGAATAATTTGTATGGATTGGCTTGTGTTTCAAAGATAGAGACATTTCTCCACCTATGTATACAAGGACATGACTAAGAATCAACCATCATCACTTTGTCTATGTGACAGCATTCATTGAACCAAAATGTGAAATCCTCATTTTGTATATGAAACTTTTTAGAAGTTAAGACTTTTTACAATAGCCTTATTGATTAACTATGCATAAAAAACAGATTTTAAATTACTCAAGAAAATAAAATAAATAGTGGCTCACAAATAGAACAATTATATATGTTCTTATAGCAATTACTTAGCAATATCATTAAATTGGCAATGATTAGATATGATTTTTCTTTAAATCGACTACAGTTCAGACTTGATTGATGAGGATGGAAATTCATTCTTTAAGAGAAGTTAATCCAAAAGTCATTATGGAGAAGTAACTTGGAATCTACTTTCTAGTATAAACTGGAACTAGTACTTTGGCACCAGTCTTGTTTGCTTGTACAAAGGTATTTAGAAACACAAATTACTACAGATTCTCACAGGCAGGATGAGGTTGTATCATTAAGCCAAGATACTCATCTGTCAGCTGCTGGGGGTCCAGACACTCAGTATTTTCTTTCTCAAGCACAAACACTGGCCCAGTGACTGCCTGGGACACTGCAGGCCTGAGATAAGGTCTAGGAGGAGTACGTTGGGGGAGGAACAAATGCAAAGAGCAGGGAACTACGGAGGGAAGAACTCTGACAAGGGTAAAAGATACTGTTGCAGGGAAGCATAAGAAGGAAAAATTTCAGAAAAGGGGTCAAAGTTAATGTTTGATGCCTCTCTGTCTGCAGTACTGTCTCTGGTAGTTATGGAAATGCCATAAGAAGAAAAATAAAAGTTGATAGTTCTTCATGTGACCCAGCCTTTTGTCTATCTAAACCATTAACATCTTTTGCACATCCCTGTGATGCTCATGGCTGTGCTGACCAAGGCAGTCAGAATATTATTAAAGTATTTGCAGCTAAAGAAATGGTCCAACAGCCAGGAATTCAGGTTTAATTCAAACCACTCTTCTGGCAGCTCACACGAATCTGTAACTCCAGTTCCAAGAGATCGATGCCCTTTTCTGCCATGCATGAGACCCAGGCATATACATAGTACATATACATGCATGCAGGTGAAACACCCATACACAAAATACTGCATTTAAAAAGTTTTAATTCCACCTACTTGAAGCATATAATAAATACATTTTAATGCTGTAATACACCATCATTATTAAGAAAATTTAAAATGAGGAGTCTAATTTGGGCTCTTGGTTTCAGGGTTTTAAGAGTGAATTATGGTATAGGAAAAGCAAGAGGCAGCAGGGTTGTGGAAGGATGCTGAGTTCTCAACTATTGGAACATGCGAGCACAAAACAGGGAGAGCACAGAGGGAATAATTTGAGTGACATCCTTACTCCAGCAAGTCCGCCCCTCTCACCTTCCCAAACAGTTCCAGCAAGTGGGAACCAAAGGCTCTGGGGGATATTTCTCATTTAGACTAGCACAATGAACATGATAGAAATATGTAAAATGAAGAAATATATGGTATTTTGAGACAGGCTATAGCTCTGAAGCTGAGGCTAGACTCAGGTTTGCTGTGTAGCCTAGGTTAGCCTCAAACTCATAATCTCCTGCTTCAGTCTCCCAAGTGTGGAGATTATAGATATGTGCTACCAAGCCTGAAAGAAAAAAAATATTGTATTTAGTCTCTGAAACAAGCCCCTGAATATTAGACCATGAAAGTTACCTCACTTAGTTTAAAACTAGAAATATTTATTGAAAGTAGAATTGTCAATAAAATAGGAAGTAAATCATATAAAATCCCATATAGTCTTATGAAATGCCCAAAATCTAAGGATGTTTATCCTTGTATAACTAGATGTTCAAGGTATACAACTCAGACCTAGTTATGAGAAATGTTAAGAGTGCATTTATTAAATCTATCCTATTTTAGATGTGTATGAACTTGGGAGAGCATAATAGTGCCCCTCATTTTTGACATTAGGCATAGTGTGTTAGGGCATTACTAACACACACACACACACACACACACACACACACACACAACTTAACAAAGCTCACAGAGTGCCATAGTCTTGTTCATCAGTAGGTGTGAAGATACAGCTTTATCCAGGATGAGAGAAAACAATCTCAAACTTTAAGGAAACCGTACAGTGCTTTGCTTTTTATCTTCAATCAGTATGATTTTTCTTTCCTGTCTATAACGCTGGGCATTAATCTTTGCAAGTGGCCAAGTAGAAATCTGAGTTGTCAGTTATGCATAGCATCATGCTCATGGGTGGCTAGGAGCATAATTTAAAGTTCAGCTTACTGAATCACTGAGCAAAATCCCTGTCTCTGAAAGAAACTTGCTTTGCTCCAAACCTGACAGACTGACAGCGACTGAGAGATCTTTAGTGAATTGAGTTTAGCAGCAGCATCAGTTTTCAAGGCAAGGAAACATGTTCTGATTGCACTTTGAAATGCTTTGAGGGATATTAGCTCTGGTCAAGAACGGCATCCTGGAGGTGATCAGTGGTTTGGTAAAGGAGACCTCAACTTCTATTAAGGATAGAATCATTTCTTTTTATAATTGTGTTTTGTTTTTTCATTTAATATGCAGAATTAGATATTACTGTGACACTTTGAACACAGGGCATTTTAGTGAATTTCCCTTCCCCCTCGTCTTTCTCACCTGTTTTAAGTTATTATTTTTCTTTCTCACCGTCTTCCTCATCCTCTTTATAATCTCGCTCTCCCAGTCTTTCTCTTTCATGCCCCCATGTGTCTGTCTACCCACCTTTATCATTTCTCATCTCCCCTTTTACTTATTCTTGGTCTCTTCTAGTTCTGCTTTGTCAACACAGCTCTTTGTACTTACATATACAAAGAGTACATATACAAAGAGTAGTACAAAGAGGAGTCACATATGACTTATTTGTATTTTTCTGTTTGGGTTACTTCCACATAGTAGTATACTTTCCAGGTCTATTAATTTTCCTACCAATTTCATGATTTCTTATGTTTTTGGGTGTCTGAGTAAGATTTGATTTGGTGTATGTACTACATTTTCATTATTCATTCATTGGTTGACGGACAACTGGAATGATTCTATTTCTTTGCTCTCATGTATCAGGATATGGATTTTCGTAGGTAATAGACATGTTCTTGTGGCACATGGCAGCCAACATTAGAAGAGTCACACACACTCAAAAATCCTAACCAGCTGAAAATGGCCTTGTATAGCCAAATATCTCAATCCAGCTTAGTGGAAAAGCCACTCGTGTAAGAGTCATCTAGACACATCTATTTTATGTGTTTGAATTGTTCACAGAAAGAAGCATATGTAAACTACACCCATAAGTGGAATTTCACAAATTAGCGGTGGGACTTTGACCTAAGACTATGACCTCTCTCATAGAACAATATGATCAATTTTAGAAATGGTATGGCTTGCGCTACCTACCACACCAAATTCCTATATGTTTGAATAAGTTGTTGAGTGAACATGTGACATTCAGATCTGAAAGGCTCTACAAGGGAGATCTTTACAATCTTTGCTTTATTGACATTCTTGCCCTTCCAGTGTAAAATTCCTCTAAATACAATTTAAAGGAAGATAGCTTTCTTCCCTCTCCTACCTAAAGCAGCTCACAGTTTTCTTTCAGACTCAGATGAGTTATGGTCTTGGCTGCACTTAGCAGCAGTATCTGTAAGCTTACATTGTCACAAAAGGGGCCCGTACTTCTTTGAAGGGACAGATATTCTTTTAATCACTTTGCCTTGTGTTACTCCTATAACCCATACATCCAATGCTATTCTATTATATTGACAGATCAAGAAGAGTTCTGAATAATGAAAGTAAAATTACATACTATAGCAAAAAGAATGAAAAGAATTCTTCAAGCATAGAGCTTCTTCAATGTCTGAAAATAAAACAGACATATCGTCATGTGTGCCTGCACACACACACACACACACACACACACACATGCAAGCATACACACACAAATGTGTGAGTACACACACACACAATTCATAATTTCCCTTCAAAACTAAACAGTCATAGACTTAATAAATCATATTCCTCTCCCATTTTCTAACCTACAAATCTTAAACCCAATTTAATTTCTTGTCATCAATTTTACAAGGTAGGCTCCATTTGTGTCAATTCAGCCCCTGTCACATGAGGCTGGGTAGTAAGGCAAACTGTATCACTCTGTTCCAGTTCTCTGCCCTTAAAGGATAATTTAAGTTTCTGAAATGTTCTTTCTAAATGTGGTTCTGCAGGTAGGCTGTGGTTGGTGTATCTACATGCTAAAGATCTTAAAGTTATAGACAAAAGTATCAAAGAAAAGAAAAGAAAAGAAAAGAAAAGAAAAAAGAAAAGAAGAGAGCAAGTTGATTGTGAGTGGCAGAGAGAGAACATGAAGTCTGGGTGACTAGGGAGGTGGGAAAGATCTTGGAGGAACCAGAAAAGAAAAAGAATCTTTAAAATGTATTGTGTGAATGAAGTATGTGAGTGTGTGTGTATGTGCTTGTGTGTGTTTGTGTATTTTTGTGTGTGAAGAGAGAGACCTTTCTATGTAAAAATCAGTAATATGCATATAGTGGTCATACTGCCTGATTTAAGACATACTACAGAACCATAAAAATCAGTACAGCATCATATAAGAATAAACATTTACACAATGGATTTCTACTCAGCTATTAAAAAAATGCCTTCATTAAATTCTTAGGCAAATGGATGGAACTAGAAAATATCATCCTGAGTGAGGTAACCCAGTCACAAAAAAAACCACACATGATATACACTCAAATGATAAGTGGATATTAGCCCAGAAGCTCCGAATACCCAAGATAGAATTTACAGACCACAAGAAGGTCAAGAAGAAGGAAGACCAAAGTGTGGATACTTCAGTCCTTCTTAGAGGGGGGAACAAAATACTCATGGGAGGAGCTACAGAGACAAAGTGTGGAACAGAGACTGAAGGAAAGGCCATCCAGAAACTGCCCCACCTAGGGATCCATCCCATGTACAGTTACCAAACCCAGACCCTATTGTGGATGCCAAGAACTGCTTGCTGACAGGAGCCTGATATAGCTTTCTCCTGAGAGGCTATGCCAGTGCCTGACAAATACAGAGTGGGATGCCCTTAGCCAACCATTGGACTGAGCACAGTGTCCTTAATGGAACAGCTAGAGAAAGAACACAGAGAGCTGAAGGGGTTTGCAGCCCCATAGGAGGAACAACAATATGAATCAATCAGTACCTCCAGAGCTCCTAGGGGCTAAACCACCAACCGAAGGGTACACATGGAGGGACCCAGCCATGTATGTAGCAGAGGATGTCTTGGTCAGACATAAATGAGAAGAGAGGCCTTTGGTCCTCTGAAGGTTCATGGCCCCACTGTAGCAGAATGCCAGGTGAGGAAAGTGGGAGTGGTGGATTAGTGAGCAGGGGGAGCATGGATGGGATAAGGGGATTTTGGAGGGGAAATGAGAAAAGCGGACATTTGAAATGTAAATAAAGAAAATATCTATTAGACAAAAATTGACAGAATCAATTAAAGAATGGTAGAAGTCCTTCAAATATGCCCACACAAATGTAAGTGATTCTCAAAACAAAACAAAACAATCAAACAAACACACACACACACATACACACACACACACACACACACACACGCACAAGAGGCAGTAAAACCTTCACTGGGTCAATGGAAATGATAGTATCTTCATCACATGGATAACAAGAAAATAGAAAGAGAAATGGTCACCAAATGTAAACAATTCAGCAATTTTAGTCACCAGGAAAAGTCCAAACTACAGTGAGATGTCATTATAACAGTTACATGACTACCATGGAAAAAAATGCTGATGAGAATGGAGGGAGGGCTCTTATAAGCAAACTCGATTGTCAATCAGTTCAGGAATTAATTATGAATAAAAATCCTCTGAAGACTAAATCCTTATCTTCCATATTATATCATTATCTCCCATCTGGTCACATATCTAAGGGAAAGGAAATAGGCATCTTAAAGTGATGCATTGTCTAATATTTTTCTGTGTGGCACTATTCTCAGCAGCCAAGATACAGAAATCTAAGTATCTATTGATAGATTTGTGTATATGAACAAAATGGAACTTACTTAACATTAATTTTATATTAACATGTAACATGTTAACCATGTTATATTTTATATTAAATAAGAAAGAACTCTGCCTGTCACTTTTTACAATTAGAGGCAATTGTATGAAGTGAAATAAAGCAGACACAGAAAGATGAATACATTGTAATGTATCATTTATGAAGGCCAATATGAGTACTAAAACAGTGATTATTACAGACTAAGAGTAGGAAGAGATTAGAATTGATCATTCGCTGCATGCTTTATGCATGTATTAAAATACCACACTGCTCCAATAAATGTACACAATTAAAACAGGTAAATAAAAACAACCAATATTTTTAAAATTCAGAATCACGTTATAGTTTGTATATGCTTTTCCCAGGGCGTGGCACTATTAGGAGGTGTGGCCTTGTTGGAGTAGGTGTGTCGCTGTGGGTGTGGGCTTAAGACCTTCACCCTGGCTGCCTGGAAGTCAGTCTTCCACTTGCAGCCTTCAGATGAAGATGTAGAACTCTCAGCTCCTCCTGTACCATGCCTGCCTGGATGCTGCCATGTTTCTGCCTCGATGACAATGGACTGAACCTCTGAGCCTGTAAGCCAACCCCAATTAAATGTTGTCTTTTATAAAACTTGCATTGGTCGTGGTGTCTGTTCACAGCAGTAAAACCCTAAGACAGAAGTTGGTACCAGGGACTGTGGTATTGCTGTGATAGGCCTGACCATGCTTTTCTTCAGAAGAATGTGGAATTTTGGACTTTGGATTTGGAAAGTCATGGAATTCTTCAAGTGGGGCTTAATGGGCCAGACTAGTAGGAATATGGAAGACAGTGTTGCTGAGGGTCATTTGAACTGTGTAGGCCTGACGGCCCAAGAGATTTCAGTGGAGAAGAACTTTAATATGTGGCTGAGAGACTGTTTTTGTGATGTTTTGATAAAGAACATGGCTGCTTTTTTGCCATTGTCTGAAGAGACTGCCTAGGTCTAAGGTAAAGAGATTTATATTAATTGCATCTGCAAAGGAAGTCTCAAAAAAGCCCAACAAAGACTTTGTTCTCTGGTTAAGTCTGATGAAGAGAATTTTGAACAAACATAGCAAGCTGAGAAAGGAAAAGTACAAAATATGTAGTTTGAGTATTAAAGGGACTCCAGGAAGTGAAATGGAGCTGAATTCAAGGATATTAAATTGAATTAAAGGAGTGGTGACCTTGGGGGCAAGATTCACCCAGTTAACTTTAGGTCCAGGCATGGGCGTACAAGCCTTTAATCCCAGGAGGCAAAGAAAAGCAGATCTCTGAGTTCAAGGCCAGCCTAGAACAGAGCAAATTCTTGGTAAAGAAAAACTTTAATCCAGGCTTGGTGAGCCACACCTTTAATCCCAGTGTTTAGGAGACAGGCATACAGATCTCTTGAGTTCAAAGTCAGTCTAAGAAGCAAGATTCAGGACAGCCAACTTAGGCAGTGAAGGAGCTGGGAAAAAGGAAGCTAGTGATAATGTAATAGAACAAGGGGGGCAATGTTCCAGCTCCTGCAAGCAGCAGAACTCAGCAGCTTCGGCCATGTGTCTCTGGCTTTATATTCAAGAGGAGAAAGAGACTAATGGGACAGTTGATACATATCAAGTGATGTCTCACAAGAAGAAAGGAGTGGACACTGGTGCTAGAATGGACCAAAACATCATTGTGGGAGAGTACAAGAACAGTAAAATGGGAGGGGGTGGATGCGGGAGCAGGGGGAGGGAAAAGGACATGTGGGACCTTTGGGGGTGGGGAACCAGAAAAAGGGAAATGAATTGTAAATATAGAATATATACAATAAAAAAAATAAATAAAAAAAAATAAAAAAAATTAAAAAAAAAAAAAAGAAAAGAAAAGACCAGCATCACTGAGGTGAAATATGGGAAGTGTTTTCTGAGAGCACAAAGAAGCTGTATTCCAGAGACAGCCAAGTGTTCCTCATGCTGCAGCTGTACTTGGAAACATGTAAGAATCATCCAGGTGGCACTGGTTTTGAAGGCATGAAGGCATCATGAAGAACAGCTGAGGCTTGGTACTGTGAGAAGCCATGGAAGGCCATTGGTGAAAGTGTACCCTCAGTTGTAACTGAGAACCCAGGACTGAAGGGGTCATGCAAAGGAGTTGAGACTTGGTACCATGAAGAGAGCCTGTGAGAGGCTTTGGTGAAGTATAGTTGCAGTGGAAGACCCTAGCATATTGGAGATGCCAATACCATGGGATGACCACCAAGAACAGCAGTGGTAGTGGAGTGGATCAATCTGAATTTATAGTGCTACAGAGGGCAGAGCTGGAGAAGTGACACCAGCTCTTTGGAGATACACAGATCATCATGTGTGGATCTCAGACATTGGAACAAGACTCTGTGAAGCTGAAATTGACTTGGGGTACCCAAGATGTTAAAGATGCCAGAGCCACAGGATGCCTGCCAAGGAAAGCTGCTAACAGGGAGTGGAATAAGCCCAGGAGAAAGAACCTTGTTGAAGTCAACAAAGAAGAAAAAGGAGTTGGATATCTGAAGACTGCTTTGCCATCAGAAGTGGAGATGAAGAGTTTTGACTTTGCCCAGCTTGGAGGATTAACTTTAAGTGATTGGATGAATCTCAAAAGAGACCTTGAACTTTGGACTTTTAATACTGTTGAGACTGCTATAGACTACAGGGACTTTTGAAGTTGGACTAAATGTATTTTGCATTATGCTATGTTTAAGTATGGCCCCCATAGACTCATGTTTGAACAAGACTATGAGGGTCAGGGAGTGGAATGTTATGGTTAGTATATGCTTTTCCCAGGGCATGGCACTATTAGGAGGTGTGGCCTTGTTGGAATAGGTGTGTCACTGTGGGTGTGTGCTTAAGACCTTCACCCTAGTTGCCTGGAAGTCAGTCTTCCACTAGCAGCCTTCAGATGAAGATGTAGAACTCTCAGCTCCTCCTGTACCATATCTGCCTGGATGCTGCCATGTTTCTGCCTCAATGACAATGGACTGAACCTCTGAGCCTGTAAGCCAACCCCAATTAAATGTTGTCTTTTATAAAACTTGCATTGGTCATGGTGTCTGTTCACAGCAGTAAAACCCTAACTAAGACACACGTTAAAAGCATTAAATCATGAACTTGTCAATTTTATTCTAATACATTAAAAATATTTGTAATATTAAATATTTCATATGTCTTATAACTTACAATTAGAGGTAAAGGCTGTATTAATTAGTAGATACTCAAAATGTATTTGATAAAATTCTCACAAAAGTTATTCTAGAACATCTGAAACCTTGTGCAATTTAAAATAGATTATATACTGTCATTTAATATAAAAGTATGTTTATCATGCATATGCATGCATACACACACACACACAGAAACACACACACACACACACACATACAAGTACCTGATTAACAGGGAATGGTATGTTTCCTACACAGAAAAATCCAAATAGAAAATTTGGTGTTGCATTAAAAAAAAGAAAAAAACTACAGTTGGCTGTGAATGAGAATATTCCTTAGATTCAAAGACACAAATACAGAGACACTTGGTTTGTGCTTTTGTATGTAAAACAATATTGGGAAAGGGAACATAATTTTATGGGTAAAGTATTTGCTTGACAGATGTACTGTGGATCCCCAGTCTGGTGTGGTACTGCACACCAATAATCTTAGTGCTGATGACCGAAGTATGAATTGTGGCTACTTTCTGGCTATTTTGTTCTAGTCAAGAGTTAGTCTGTGGTTCAGTGATAGCTTGTCTCCAAAAATAATGTGGAAAAGAAATTGATGAAGTAGTCTAATAAATTTTGATAACCTCTGGACACCACATCCATTCACATGAACAAATACATCCATAAACCACACATACCACCACCACCACCACCACCATCACCAGCAGCAGCAACAAAAAAAAATATACTAAAGAATACACACATATCAACAGAATAGACTTTACAAAAAAATGTGTTTACTATAGATAAAGCAGTATTTTCTAACAAAAGGGGGATTAAGTAAAAATAAAAAACAAACCATTTGAACATAAAAAATAACTGTGCCAATAAGCAGACACCAACATAAAGTAAAAACTGGGGGAAATGGAGCAGAAATAAATATTTCAATCAAATAATTGAAGACTTCATTTTCTCTAATAACAGTGCAAATTACACTTGCAACAACTTCTGTATATGTGTGTGTGTGTGTGTGTGTGTGTGTGTGTGTGTTCACATACAGGCACACATGCACACACACACAAAAGCATGTTGTTTGTGTTGTATATGTTCACTTCTGCAAAAAACAGAGAATTGAGCTCTAATACTCACCCCCTTATTTCTTTAAAACTGGGTCTCTATGAACCTGGAATTTGATTTACAGCTGACGACCCTCAGTGGTCCTTTGGTCTGTAGCTTAGACAGCCCACTGTCAGTTACTCTGTAAGTGACAGCTTAGAGAGCCCAATTTTAGAAATATTTTTTGAGTAACTTTTCTTACAGAAATGGCAGACTTTGAAGAATGCATGACTAATTATAACCCATATTTTCTTAATGTTTGTCTTTCCTTCCTTGAGAGGAGTCTCCTGTAGCCCATGCTAGTCATGGCATATTAACCTACTAAGTAGCAGAAGTTAACCTTGAACTTTTGATCCCCTGCCTTCACTACCTGAGTTCTGTGATTATAGGTGAATGCCACCATATTTGCATTTATGCAGTGCTAAGAATTCAACCCATGACCTAATCCATGCCAGAAAAGCACTCAACCAAATCAACCATATCCTCAGCCCTCTAATGCACAGCTCATGTCCCTGCATTTGTACTGTCTCGCCTTCTCGGTATTCCACTGGTCAAAGTATACCGTGAGGTTAAGCCACAAATCAAGAAACAATAATTTATCTTTTAGCAACTTCTGTATGTTGGTGACTCGCTGACACAGGGTCTGAAATGGTTGTAAAATTTCTTCTTGGCCTCTAACCCTGTGTTCTGGATTTCAATCATTTGGTCTTTATGTCATTTACCTAGATTTTTAGATTCTTGTCCTTCTGACACTTTCAAGGTATATCTTCTGCTGTATTCATCCACTCTCTTGCCAAATATAACCACTAAATTTTTAATCAGGATAATTTTGATATTTAGTTTTTAAATTTTTAAAAGATTTATTTATTATTATATGTGAGTGCACTGTACCTGTTTTCAGATGCCCCTGAAGAGGGTGTCAGATCTTTTTGTGGATGGTTGTGAGCCACCATGTGGGTGCTGTGATTTGAACTCAGGACCTTCAGAAGAGTAAGTCCGTGCTCTTACCATCTGAGCTGACTTTCCAGCCTCTTGATATTTATTTTAAAACAAAATGTACACTCATTCTTCAAAGTGGTTTGCCACATTACAAAATCATCTTATCTGCTGTATGTTTTGATTATATAATATTTATATATTTTTAAAATATCTAAAATTTCATGAACTAGTTTATTTTTTTATTAATATTCACTGAATTTCGTATTTTGATAATGACAATTCCCTATGGCCTGAGTTCAAGAAGTTACTCCAAATTCTCTACTCAAATAAGGGTCATGTATTGATATTCTTTTTTCAGTATACTAGGAGACTTAAAGGGAGAAGGCATACGAAGGCAGATCCTTGGCTTTGTTTTCTTCCCTGTTTTGTGTCATGTTGTCCAGTGGATGGAGAAAGAATGCTTTAGAATGAAATTTCCTGTACAAATATAGTCTGTGGAAATCCATCTATATTTTACAGAGGAAATGCTGATCCTATAGAGCTGTATACAATGGTATGCTTTACCTCCAGTATCTGACTGTGGGAATGCTCTCAGACCCAAGCTATGAGAAGCTCATTTGCCTGTGGCCCCAGGGGAGAGGCAGACTCAATGCACTCATCTTTGCTAGAGTTGTTTCATTTAAATATTGTGCAGAAAAGTTCCCCTGTTATTTTTCCTATCTATTTGCTGGATTATAAGATGAGTTTTTAAAAACCTAATCTTCTAGTAGTATTTATTGCTTTTAGAGGAAGGGTTGATCCAAGTAACCTCAACTTTTATTACCTAAAACAAGAACTATCTTTGATTTGAAAATTTGTTTTTGATAGGACTATAGATAATGTTGATAGCTGTAGGCTAAGATGTTTTCAGAATATAACTAATATCTTTTTCATTATATTTTAAATATACTTTTCAGTTGAGTGATAATAACCCTACTGAGAAGCTATCTAGTCAAGCAGCAATATTACGTTGAAATCAGCATTCTTAATGGTATGTTCAGCAAAAAGATATTTTGTTCTATTTTATGACTATTGCACTATAATATTGTGAATTTTTCTGTGACTTATGAGAAACTGCTATAAAACTGTTATAAAGCAAAAACCACAATTTATAGGTAATTACAAAAGGGCAAATAACATTTTGAAATAATAAATTAAATATTAATTTAAGTCTTCTCTTAGGAACTAGGAGGATGGCCATCTCTTTCTTCCATTTGCCTTACAAAATTTTCTTTAGAAAATTTTCTTTCTTTCATATTTTATATAGAAATAAATTTAAAAGTATAGCAATTCTTTTTCTAAACTTATAATTTAAAAACATCTTTTTTAGAACCCTGAAAAATATTTCTTTATACTGTACACATTCATCAAGGAAAACAAAATCCTTAGTTCCCAATATCCTTCTAAGAACAGGAAACTGGATGGACAGTACTCCCCAAATATGAAAAGTATCTTTCAATACAAAGAGAAAAAGGTTGATTTTTTTCTTTAAATGAAGCTGGTTGATCAATCCCTAAATTAGTAAGTAAATGGATAATGGATAAGTGGTGCTGCCACCACTCTTATTTGGAAGATAGTTGTTCTTTATCCTAGAAAAATATATACAAAAATTTGTCTACTTAGGCACAAATAAGCATTAGAGTAATATCTACTTCAGCAGTCACTGTATTACCTTCTGTGATACTAAATTGCACTTTAGTAGACTTCCTAGAACATATATCTCATTTTGGTTTCATACTTACTCAGTAATAGATAATGCATTATTTCTCATTTACAAATTTCTGGTTCAGGAAGACATTCTGATAACAATATTTTCTAAGTAGAATTAACAATATATTTTTGGTTGTGATCCTGACCTTTAACAGGTAGTTTGTCTATGACAAAAATGTTAAAACCCTTAGATAAGCTATAACAAACACAGAACACTTCAATAACAGGTAAAGGGTTGACTATAGGTAGAACTAAACATTGTTCCTGCATCTATAAATATGATTGTATTTCTATAAATACTAAAATATAAATTACTATGAAAGGTATACTGTTTTTAGATTTTAGACTGATAGAGCTTCTCTAACAAAGGCCTATATTTTGTGCTTTTGAAGTATCATCTACAATAGTGTTTTAGTTTTACAAACTTATAACAGATTTAATATGTAAAATCATTGGTGTTTTCTATATGTATTTAAAACATGTATTTAGAACTTAATAATGTTTTTATATACATTTTTATAAATTAATAAATAATGATAAAATATAAAAAAACTGATTTGTACCATAGTACAGATCACAAGCAAAGTTAAAATTTACTTTAGCAGCAATCCCACTTACCAACTCTCAGTCTTAAAAATTCCCACTATGCCATCATTTTCTTCATCTGATACTTAATTTTGATTGTGACCTTATGGACTGAGAGACACACTTAGGAGAGCAGACCATAGACTATTGGGAGGGATGGAACTGTTGAGAGTTGAGCCTTGTTGGAAGGTGTGATGCCAGTGAGGGCCTGTCTTTGTTGTCTGTATCTTGCCTTCTTTCTTTTCTGTATTCCCTCTGTGTCTTTCCTGTCTACCACATGGTGTCAGAGTGTGTCTTATATTTCTGACCCCAAGATATTCTTTTGCCAGTAAATACAAGTTATAGGAACAGAGCTCACTGAAACTGAGTGAAAATAAATATTTTTTCTTTTGAAAATTGGTGGTATAGCTGACTTTATTGTAGTCATCTAAAAGCAGCTAAAATAAGCTTCAAATACAACAAAAATAAGTAATACTATTTTCACCCTCTGTGTAGACAAGGTCCAATTATTTCATTTCATTAACTCATTACTATTTACTCATTACCATTATTGTTTTGTGATGTTTAAAATAGCTAACTTGATAATTCCATGTCTCAAGTTATGTGATCTCTGCTGGTGTATTTTTAGTGACATGTTTGTGTGTAAATAAGGGTCATCAAACTGTTAATTGTTCAACTACATAGCCTTAGTCCATTTAGGTTACAATAATAAATTATAATATACTTCATGGCTTAAATAGCAAATCTATCTAATACTTCTGGAAACTGCCAGTTCAAGGTCAAAGCACAGCAGAGGTCGTGTCCAGTACAGTCTATTTTCTGGTGCATAGGAAAACAAAAATAAACAAAACTTGCCAGCTATATTTCTACATTCATTCATGAGGGAAGTCGTTTTGATTTTTTGTTTATTTGTTTTTTTGAGAACACTAAACTCATTCCTTTGTGGTCACACTCAGGACATCTAGCTTCTAACAAACATCACATAAAATATTAGCACTGAACATAATAATTTAGGGGAGCACAGAGTGGTTGTAACAGCTGCATCAGCAGTAGAGGAGTGTTTGTCTTTCTCCTCATCCTCACCAACACCTGCTTTCTCCTGAGGGTTTTTTTTTCAGGGTTTTTTCCAGCCAGAGTTTCTCTGTGTAGCGTTGGCTGTCCTGGAACTCACTCTGTAGACAAGGCTGGCCTTGAACTCAGAAATCCACCTCTGCCTCCCAAGAGCTGGGATTAAAGGCATACGCTACCACCGTCCAGACTGAGTTTTTAATCTTACACATTCTGACTGGTGTTAGGTGAAATCTTATGGTTGTTTTGATCTGCATTTCCCTAATGACTAATGATACTGAACATTTCTTAAGGTGCTTCTCAGCCATTCAAAATTCTTCAGATGAAAATTCTTTGTTTAGCACTGTACCCCATTTTTAAGAGGGTTATTTGGCTCTCTGGAGTCTACCTTCTTGAGTTCTTTGTATATATTGGATATTAGCCCTCTGTCAGATGTAGGGTTGGTGAAGATCTTTTTCAAATTTTTTGGTTGCCATTTTGTCCAGTTGACAGTGTCCTTTGCCTTACAGAAACTGTAATTTTATGAGGTCCCATTTGTCAACTTTTGATCTTAGAGCATGAGCTACTGGTGTTGTGTTCAGGAAATTTTTACCTGTGTTCATGTCCTTAAGGGTCTTCCCCAGTTTCTTTTCTATTAGTTTCAGTGTGTCTGGCTTTATATGGAAGTCCTTGATCCACTTGGACTTGAGCTTAGTACAAGGACATAAGAATGTATCAATTTGCATTCTTGTGCATGCTGACCTCCAGTTGAACCAGCACCATTTGTTGAAAAGGCTATCTTTCTTCCACTGGATGGTTTTAGCTCCTTTGTCGAAGATCAAGTGACCATAGGTATGTGGGTT
The DNA here is from genome assembly GCA_964023405.1 of Apodemus agrarius. Classification (NCBI taxonomy): domain Eukaryota; kingdom Metazoa; phylum Chordata; class Mammalia; order Rodentia; family Muridae; genus Apodemus; species Apodemus agrarius. The sequence continues at coordinate 69,967,898 of OZ030006.1, read as the reverse complement.
CATTTCTGGGTCTTCAATTCTATTCCATTGATCTACCGGCCTGTCACTGTACCAATACCATGAATTTTTAACAGTATTGCTCTGTAGTACTGCTTGAGGTCTGGGATAGTGTTTCCTGCAGAAGTTCTTTTACTGTTAAGAATAGTTTTATGTATCCTAGGTTTTTTGTTATTCCAGATGAATTTGAGAATTGTTTTTTCTAACTCTATGAAGAATTGAGTTGGGATTTTGATGGGGATTGCATTGAATATTGCTTTTAGCAAAATGGTCATTTTTACTATATTAATCCTCCCAATCCATGAGCATGGAAGATTTTTCCATTTTTTTAGGCATGACACTTCCAGAGGACCCTGTTATACCACTCCTAGACATATACCCAGAAGATTCCCTGGCATGCAATAAGGACACATGCTCTACTATGTACATAGAAGCCTTTTTTATAATAGCCAGAAGCTTGAAAGAACCCAGATGTCCCTCAATGGAGGAATGTATACAGAAAATGTGGTATATTTACACAATGGAATACTACTCAGCAATTAAAAACAATGAATTCATGCAATTTTTAGGCCAATGGTTGAAACTGGAAATTATCATCCTAAGTGAGGTAACCCAATCACAAAAGAACACACATGGAATGCAATCACTGAATAGTGGATATTAGCCCAGAAACTTTGAATATCCAAGATATAATTCACATATCAAATGAATCCAAGTAGAATGGTCCTGATCCTGGAAAGGCTTGATCCAGCATTATAGGGGATTACCAGGACAGAGAAGTGGGACGGGGTTGATCTGGAATTGGGTAGAGGGAAGAGGGCTTATTTGACTTATTGGGAGGAGGAAACTGGGAAAGGGGAAATCATTTGGAATGTAAACAACGAATGTAGAAAAGAAGAAAAAAGAAAAAAATTAGGGGAGCACAAACTTTCTGTCTGAAACTCTAAAATAAAATTTACTTGATGGGATAGAGTTTTAGTTTCAGATTTTAGAAAAAATGTGTTTTGCAGTATGCACTTTAAAACAGTGAAGGCGGCTGGTTATGATTATGTATACCTTTAATCCTGGCACTCAGGGGGCAGAGGTGCTCTCCATTCTTGGTCTATATTCCCAAAGCAATATTACAAATTATAAAAGGATAAAACACAAGACAGGAAATCTGTAACATGGATTCATCCATGTAATTATAGATTCTATAACAGAGATAAGATTTTCTCCTGATTTCAGAAACCAGGCCTTCTTGGATATAGGGCGTGGTGTCAATTTTCTCAGTTTATTTTCTATATGGTAGTAAAAATATAAGATTGTTAGGAACTAAATTACCAATCAAAGTGTACACATGGAGGGACCCATTGCTCCCTTGAACATGAATGTAGCAGCGGAAGGCCTTGTGGGACAACAATGAGAGGAGAAGCTCTCCTTTGAAGGCTTGGTTACCCAGTGTAGGAGAATGCCAGGCAGGGGAAGCAGGAGTCAGTGGGTGGGTGGGTGGGTGGGAGAATACCCTCATAGCAGGAAGAGGGGGGATGGGATAGGGGAGTTTCAGAGGGATAACAAGGAAAGGGGATAACACTTGAAATGTAAAAGAAAATATATTTTTAAAAAGATTCTTTTGTTAAACCTAACATAGAAAGAGCAATATGATGCTAACATATGCTCAGTTCTCTGAAATAAGTAGTCATTCAGAAATATGCTTCCCTGGTCTTTTCTTCTGGAGCATTTTCATCTGCTAAGGTTTAATGTATGCATCATTCTGTGCTAACATCTACCAAGGATTTATACAAAAATATAAAGAATAGGAGACAAGGAGAGAATAGTGAAGCAAATAAGAAATAAAAAGGGCGAGGGAGCTACAGGTTCAAAAATTGCTTTTGCAGAGGTCCCAAGTTCCCTCTTTGTTGTTAAAGCCAAGGTTTCTATGTGGTTTACTGGTCCATGATGATAAACTCACCCATCCCTTGCTGCTTTTTGTTCTTTTCCTTTGCAAGTAAACTTTACTGAAAATGCATTTTATTTATTCATGGAAAAGACAAACGCTCTCTAGCTTATGTATTTTAACAGTACTTTAAAATTTAGACACTGGGATACTATATCAAGTTTCTACTTAACCTGGGGAATCCTAACTCATATCAGTTTTCATGAGTTTTTCCTTTACAAAGTAATATATTGCATATCATGTTTTGGATGACTCCTATCAGGTTCTAGAATATTCCTCAGGGATTTACATAAATATGACCAACCACTTATCTTGAATAGCATCATAACTTTAGAGTTTCAACATCTGATCAAATCAGATAATATAATGAATGGGTGATAAAATCAGTCGTTTTCCTTGTGCTGAGGGAAGCATGTAGAATACTCCTAAAATGAATGCCTGGGGCTGGAGAGATATTTAGCAATAAAAGCTTAGCCACACAAATATGAAGACTGGACTCTGGATCCTCTGATTTGACAAAATAATTGGGTGGATGTGCTTTGCCTCCGACCTGTAATACAACCCTATGGGTGATGGAAATATGGAGTCTCTGTTGATCACAGGATATCTTAACTAGACAAATCATCGAGGTCTGGATTCAGCAAGAGACCCTGTCATAAGGTAGAAAAGGATTGGGAAATATACCTGGTATCAAACACAGGCCTTTTTTTGCATGTGCACCACTTGGACATGTTCTTGCACATTTATGGATCCACACACATGTGAACACACAAGCACATGTATATCACACACATATACATATACACATACACATACACACACAAAATGATTTATACATGGCTTAACAAAATACACTAATGGCTGTACAGTTAAGTGAGTGTCTAGAAGAGTTCTGTTTCTATTTGATGTCTACACACACACACACACACACACACACACACACACACTGTTCATTCCCACTGTGATCAGCATGGGCTAAATAGTTGGTGAAAACATAAATACTTGAAGCATAACAAAGTCATCACATAATCAAATGAACTAAACTCTGAAAAGTGACAGATCCCTTAGGAAAAGGGTGGAGGCATGTGTAGTTCACTTTTGACAGGACTGACACAGGATGAGCAAGCCACCCCCAAATAGGAATAAGATTGCAACTGAATATTTAGTGTTTACCTACAGACTAACTATAAGTGTGCCTGGCTATTTAGGGATCACTGACCAACAGACAGACAGCTGCATGGTTCCCCATGAAAAATGAAGAGGATTTGAGCCAGACTGAAGGTTCAATATGGTCCTCAATTCTTGACTGTGGAGTCTAAACAAACTTTGAACAAAAATTGAGCATCTATCTTCCAATTGGAAAAAAAATAATAATTCCATTCTGAGATTAAAATAGATAACAAAAAACAAACACCAAAGCAGATATTAAGGGATATATCAGTGATACCAGTCACTGTCAACTCTATTCAAACTCAGTCTTTAACATTTAAAGCTCTTCTTTGCTCATTGGAATATTTATAATCCTATTAGTATCTATTTCTATTATTTCACATTTAACTCAACTGAGCCACGTTCACCAAGGAACTTACTTAAGACCCTGAATATTCTGGAAGTCTCTTACTGCTGCACTCATGAAACGTGTTTATGCTGGGTTTCTAAGGCTTTTATAGTCTATACCAAGAGTTTAATACCCCCTAGTTAGCTCATGAGATCCTGAAGACAATCACAATTTCTGTCTCTCTCTACCTACTATAGTTTGACTAAGTTTACTTTTAAAATCTTTTTCAGTTTTTGAGGTTACAATATTATTACATAATTTTCCTCCATCCTTTCTTCCCATACCTCTGCTCTGTTTCAAATTCATAGCCTCTTTATTCACTAATTGGTGATATTCACTCATATGTAATATGTATACGTATATATTTAAAAGTGTACAAATACAACCTACTCAATCTGTATAACATTTCCTGTATGTATATTTCCTGGACATTTTATCCTTACCAAATTTAACAAGCAAAAATGCAAAAGTCTTTTCTTGCAGAATCTTGCATTAATTCTCTCTTCTTAAAATTCTCATATCACACAATGTTGACATTCATCCAACCATATAAGTTGAAGGACACAAATTTATATCTTCCTATTTCCAAAGCAATTTTCTTTTGAATTCCTAGATGTGGCCATATAGCAAAGAAATCTTTCTGCATCACTTCCTTTATTGTCTCCAAATGTTCACTTTTTGATTCTGTTTTCATTTAAGATTCCATGTTAACAAGAGAGAACTTATATATGAAAAAAGTCTGTTAAGAGATATGACAAAGTCTCCCGGTAAAAGTGGTTTTCCTTGAATGCAACAGAATACAATGTTCCTCTAGAACACAAGGAAGAAAAACTCAATTATCTTTTATGATAAATGTGTGTGAATTTTATATAAACCAACAAAATTCAAAATGACAAATATAATTTAATAGAAAAATAAACACCTCTATTTTATTCACATTAAGAGGAAGAGATTTGACAGGCAATACTCAATAGCTACGACACTTGCTGTCTTCACAGCTGCCACATAACTAAGCCTGTTAACACTTAACTGTAACATATAAAAACAGGCGGAAATGCCATCAGATTAGCAACCTTGGCCAGTCTTTATCTACATCCCTGATATTCATCTGAGCCCAGTTAGCACAGCATTTTAGGAAGTATTTATGTTTTCTGGAATTTCGGGTAAGGAGAAGCTAAGAGTTTTCCTGGGGCTTTTTATTTATTTATTTTTATATTTTCACTTTTATTTCTTGATGAAGTCTAAGGTAGACTCAATTTCTTAAAAATCCTTTAACTGGTCTCTGAAAATTCTAGCTTTGCTTGAACTAATAGCACCATTTTGACCTGAGCTTTTGAGAGCAAGATTCTTGCTCTGCTCCCCAAATGCTCACACACAATAAGCCTTGAATAAACATTCAGTAAGTCAATAATAAGTCCCAGAAAATACCCACTCATCTTTATTGGACAAATAAAAGAACTAAAGACACAGGATAGGCTCACAGGGAGATGATAAGAAAACAATGGATAAAAATTGGTTTTCTGGTTGTCTGTCCAAAGATGCCTTCAAATATTTTGTGCTGTTATATATAACCTTATGCATAAGTGTTCTTAATAACCAGGACAAACATCCTAGTGTAAGTCCTGAGATATGAGAATATTGATCTTGACCTTGCCAGGAAAAAATGTATTATTAATACCTGACAAGTCAGATGAATCTTTTCTTCCCAAATGACTCTGATTTGAGGGAGGAGTATGCAATAGACACATCTTTAAACAAGATCTACTTGATTTTGACAGAATCCACTAGAATGTTTAAAATACTCAAGCCAGTAGGGAAATTAGATTTTTTCACTCATCAAATCTTTAAAATATAAATAACAGATAACAAAACAGAATAAGCACAAGCATCCATGATGAATTTCCTTGCATTTTTGGTAATCCATCTAGTTTACTGCTGAATGCTTTTAAATACATTTAATAACTGTATATATGGATATAGTATATGTCATATATATCATAATTTTTCATTTTTCCTCAGCTAAATCATACATACCCAGAGCGTATCTTGTTGTCCCAGGACACATATGATTACTGGAGATATAGGAGCAAAGACTACTAAAAGTACTAAAGATTTGGCTATGTAAAGGCAGGCTTACATATTTACAGTAATTCCGAGGTTATGGCAGAAGGATCAGACATTCAACATTATTGTCAACTACTTAATAGTGAGTTCAATACAATTTTGAGCTATGAGAGACACTGTGGCACCTCTCATCTCTAAACTAAATACAAATCAAAACACAACAGAAATAACAGAAAATAAGGACAATTATAATGCGAGAGAGCTTCAGACTTCTTTGAGCCATCTTCTCTAACAATGATGACTTTGGATGTTAATCAGAATTTCATTTTAGCATACTATTTTCTAAGATAGTAATCATTCTTGCGCTTTATCAGGTCAGCTTCTTGGATGCTTTCTTTGCTCCCATTTCAGACTGCTTGAGGACTGTGGAAGATGGAACATGAGAAACTATCCATCACCAGACTCGGAAGTCCACAACAATCAGACCCAACACATATCACTCATTCCATCTATACATTCCCCCATTTCTTTTCTATAGCTTTGTGCCAAAGCTGAACCTGAGATTGGATCATATCAGCATTTTGTAAAATACAATGTCTTTAGACAAAACCAAGGAAGCAGGATAAGACAAAAGAAAGAATTCTGAGTATAATTTTCCTGCAGGAAGGCTAGCTCAGTCTGATCTCATGGCATAGCTCTGCAAATCAATTGTGCCCATAGAGCAAGTTCCAACTTGAGTCAAAAGATGTCATAGCCAAAGTCTTTAGCCTCTAAGTTGATGCTCAATTTCTCCCATCAAAGATTCAACATTTGTTCATAAATTCAATGTCATTTTCTCAATTCATACCCTTCTATATATAGTATTCACCATAACTGGTTCACTTCTTTTGAATTTTCTCCTATTGAATGAATAAATACAGAAAAATATATCTCTTCTTTTTAAAGAATTATCATAGAGGAAAAGCATCATTTATATTTAGGGACAATTTATAAATGAACCCATTGTAGCGACAAAAGAAATGACTCTAATTCAAGGACCATGTGCTGAAGGTGAATGGGACACAAGGGCATAAAACCTCATAATATGTTTATTCTAACCAGTGTTTAGAGAATAGTCCTGTATAATAAATGAGGGAATGACTTACCTATGGTGAAAAGAGAAAGAGTCACAATAACAAATTTAAGGAATAGAAACTTCAGGAAATAAAAGTATTATGTGGATTTTTTGTGAAACATCTGCTCTAGGATGTGCTTCTTTGCATCAGTATCACTAAGATTCAATTTAATATTACAGCAGTTATAAGAAGCCTATTTTTAAGTTACACGTACAAGTGACCAAATAGTGGTGGTGGCAGGATTAACCTGGGAAATAAATTTAAGGGAGCACTTCCTGGCACTATGGTGAACACAGCATGAATTACCTCATTTAATATTCAAAATCAATATGGCAGCAATACTATTCACTTCATCTTTCAGAGAAATAGGTTGAAGAAAATCATTATAAGTTTGCTCAACACTGTCTCCTTTCTGATGAGTCACATTTGTATTAAGGGACATTCTCAATTCATTCTTTTTTTTCCTTGATTTTCTTAAATTTTATTTTCTATATTCTTTGTTTAAATTCAAAGGCTTTCCCCTTTCCCAGTTCCCCCCTCATCATGTGTCCCATAAGTTCCCCCCACCACCACACATTCCCCAATCATCTCCCAACACTTTCTCTGTTCTGGTACTCTCCTGAAAAACTGGAACCAGTCTATTCTGGACCAGCATCCTCTCATTCCTTCCTCTTGTGAATCTTTTGATTTACTAATTGTGCTTTGAGTATTCAGGGCTTCTGGGCTCATTAATATCCACTTATCAGTGATTGCATTTCATGTATATTCTTTTGTGATTGGGTTAACTCACTTAGGATGATATTTTCCAGATCCAACCATTTGCCTACAAATTGCATGAATTCATTAGTTTTAATTGCTGAGTAGTATTCCATTGTATAAATATACTACATTTTCTGTATCCATTCTTCCTTTGAGGGACATCTGGGCTCCTTCCAGCTTCTGGCTATTATAAATAAGGCTGCTGTGAACATAGTGGAACATGTGTCTTTATTGTATGCAGGGTAATCCTCTGGGTATATGCACAGGAGTGGTATGACAGGGTCCTTTGGAAGTGTCATGCCCAATTTTCTGAGGAACCGCCAGACTGATTTCCAGAGCAGTTGTACCATCCTGCAATCTCACCAACAGTGGAGGAGTGAATGCAAATTGACCCACTCTTATCACCTTGTACTAAGATCAACTCCAAGTGGATCAAGGATCTCCACATAAAGCCAGACATACTGAAACTAATACAAAAGAAACTGGGGAAGACCCTGGAGGACATAGGCACAGGGGGAAAGTTCCTGGACCGAACACCAATAGCTTATGCTCTAAGATCAAGAATTGACAAGTGGGACCTCATAAAATTACAAAGTTTCTGTAAGGCCAAGGACACTGTCATAAGGACAAAAAAAAAAAAAAAAAAAACAACCAACAAATTGGGAAAAGATCTTCACTAACCCCACATCCGACAAAGGGCTAATATCCAATATATATAAAGATCTCAATTTATTCTTAATGTAGTTCCTTCAAAAATAGTTCTATGGTTTGTACAATCATCTAAAGGGCCTTATGTATGTCTTGTGTTAATGCAAAAAAAAACAAAAAAATGAAAAAGAAAAAAGAAAATAAAACAAAAAGTACAGCTCTCATCTTGAAGGAGATAAGAGATAGCATGTGCTGAAGCCAAATATTAATGTCCATAGCCCAGGTAAAAGATGTGCATTAAGAAAAATACTATGTTCTGACATGGCAACAGTTTGAAAAAAACTCTATGATAACAGAGCAAAGAAAGTTGAATTAACACACTTTCAAACACTTTGCAGAAACACCAGTTTGGTAGGTTATATCCAAGTGTGAGACTCTCCCCTTAAGATCTTAAGCCCTCTGGTGATATTTTTGTTTTGGTGTTAAGCTTTGGACTGTTTATACAATCTAAATGATTTACTTAGTACTCACAAGATATTGGGTCATACAGGGAGGGCCAATCCATCATTGTTATGTGACATAAGGACAAATAACCAAAGCTAATTTGCTTCTGGACTTGCAATACTTAACCCCTCTATACAGCACTGATGTTCAAACCAGTCAATTAGCCTTCATCATCTCTTGCAACTTCTTTCAGGAACTTCCACTCATGTTTGGTGCCATTAATGTCTAGGGGTTGAGAATAGCAATTCAGTACATACCTCTAAATTTGCAAAATTCTTCCTAAAAGATCACATACAAGCAGTATGAGATATACATGCTGCTTACATTTTCAGTTGCTTTGTAAGACATAATATAGCAACTGCTTCTCATCCCTAAAAATGATTCTATGGACCACTGATGAGAAAATATATGACCCAATATCTTTGCTAAGATGGCAAAAGCTATGCCTATTGGATACATCTCTTATAAATATATTTAGTATTAATAATGATAGGTTAATAATAACTATTTGGCTGTTGTTGTAACTGAATAGTTGAAGAATAAGCCATATGGAATGAAGAAAAGGGGGCAAGAGTGGAGGAGGGGAAGGAAGATGGATGCTCTAAGACTTACTGTACTATACTTAGTCTAAAGGTATTTGTTGATGTGTAAACCCCTTCTTCCAAAGGACACAAAGTAAAAAAATTTAAATACTTCTTTTCAGTAGTTATGTATTACCTAGAGGCAAGCATCTACAGCTAATAATTCTGTCAAAACAAGTTAGTTTTCTTCACAGATAAAGGCCCATTCTGTCTTACCCTGAGAATTCGGCATCTTGAAGGGCCATTTTCTCTTTACTGAAAATCTAAAGCATTTTCCATGCCTGGAAATGGTGCTTTGGAAGGAAGGGTTGTGAAAATCATCTTTAGCCTCCCTTAACCCCTCATATATGCACATATTCTCATTGCAAATTACATTTTGGAGAGAATCTACTTTATTTATTGAAGGAAGTCCCCTTTAAATATTAAGGAAGGTTAATATTTTAAGGCCAGAGGAGATTGACTGGTAGCACAGCCCTCACCAGCTTCTTGTCAGAAAATAACATGTGCTTGTGATTCGAAACTTAACAAATCTACCGCAGAAGTCACAGGGATGGTTAAATGGACTTCCCTGATTCCATTTTTACCCTCTCCATTTTGTGGTTATAACTGCATCTAAAAGTCAGCAAAGCTGTCACACTGATCCGTCCTGGCACTCTGGCTGCTCCACTGTGCAGCTGATCTTGCAGCTCTCAGCATCAGTGCCTCTAGTGTGAATTTGTGGAGCAACAGGAACAGGGAATTCAGCATTCACTGGATGTCTAAATCAATCATCTTTTGAGCATGAATAAGTCATGCTTTAATGGATAGCTTCAATCTACATTAGGAAGCACTTGTGTGAGAAGTTTTAAAAATAGAATAAATTTAGGTTTGGGGAAACCATGTTGAATTCTTCTTTAGTGAGTGTCATTTCGTTTTCTCCTCCACCCAAATGCTCGATGTACCAATGTTGTAACAAAAACCCTGCTTAAGTCTCCTGAAACTGATCTAATGGAACAGCTTGCGATATTGTAGCAGAGAACTCATTAACGAGGTTCAGGATTCTAAAATCAAAATAGCAATGCTGCCTTTCAGACATGGCATGATAGATGGAAATGTCTCGCTATGCATGTTTACCAGCAGGTAGATGTATTTCACACTCTTGATCCCTGAAAGAAGAACTGAAGGATTATTTTTTCAACACTGATGCATTGACGTCTCTCTTTCAAATTCAATCATCAATCTTTAATTTATTTTAGGAAGCCTTTTAGCTGGACAGCTGTCTCTGAGGGTTTTTGTTGATCTTTTGAAGGTCATATTTTTGAGACGTTTTAGTGGATCTTTTACTCCCATAGGAAGTTTGACTTTTGTCAAGAGAGAGAGGCTGTTTGCTGAGAGACCAGTCTCTATCATCTTGGTTTCAAATATATTGTAACTTTTGGCATGGTTATATTTATATGCATTTCTAATTTATGTATATGAGAGTTTTGCCTGCACATACATATGTGTACCTTGTGCACTCCTGATGCTCAAGAAGGCCAGAAGAGGGTGTCAAGTCCTCTTGAGCTGTAGTGACACTGTTGGGAGTTTCCATTCAGGTGCTGAGAAATGAATCCAGTCCTCTGCAAATGCAGCCAGCATCCTTAACCACTGATCTGTCTCCTCAGCCTCCTATGCCATGCTAATTACATAAGATTACAAGAGGAATTCCATACCCCTTGCACCACAATCCTTATTTATATGTATTATATAAAGATAAATATGAATATTTAATTAAGGGATTTATCTGAGTATGTATAATGAAGAAAGAAAAAATTCCCATGCTGTAATACATGTCCTAAATACTATATGTACTATACAGATAACATGTTTAACTGAACAATTTCGAATTTTCACTTCCAATGCTCCACCTTTATATTTTGGTCTCATTTTCAGTAAGCTGGAATATAATGTCCTGCTACATTTCACAAGGATCAAATTTGTAAACATGTGGGCAAAATAGAGAAGGAATCCCAAAATTTTATCAGTGGCAAAACCAAAGCAAACCAAACCAAATCAAAACAACAAAACAAAACAAAGAACCAACCAAACAAACAAGCAAAAATTATCAGATAGTAAACCTTTCTGGCCTCATGAGCATGTGGCTTCAAGCACACTATGCACATTAGTATTTCTGACCGTAAGCTCTATCCCATAGCTAATTGCAGTAAAGCTTTATTAACAAACCAGGTACCAGGCACAGGTAGTTTACTAATCACTGATGATAAATTTGGTGAGAAGGTGTGGACATATTAAAGCATAATTTGTAAATTATGTAAATTAAAAAGATGCCCCAGCATAGGGGTATAGTAGAGCTAGAGTGGTGAGGCAGGAGTGGGTGAGTGGGTGGAGGAGCACCCTCATAGAGGCAAAGGGGAGGGAAGTGGGATGGGGTTTTTGGAAGGGAAATCAGGAAGGGAGACATCATTTGAAATGATAAGTCATAAAAGACACCCCATTGAGATATACAAATGTCATATTTGTTGAATTATATAAAAAAAATTCTCCAATGTATTATGTATTTATATGCACATACCTAAAGCATAACATCCTGCAAAAACATGAAATACATCTGGGCTTAGAGAGATAGCTTAACAGTTAAGACCACATAATACTCTTGTAGAGGACCCAAGTTTACTTCAGAGCACCTAAACTGGCTGTCTCACGCCTTCTCTAACTCCTACTCCAGGGGAACCTAATGTCCTCTCGTGGCCCTCATAGGCACTGCATCCATGATTGCATACAAAAAGAAACACTCACATTTGTTCATGCATGCCCTCACATGAACCTGCACATAATCATGCGCATGTGTATGCGTGCACGTGCACACACACAGACACTCACACACACACACACACACACATACACACACACACACATACACACACACTATAGACTGTAGTGATTAAATTTAGAAAGAAAGCTTTCAAGGTAGGAATCAATCATATTTTAATAATTCTCACATATTTTCTTGAGTAGAAACATGACTCAATATATGTTATATATTTGGTATTTTTCTATGCCTATATGGTGCCATAACCGAAGATAAGCGTGTCAACACAAGCCACATGACATAGTACCTCACTTTAATAGAACTAAACAGAATTATTCAAATTTAGAATCTCTGAGTTTACGAGTTCACATGACTCAACTCTTCAAATTGCAGTAACCATGAACTTGCAAAAATAATAAAATTAAGCATAGTACAGAATGTTGGTAAAAATTAAGACACATTTAAAATGTAATTTTAAAGTGAAAGTAAACATTTCAGACAGTACTGTATTAATGTTAGTAGTGTTTTCTGCTTTAATTACCTGTGTGAAATGATTTTCTGACTTATAAAATGTTTAATGTATTACAATATTTTAATCTAGCAAAAATTGTAGTTTAAATGTATGTCTTCAAGCATCTTTAGATTTCAGAAAGTCTTATTCTAAATACTCTACAATTGAAAGGGAGACCTTGGCCCTGTAGGGGTTTGATGCCCCGGCAGAGCGGGTTGCTAGAGCAGTGAGGCAGGAGTGGGTGAGTGGGTGGAGGAGCACCCTCATAGAGGCAAAGGGGAGTGGAATGGGATGGGGGCTTTAGAGGGGAAATCGGGAAGGGGATATCATTGGAAATGATAAAACAGTAAACTAATAAAATGATTAAATTTTAAAAAGTGACTATAAAAACAGACACTTACACAAGATCCTCCTGCCAAAACTTTCCCTGACAAGCTAAGTTAAATTTAAATCTGATTTATATATTAGCCATAATATTCAGAGCTGTTTTGGGATGTTACATCTACTTCTTTAAAAATATTGAAATTTTCATATTACACTATAAATATATACATTTCATACTATATCAATATAAATATTTAAGTCATACTTCCCAAATTGCTTCCCACAAATCCTTTATAATACATCTCCCACAAAAATTTACAGCTGTTTAATAACCTAGTGGGTACAATTACTTTTATCCATGTGCTCAAGGGACTGGGGAAACACTCTGTGCACTATGCATGACCATCATACAAATGGACACTCCATCATGGAAAAGAGACTCTCTCCCTCAGTAGCCATCGACTGCCAAAGATACTCAGGGAGAGGTGGGCTGTCTGGAAGCCCTACCGACTCCAGGCTGGACTTTTTAATTGGTCTGTGCAGGATTTGTCCAAGTCATCGCAGTTGCTGCAAAGCCATGTGTGACAGCCATGAGAAGAGAATTTCACACTAGGCTTCCCAGTCTGTTGGCTTTCCTATTTATTCTGTTTCCTTTTTTGTGATGTTCCTGAGCCTTGAGGTGGGGGTAAATATGTACATTCTTTCTATGAAGGCACTCAGGATGACTTTTCCTGGGCATTTTGAACAGGTTTTCTTCTTCCCTTTGCAATGCTAGAAGGTGAAATGAGGGCCTTGTGTATGCCAGGCAAACTCACTTCCATTGGACCCAGCCATTTAAACAGTCAGTTTGAGGAATAATCTAAAAGTCAAGTAATTTTTAAAGTCGGGGGATTTTCGAGAGGCATTTTAGTCTTGTTTGTTCCATGAGTGCCTTATTACCATTAACAAGCAATGCAATCAGTAGCCACAGTAATAAGCATGATACATGGGGAAGAATGTCTTTCTACAAAACACACAATTTTAAAGATTGTCTCTTGAAGGCATTCTATGTGTTTGCACTTAGTAAGAATCAGAATAACAAACCTACAGAGGTTATAGCCTCACAGAAAAGCAATAAAGAAACCACTTTGCATCCAAGTATACTTTAACCATAGTAATCAATAATAGATACTATTTTAATTCCTGAAAAGGCAATTATGTGCACATGTATATTCCCTTAATCTACCACTTGGTAAGACCTACAAACTGCCAGCCATTAGCAACACCCACAGCCAGTACCAAACAGCGAATTTGTGATGATTTTTCTTTAGTAAAAGGGTTTCTGCTGCATTACAGAAATAACTGATAACTGGAATTCAAGTTTGGACAACAAATGCAAAAGATGATTATAAAACATTTCAATCTGTCACATAGGAACTCTAAGTATATGCACAACACACATATACATGTATATGTGAAAACACATTAATGCATGCACATTCATACACACACATGCACGCATAATCACATACATTGCATACATACACTTGAGCAAATAAACACACACAAACATATATACCACACACTCATATACTTAAGAGGATCATCTCAGTCAGGCTGTGGTGGCATGGGCCTTTAATCCCAGCACTTGGGAGGCAGAGTCAGGCGGATTTCTGAGTTCAAGACCAGCCTGTTCTACAGAGTGAGTTCCAGGACAGCCAGGACTACACAGAGAAACCCTGTCTCAAAAAACAAAACAAAACAAAACAAAACAAAACAAAACAAAACAAAACAAAACAAAACAAAACAAAAGGATCATCTCTTGGAGAGCCCCTAATGATCAATGTAGGAATTATTTGAACAACAGTTTTTTTTTTTAAATAGGATCGATTTAAGATCAAATATGTAAAGTAACATGGAAACCCTTCTAATATAAAAGCTTTAAAAATATTAGAGAAAATAATAAATATTCCATGCAGAAAAATTTTGTTTTACTTTTTTTCATTAAAAAAAACTCGGTCCCATCCTTCAGTTCTGGGATGCTCATGGTAAGTTAAGCAATACATTGTGCAGCAAAGCATATGGTGCTTGAACATTATGCCTGAGAGGTCTTGAGGTCATCAGCACGACAAATATACTATGAGGGGGAAGGAGTAATTTTATAGCAGAGATATCTAAAAAAAAATGATACGTTGATCAGATAGTCAAGGTAAGTCCTCTTGACACCATGAATCCTCTATGGGACTAGAGATATGTTAACTCTGCAGCTTCTTTTCTCCCCAAAATTTAAAACCCAGAAATACAACCTGAGGAAAATATCAGACAAGTATAAGTGAATTTGTGCAAAATACCTATATAGTATTTCTCAAAGCTGTGTATGTCATTCAAACCTAGAAAAATGCTGAAGACATGGTAGAGTAAAGAGCATGCTGAAGAGACATGATAACTAAGTCTAACACAGCACCTGCATAGGATTCTAGAACAGATAAACTTCAGAAGGTGAAAATTAAGGACATTTGAATAAAAATGAACTATACAACAACTTATCATTAGTGGTTGATTCATTGTAATGAACGGTCCATACAAATGTAAAACATGAATGAACTTGGTATGGGTGTGTACATTGATCAAGAAGTGCTTGCTGACAGGAGCCTGATGTAGCTGTCTCTTGAGAGCCTCTGCCAGAGCCTGACAAATACAGAGGCAGATACTCACAGCCAACCATTGGACTGAGCACAGGGCCCCCAATGGAAGAGTTAGAGAAAGGACCCAAGAAGCTGAAGGGGTTTGCATTCCCATAGAAAGAACAACAGTATCTACCAACCAGATCCCCCAGAGCTCCCAGGGACTAAACCACCAACAAAAGAGTACACATGGAAGGACCCAGGGCTCCAGCAGCATATGTAGCAGAGGATTGCCTTGTCAGGCATCAATGGGAGAAGAGGTCCTTGGTCTTGCGAAGGCTTGATGCCCCAGTGTAGGGAAATGTCAGGGCAGGGAGGCAGGAGTGGGTGGGTGGGGGAAACACCCCCATAGAAGCAGGGGGAGGAGGAATGGGATACAGGTTTCCAGGGAGGGGAACTGAAAAGGGGATAACAATTGAAATGTAAATAAATAAAATATCCCATAAAAATTATGATTAGTGTTATGAACCATATCCTACAATAAATTGCAAAACAGAACTTAAAAAAAAATTCATCATAAACCCAAGTCAATACCTATGTTGCAAATGGTATGGCCATAGATGAGAGAAATAAAGGGCATTATTAGTATACTAAATTCATGATAAGAACTAGAACACTGAGGGGCCCTGAGAAAAACCTATAAATACTAGCAAATTCAAGAATAAAATGCAATTTCCTGATTATCAAAAGATCTGTATGTACCACATCTCTATATGACGCTACTAAAATTCTTTATGAAATTTAAGGTGTCACAGCACATATGCAAACATAAATACAAATAAACATGAAAGCAGTTTTTAGTAAAGAATCATACATTTAGCATTTCCTATCATTAATATATATTTGTGTATATCTGTGTGTAGACATGTGTTTGTATATATCTGTGTACCAATGAGTCTATGCTTATTTGTATGTGTGCATAAATGTGTATGTCTATACATATATTCATATATATGTGGGTTTCTGTACATATAAGTAAGTATATATGCACATGTGCGTATACATCTGGACTTTTTATATAATTACTCTGGTTTATCTTTATGTGGCTTTCTGTAAAATTTTAATTATTCTACTTTTAGAATAGACCCCATATATCTTGTAATATATGTTTCCTAACTTCACCTTCAGCAAGATCATTGTCTTACTATTTTATTGCTGTGAAATGACACCATGACCAAGGCAATTCGTTACTGTTTCAGAGATTCAATTCATTATCATAATGGCATAAAGAATGGCAGCCTGCAGGTAGACATGGTGCTGGAGGAGGAGCTGAAATTTCTATATCTTGATCAGAATGCAACCAGAAGGAGACTGTCTTCTTCAGGCATATGGAAGGAGACTGATTTACACAAAGAAAACTATATAAAGTTTCAGGACTGGGAGATCTCAAAGTCCATGCCCATAGTGACATGTTTCCTCTAACAAGGCCATGGCTCCTAAAAATGATACTCCCTATTGGAAGACTGGGAGATCTCAAAGCCCATTACTGATGTAACTAAAAAAAAATCATCCAAAGACAGGTATCTAACACCAAGGAAATCAATATGTTATGTATTTGTTTATGTGTGGATATTAGCTCTTAAGTAAGTAATAATGCAGCTACAGTCCATAGAACCACAGAGATTAGATATAGAATAAGGGACTGGGTAACAAATATATCTCCTTAGAAAAAATGAAATAGAATAAATAGATGGGTGGTCTGAAATGTAGACTTTGCATCAAGCTCATATACTTAATAAATTTATCTTTTACCTTCAAAGTTTTTACTAGTTTTTGATACTTTAGTCACAGATATTATTCAATGAATAATGGCAATTCCTTTTAAATATAGATTTTATAAATATATCTGAATATTGTAATAATTTTGTTTTTCCTGAGTCATAGGTAAAATTTCATGCTGTTTTATTTTTCTTTCAATTTCATCATTTTTTTCCTTTTGCAGTCACTATTTATTAGAAAGGTGGACATTGAACCCTCCATGCTAAACCTTTCCATGCTTCCCTGAAAATCATGAACAAGGGCTAGAGAGACTTCTCAGTCATTAAGAACAGTGCTGGTTCTTCTGGAGGTCCTGGTTTGAGTTCCAGCACCCATTTACATTTCATGATCATCTACTTTAGGGATCCAGTGCCCCCTTCTGGCCTCAGGCACACAGGTGGGGCACAGACATGCATGAAAGCAAAATGCTCATACACATAAAATTAAATAATAATAATGATGGTGATGGTGATGGTGGAGGTGGTGGTGGTGATGATGATGATGATGATGATGATGATGATGATGATGATGATGATGATATAAAACAAGCACAAACAAGAAACTTGAAGCTGTGTAGCCCAAATCTTTGTTCTCAGGGATCACAAATGGTTGATCCTTCCTTTGAATCTGTGTTGTTTGCTATCTTTGAAACCTTTTTCTTTCTTTTTTTTTCTTTTTTTTATTGGATAAATTCTCTATTTACATTTCATTTTTCTTTTTCTGGTTCCCTGTACCCCAAAGGTCCCCCATGGCCTTTTCCCTCCCCATGTTCCCCCATTCACCCTTTCCCACTTCCCTGTTCTGGTATTCCCTTACACTGATGCTTTGAGCCTTTCCAGAATCAGAGTCTACTCATTCCTTCTTGTTGGACATTATTTGGTATGTGGATTGTGTCTTTGGTGTCCCAGGATTCTAGGCTAATATCCACTTATCAGTGAGTTCATACCATGGGTGTTCTTTTCATAACCACAGATGAGTTCTTCTCGGTTAATCCTTGAAAAATTCATCTATATCTATCTTCTTTTTATTTCAATAGTCACTGCCACTGTATTCCTTATGAATTTTTGTATGCACAAATATATTTTCCTAAGCATTGCATTGTAGATACTGTATTGTCTTTTTCTTCCTCATTCCTCATCAACTTCTCCAGTAAATTATTTCAGAATGCTGCATAAACAACTGGCCCAGCGTCCTGTGAGTATGTGGACTCTCAGTGGTTCTGAAGTTCTTCTGCACAGTATTTAAAATTCCAAAAGTGCTTCCTACTCCTGAATTTGCAGTTCCTTTATCCTTGAACTGTGCATTGGTCAAACTGTTACTTAATTCATCTTAACATTGTAATTTATCTTCTATAAAACTGAGCTTCTTTTTTCTCTCTTGACATCTTATCTATCTTTTCTTAGCAAATAAAATTTTTACCTTTCTCCTAATGCTTTAGAGCTTTCTACTTTTTTCTTTTTTTAAATAATTTATTATTTCTTTTTGTTTACATTCCAAAAGCTTTCCCCTTTCCAGTCCCCCCTCACCATATGTCCCATAAGTTCTCTTCCCCCCCCATTCCCCAATCACCCCCCTTCACCACCATTTCTCTGTTCTGGTACTCTCCTATAAAATTGGATTTAGTCTTTTCCGGACAAGGGTCCTTTCCATCCTTTTTCTTGGGAATCTTTTGCTTAGCTAATTGTGCCTTGAGTATTCAGAGCTTCTGGGCTCATTAATATCCACTTATCAGTGATTGCATTTCATGTGTATTCTTTTGTGATTGGGTTAACTCACTTAGGATGATATTTTCCTGATCCAACCATTTGCCTACAAATTGCATTAATTCATTATTTTTAATTGCTGAGTAGTATTCCATTGTATAAATATACCACATTTTCTGTATCCATTCCTGCTTTGAGGGACATCTGGGCTCCTTCCAGCTTCTGGTTATTATAAATAAGGCTGCTATGAACATAGTGGAGCATGTGTCTTTATTGCATGCAGGGGAATCCTCTGGGTATATGCCCAGGAGTGGTATGACAGGGTCCTTTGGAAGTGTCATGCCCAATTTTCTGAGGAACCGCCATACTGATTTCCAGAGCAGTTGTACCATCTTGCAATGCCTTCGAGCTTTCTAACTGACCATTTCAGATGAATTTTAATTAAGCAGTGGTTTACAACATTTCTTAAATTTATCATGTACTAGCACTGAAAATTTTATGAATCAGGGATTTTCAAAATCTGCTCTATGTTTTTAATGATTCAGGTTTAAAAAAGTATTTCATGAATTTTATGTGACAGACACTATTGAGACATGGCAGCTTCCTACCCTGATCATAAATCCTAACAATAAAGCACACAAACAAATTTTTAAATAAAAAACTCAAGTTTTGGTAAAGTCTAGAGGAAATAAGCAATGGGGTGTGTTAGAAAAAATAGAGAAGAAAACAATTCAATATTGTTCAAAAAGTAATTCCTTAGGAGATATTTGTGCCAATAAAGAGACCCAAGGAGAGAAAAAGCACAATAAATAACCTTGCAATAGTACTCTGAGTGGAAAGACCGTTAACTACAGATCCTCTGAGCTATGAAGGTTCTGGTGCTGAAGCAGAAAGAGAAACAGGTTTGTGTGCATGGTATTGCAGATGAAGCATATAGGAGATGAAATTGGAGAGGGATACCATGTCAATAAATGGCTAAGAACACATTGAAGAGACTTGGATTTCTTTCTTTAAAGAGGATTGCCTTGTATGACATCAATGAGAGGAGAGGCCCTTGTTCTTGTGAAGCCCCAATGTAGGGGAATGCCAGGACAGGGAAGTGCGAGTGTGTGAGTTAGTGAGCAAGGGGAGAGGGGATGGGATAGGGGGTTTTCTGAGGAGAAATGAAGAAATGTTTGGTATGTTTTGTCTGCTTAGTGTTTTGATTATGTTTTGGCAATCTTTCTGTTCCAATCTAGCTGGTTTCTATATGCTTCTTGTATGCTTATAGACCTCTCCTTTATTAGGTTAGAAAGTTTTTCTTCTATGATTTTGTCTAAATTATTTTTCTGGGCCTTTGAGCTAAATTTCTTCTCCTTCTCTTCCTGTTATTCTTGGGTTTGATCTTTTCCTGCATGCAACTTGTGCCAGGGCAATAGTGGCTCAAAGATTGTGGAAGTGGCCCACCAAATGACTGGTCTAACTTAAGGTCCAAACCATGAGTGGAAGCTGCCTAGATATCCATGAACTGAAAGAAGGATAGTTCAGAGACCTAGGGTAGAACTGAACATGGGCTGGGAAAAAATAAAAAGTCAATTAAATTATTCAATATTCAGCTATACTCATAGACCAGTACCTAGGACAATCATTATCAGAGAGGCCTCCTCCAGCAGCCTTTGGGAGCAGATGCAGAAACCCATACTCAAACATTAATGGAACTCTGCAGAACTCCATAGAAAAGAGGAATAATGATTGGAGGAGCTAGGAGTTCAAGGATAACAGGAAAGCACAGCCCACAGAATCAAGTAATCAGGAATCACAGGGTCTCACGGAGAGTGAAGCAGCAATCAGGGAACTTTTGTAGGTCTGAGCTAGATCCTCTACATATATGTTATACTTGTTTAGATTTAAGGGTTATTTATAGGATTCATAAGAGTATGAGTTCGGGTGTCTCTGACTCTTTTGGCTCCTCTTCAGACCCTGTTCCTCCTATTGTGATGCCTAGCCCAGCCCTGGTATGAGTGTTTGTGGATAGTCTTATTGTATTGTGTTATGCTGTGTTCATTGATGTCCCTTGGGAGGCCTCTCTTTTCTTATGGGAGGACCTATGGATCTGGGGGAAAAGGAGAGTGTGTGTGGGAGAGGGGGAAGTAGGGGGAGTGGAGGAAGGGCAGGCTGTGGTCAGGCATATTGTATGAGAGAACAAATGAAAGAAAACAAAACAAACAGGAGATAGATAGCTGATGAGTGGATATAAACTTGGAAATAACATATGGATTCTTTTTTAAATAATATTTTAATATCTTTATTTTGTATATTATTTATTTATTATTCATATATTGGCTTTGTGCAATATTCTAGATACTCAGAACTTGAAGAGCATTTATCTATCTCCTCTTTAATAATATGATATATTGCTATGTAAGATTATCTTTAAAGACTTTTTAAAAATAACATTTGTGGCATTGTAATGTGGCTTATTCCTATCCCCATCTCAGTTAATGTGTCTGTAAAATTCTTATAACAGTATTCTATGTACATGGATATGAGTACTTGATACTATGATGTCCATATGACTTCTTTTTAAGCTCATAGAGCTGATGTGAGGAGAATAAGTTGAAAAAAAACCAAGAGATGGAGCAAGAAGATAAGGCTTAAAGATAATTCCACTTTCCTAGGTGATTCATAACACTAACTACCCATGAGTGGATCGAGTAAAGACTGAGATAAGTAGATACATTTGAGAGTTGTTACATAGTTATGCATGAATTTTTATATACAAAAGTAGAAGATATATTACACTTGAAATTACTGAACATCACCAATGGCTTTCTGATGGCTGTGTTTCCACTCTTTATAATGCTAGTCTATCTATTAACACTCCCCAAGTGAGCATTTGAGGGGAAGTTACACTAAAAGAGTTTGTCTCATAAGACTAAAGCCATGAGATGATCTATCTAACATGTTGTGTTTGTGAAAGAGAGCCATTGACAAGTTCCTTTAGTCATTTTAGCATTTGAAGTTCTGATTGAAAGGATGCTAAGAAGATGTTGAAAAGAGAAATCAGAAAAGAATGAGGGAAACTAAGAGGGCATGATTTCACAAACACCAATAAAAGAATGAGAGAAAAAATAAAGTCCTGGATAGAATATTGCTGGGAAGTTGATAAAATGGCCAAGCACTTCTAGACTTTGGCTATATAGCAATAAATGAATTTCTTAAAAGTGAGCATTGAAAGCCGGGCGTGGTGGCGCACGCCTGTAATCCCTGCACTTGGGAGGCAGAGGCAGGCGAATTTCTGAGTTCGAGGCCAGCCTGGTCTACAAAGTGAGTTCCAGGACAGCCAGGACTAGACAGAGAAACCCTGTCTCGAAAAACCAAAAAAAAAAAAAAAAAGTGAGCATTGAAAAGAAAGTCAAATTGAAGTAAATTCAAGAGGGGGAAAAGGTGAAGACTGTGACATTGAAGTTAGATCATAATATTAGGAAACTTTTCCTGTCTTTAAGAGGGGTAAAATTATACACAGCATTGAGTACAAGGGTATAAAAGCCAAAGGAAAAATTTAAGTTCAAATCTTTTGTCCTTTTGGTTTGGACTGCATTATGCATTTTCAAAAGCATGTTTCTGGAATATATGTATGCTGATGGAGATTTGAAGATTGAGTAAGAAAGACTCATGATATATGAGCCTGAATCTCAAAGTGGAAAGTGATGTTTTAAAATGCTCCTGAACTGGAATGACCCCCAGCTCTTCAGGCTATAAATACAGACTTCTTATTGCCCATATTAGCAGGGACCTGGGTCAGCACAGAAGCAAAGAACTTGGCAAAGCACCAATCCCCATGCAGGCAATTCATCTCAATCTGCCTGATTCTCCGTCACCTACTAATTTATATTATATCCATAGCTGTTAACCAGTTTTGGAATATCAGTAATGACATCCTTCTTACAGTTCTTATTGAGTGAGAGTAATGTCTTTAAAAGCAAATGACTGAAATTATACACTCAGCAGAATAAAGAAACAATAACTATCAATCTGAAAATTAACAGACCAGTTTTTTTAATGTGAGGAAGTTAATTATATATTATTTTTATGATGGCTTTTTCTTATACATATTCTAAGTGCCACTATGGGGAAGTTCTATGATTTTACACCAGGTGACCTGATTGTATCAAGAAGTGAAGTGAGCCACTGCTGAGAGGAAGAGACCAGCTAGATTAAAAGGCTGGGAATGGACAATGGCAACAAGATTCTAAGGGGTACAGGAAGAGCCTCAGGCCTGCCGACACACTTCCCTTAGATTCCTCTGGTAGTGCATGGGCATGTAATTGCCTTTACTCACGTCCATCAACATGGGCATGTTTCCTATATACAATCCTGCTTTAGAATTTTCAGAGAGCCAGAAAAGATCCAACTTAAGCAACCCTAGCTTTTGCCAGCAGATCCTGCGACACAGACGCAATCTTGAGGAAGATTAAGACAAAGGTGAAGTTTTAGAGTTATTTTTAGATTCCACAAAAATAGGTAAAGTGAGATCAGTGTCAAACGGTTATCTAAATTCTGGCTTTGGCACTGAGACTCTCATGCTACATGAAGCCTACATGGATTATGTCTTCTCTTTGGGGCTCTGTAAATGACACTAAGAAGTGGACTAGCCCGTGAAGCTGAGAAGGCTATGCTCAACTAAAGCGTACCATACAGACCTCTTAAGAAAGAAAGAAAATAGACTTTATCTATTGAGTCTTCCAATCAGCAAATATAATTATTTAAAATACCTAGTTATTAACACACAGAAAGGCTGTTACAAATATTCTAAATGTTACCAATCTGATGCTTATAAAACTGGCAATTATTAAACAAACACTTCCTCTGAATAACAGACACAGATTTTGATGATTGACATAGTTTTCTTGAACTGTAGACACATATAATTATTTTTACAAATTAAGTTTATCCTTCATTTCTACTAGAGCAGCATTTAAATTCTATGTGGTATATTTTGTAATACATAGTTATACTAGCTGCCATTAAATACTTGTCAGAACATTGTCAAAAGAGTGACCAAAGATGAACAATGCCTTGGGGAATTATGAGAGAGGTTCCAGGAAAAAAGCAAGAGGGTCTTTTATTTCAAGTTTATTTTGTTTCCTGGATTGCTCTTGGGTGTGATTTCCTGCCTTCTGTGACAAACATTTACATTTAATTTATAAGACATGTTTATTCATCTTGAATGCCTGAGCATAGCTATAGAAACCCAGCTGGTCATTGTGTCCTGAATCTGGATACGGCCTTCAGCCTTGTGATTGTGTTTCCCCAGATATATTCTTCATATGCCAGGGAATTATGTTTGAGTTGGTCTGTCTTGAGAAAGTTATAGGACAGGACTGCTGAATTAATATTTAGTGTGTGCTTACTGGGGTTTATTTACATGTTTTTCTGATTGTGTTTATCTGAATGAACTCAACTTCCCTTAGATATTGCTCTCTTTTGATACGTTCATGTATAAAAATACACAGTAACTTGTAAGTTTGTCTATAGCAATAGAATATAATCTGCCCCATTCTTTCATGTTCTCAGATTCCATGTCTAGCAGACAAGATCTATACAAATTAGTTGTAAAGTGACAAATAATTATAAAGAGATTAATCCCATTTTCGACTCAAAGCAAATGAAAATTACGTTCTATATTTTTATCACAAGCTCATTTCTGTTAGTTGTCTGTCTGTGTGGGTAAGTCTTGGATCTTGGTACCTTCATTCTGTGCTTGCATAACGAAAGTTGAGTGTTTTTGGTGAAATTCTTCACTTGATCTTAGCCAAAAGGCCGAGAAGTGATTTTGGTGGAATTCTTTATCCCTAAAATTTCTAAACTTGTAAAACAAAATTTTTTCAAAGGTTACCAAATGCAATAGTCTATTTATTTCGTGCATTACTCCATTTAAAATTTTAAAATATCAGCTTGTCGTAGTATGCATGTTTGCAGTTTGGTTACATACATACTCTGAGTGGGCCATTCTAGTGGGATTGGGGGACATATTAAAGAGATGTGTTTTAGAACTACCTAATTGCAATTGCATATTTCTATATCTCATTAGGAAAACAGCGTCATACCTATACATCTTTTAGCACTGTAAAAGACGAATCCTAAGATGATTTGAACCACAGCCTCAGTTTTCCACTATGAAAAATTACTAAGCTTGATTATCACGTAGAGGAAAATTACTGCGTTGAGCTATCTTCCCACTTGGAAGGACACAAACAAGGTACACATGCCAGCCCTCTGTCTCCTCCTTCCTACTTCCATAAGTTCATGGACAGAAAAAAAATGTATTCTAAAATTCTAATGAAGAATTTTACAGAAGAAACTACAAGAAGTAAAAAAGATGGGTGGGCTTTTTCCCATCTGCCTCCCAGACAGTTCCCAGCATTGCCTTTAAATTGTGATAGAAATTCCATTCTTCCTTTACATTTTTAACTGCTCACAGTTGTGTCTTTGGAAAGACTCAGAGTCCCATTTTCAGTCCCTGTGCATGTCTAATTTCTATTCACACATTGGGCATTTTGCTGCTGTGAAACTAAATTTGAGCTTAAAGTGGATTTTTCCCCTGCTGCATTAACTCTCTCTATCACACACGGCACAGCTCAAATCATGTTGCTCCTCATAGCTTCTCCTGGGGGCAAAGTGGACTTCATAGAGCCAATTTATGGTCTCCTATAACAATTTTATGAGCCTGAAAGTGTGGAGCTATCCTTGTGTGATTTCCATGTACATAGGAAGATCCTCTCCTATAGAATTAATCTTTGTATTATTTTCCATGAAAATTTCATATCCCTGCTGACATATTTTCTCAAAATTACTAGACATAATTCATCATAAAATATCAAACAAATACTGCAAACAATGAAGGTTTGTATCACACAAGGTCCGATTAAGCAAGATATCCAGATTATAACCAAGAGCTTTATTTGAACTGAGTCTTGATAGAAAGCCTCATTGTAAATGTGACCCCTAACTTTTTATGGCCAGACTATAGTTTGAATGAAAAATTGCCTCATTTTAACAGAGTTTCAGGTAATGTTTTTCTTGACTTTTACACAATGAAGTGTTTTACTACAGCTGCTGGTGGATCAGGTACAAATTTTCACTTCGATGTACTCAGCACTTTTGGGGGAAACCGATCCACACTTCATAAAGAAGCAATCATATATATTTATATTGAAGCATTAAATTTCTAGAAATAGTCACTGATACATATCTAATGTGGTACATTAACACTCTATTTCTAACCCAATAACTTCAGGATTACAGTTAAACTCCTAATAACAAAAGCAAGATTCCTTAGGACAGTGTCCCTAAAGTAATTGTGTTCATTTCTAATTTATATTTAGGCACAAAGTCATCACCTAGGAAATCAAACTGCTTTCTTGAATATTATTATATCATTTGTTTTGATGTGTGCATAATATTGTTTTATGGTTTTCCCTATACTCTATTTCATAATCAGGTAGTTACTAAATGTAAATCCAGTAAAATCTCCAAAACATTTGCAAACAAATTTTAATAAGATACTGTGTTCGATGAAAAAATGTATAATAAATATTTAGCATTTTTGCAAATAACACAACAATAACAGAAATGATAGGAGACAGAAATGGAAGTGATTTGGAGAGAAAATTGATTACTCTGTTTGGCAGTGGTGTGATATTGTTTGAATATAGGTTCAACTAGATTTGTAAAGTTAAAGTACATGATTCCAAGGAAACTTCTACTATAAAAGAGAAAATAAGGTATGACTACTGAGACACAAGACAGAAATAAAATGATGTATTAAATAATAACGTAAGAGAAAAGTTGGAAGACAGAGATTCAGGAGCAAATTTAAATTAAACTACAATTTATAAGTTTAAACCAAAACAAATTGCCAGTAACATTAAATATAAATGGCTCCTGATAAAAATATCAAATTATCTGAATTTAATATTATATGATGTCAGAATATATTAATGGATTTTCAATTAAATAAATAGATCAATATTAAATTAAAAAGAAAATATAATACATATTCTGTAATAATGTAAGTAGAAATTGATGGCACAAAAGACATAGGGAAAAATCTCAGAACATTATAAAGAACACATTTTAAATGAGCAAATGATGAAATCCAAGATAGTTAGAAAATATCTTGAACCAAAAAGTAAAGCTAACACAATTTTTTTGAATGTAGTTTAGAAAGATTCATTTAAAATAGCTATAAATATTTATGGTAATAAAATGAGTCAGATATTAAAATCAACAACTTAAGCTTTTACTCTAAGGAACCTGGAGAAGAGAGCACAATGTACCTAGGCAATCAAAGGACAGAAACTCCCCAGTACAGAGGGAGAAGACAGTGAGTGGAAAGCAGTAGAGCAGAAAGAAAACACAGTGTGACTGAAAACGACGCCATGTTAAAAATGCCAGAGTTTACAAAAACACTAGCCATGATCCTTTTTTAAAAGTAATATACAAGGACGTGCAAATCTTATGAAGGAAGTCAAAAGCATCGCTTCAGATTACACTCAATGCATCTTCACTTGAAAGAATTTGAAAATTCAGATGTACAGAAGTAGATGAACAATTTGAGAAACAAGACACAGATCTCATTCAAGGTTAAACAGAAAACATGCAGGATTCAGGAGGTATTGTTTTAAATAAATTTGGATATAACAAACCCCACAAAGATAACTGAGGCTCAGAGTGTTTTAGTTCTAAATTCTTTACTGAAAAACAAAATCTAACCACACTCTTCTGCAAAATAAAAAAGGGAAATATTTTGTATTTATTTTGCCCTGATAAAAGCATACTGATGTGAGAATCAGAGGAATGGGTAGGGGAAAGGAAGAAAAATTTCTTCAAAATGAAAATGTTCATAAGGTTGCTTTCAAAACTTCTCTTTGTCAGAGACAGCAACCATTACAGAAAACCACAACCAATGAAAATGCAGACTCACTCGTAGAGGCCAGGGCCATTGCCTACACTTAATGAACATTCCCGCACCAGAGGCTCAGGGATCATTGCTAAGGAGAGGCCAGAAAGACTGTAGGAGCCAGAGTTTGCTCTGAGGTTCCATCTCCTAGTAATATTCGAAGCTGATATACATAATAATGAAAGTGGGTACATATTCAACTTGCAAACAGAAGCAAAGCAGATAAGCCTATGCTCTCCTAGCCTACACAGAAGAGTACTCAAGGACTAGTTACAGCAATAAGGAAAGAAAAAGAAGACAGGAAATCAAGTTGATGGTACAGAAAATCAAACCTGTCTTTACTCACAGACAAAATTATTATGTCGTAAATCCTCAAGAACCTAGCAACAAAAATACTAATTCTATTAAGTAGGTTAAAGGTTCCATATGCAAAAGTATATTCTATATCTACATGTTTTTAACAAATAATTTAAAAGTTTAAAAAATTTTTCTTGAAAGACACATTATCATAAATAGCATCAGTAAATTTAAAGTTTTTCATTTAATAAAATACTTTAAGACTAGATGATTGTTATAATTTTCTCCTCTAGGAATAATGACCTAAATACCATGCCCATCTTGGTGTAGAAATAACTCTAGCTTGGTAGCTGTAGATGTTAAATAATCTGAGGCTAGAGGCTGTGAGTGACTACCAGAAAACAAGGTCTACAGATACAACATGGAAACTGCATATATGAACACAGTGATGTAGCTGAAGATGTTACAGTAGTCCCATCTTCACAAGAGTTTGTGCCAGCTTAAACCAGACCAAATCCCCTTGTGGAGAGAGGAGTTAGGAACAAACTTTACCCATTAAAAGAGCTTTTGGCAAATTATATATACTGAGAGATGACTGGCCAATTTTTTCTAAAATGTAGCCTATGAAATGTTGATCATTCTATCTTGGAAGGACACACAACCAAGAATATTTGAAGAGTAAAAATTAATTTTGATGGTCAAAAAAACAAAGAAAACAAAAACAAAAAACCATAAAGTTGTTTGGGAATGGGGCTGATCTTGAGAGAGCTGGGAAATATCATCAATATTACCAAAACATGTTTTGTGAAATTCTTAAAGAGGTAATTTAAAAGGAGGCCATAGGAGAATCACCTGGGATTACAGATTTTATTCCCCTCTCTAACCCTCAGCCAGAGTGCTTTTAGGAGAAACTACAATATATAGGAAGTGTATGATGAACTGAAAATGAGACTCCCATGGTGCTATTACAAAGTCATAATCTAGGATGGAAGTGGCTGTGGAGTGATATAGCTGTTTGGGAGATACTCACAAAATCTGTGCTCTGATCAGTTAAATAAAGTCATTAGTTTATTTCAGAAAGCTGACTATAGGAAAATCCTTACTATTATATGTCATCATATCCTTGTTTGGGGTGAGTAAACATTTATGTGCTTCTCTCCAGGAAAAAAGTAATGTAATGGTACTAAAAAAAATACTATAGCTGAAAAAAGAATTGTATATATGTTTTTAAATTTGTCTCTCTGTCTTATCAGAGATGAAATTTTTACTACAACTATTCAATAGTTAAGGCTTTGCATGTGAAGCTCTACCTAGGTTAGGTGCCTGGAACACTCCCTGGGGATTCTTTCAAACCTTGACTGATCTATTATTGACTCTTTAATGGTTCCTTAGTGAAATATTAGGGTTTTTAATAAAGGTAAAACCAAAATAATGTGAATATGTAGAAGTCTAAAAGAATCTCCATTCTGAAAATTGGCTCTCACATCAAGGGGGCAGGGAGGGGGTTCTAAGAATTCCCATAAGTGCCATGAACCAGCTGTAGAACTAGAAAATCTTGTGATATTATTTAGTCCTAGTTCAAGCACTCGATAAATGGTGAAACTCATAGTCTGTAGATGGCTCTGAGAAATGGGAAGTGGGAGCTGACTTGTCAGCTCTGGAATCTGAACACTCAAGGACTTGAGAGTGCTGATGTTACAGGCGATGGGGGTGGTGCCTTTTATGTTTTACCCAGGCCCTTCAGCAAATTTGATGACATCACCAATATCAATGTTGTTTACTCTATTTCCTCAGTCAACTGACTCAAATGCTAGACTCTTCCTGAAATATATAGGCATACTCTGAAATTTTATCTTTAAAATATTTTAAAATATTACCTGGACATAACTTAGCCCAGTCAAAGATAATACATCAACCATCAATCATCACAGCTACAGTCCAGGCCATTTGGTACATGTGACCTTTTACAAATAAGTTGGAAACTATAATTTTCTACTGAAGTTTCTTTTATTCCTATAACAGGGTCTGACATGCTCTTCAAAACCATGTTTGCATCCATGGATGTGCTTCTACTTGAAGGAATACCATGAAATTGCACTGAGAAATTCAAATCCTCTATGAATAGAGGAAGGGTGCATTTCTTATGCATTCTTTCTCAAGGAATACATATCATAGGCATAGACATGACCATTTTTCACCAAAAAAAATCTCATTTCACAAGCTGGAAATATGTAATTCAACTCTCTATATTGAAAATACTAGTTATTAAAGGTATGTGTTCTTTTATAATGAGTTTTGTCTGCTTGGCTGAAAGCTCCATGCTATTTCTAAACATAAACAGGAGGTGTATTTCTGTATTACCCCATTCTTCTTATATAGTTCAAGCTATGAATTAATGCCAATTTATAATTAAATGAAAGCTGTTAGGTCACATAGAATTTGTCAAAATAAGTAATGATACACATTCTGTAGATATGTTATGAGACAATATCTGAGTGCTACTAAAATTTTACTTGAGCATCTTTGGATGTCTTGATACTACAGTCAGGTAAGACATGGATTCTCAATGTTCTGTCATTCTTCTTAAAATAAAATACTAAACTGTTGGCATGAGAAGCATTAATTGGTATGGGTATTGGAGGACTGGAATGAAGCAAAAGAAAAGAGAGAAGATACCAAATTGGTGGCTTTCATTCTGATACCTAGCCTTGCTCAGGTTCACTTAGTGTTCTCCAGGTTGGAGTAGAAAAAGATAACAGAAGATGGGAGGGATAGACTGTTGTAACAGTTTCATCTGGCTCTGTGACATGCAACTATTTTTGGAGAGATATAAAAATGCTTGTCAAGGAGCTGGAGAGATGGCTCAGTGGTTAAGAACAATGACTGTTCTTCCGACAGACCCAAATTCAACTCCTAGCACACAAATGGCAGCTCAAAATGACACCCTCACAAAGATATACATGCAGTCAAAACCCTAATGCACATAAAATAAAAATAAATCTTAAAAGAGAATATCTATTCATGTAAATCCAACTTAACACAGCATAATGAAGCAACAAATTTATTGATGTTATTGTCAAGAGTGTGGCTGACTCTGTGGTAGCTACACCACCATGAAGCCCCTTTCCACATCAATTGTTTACTTCTTATACAATAGGCTCTAGAAAATAAAAAAGTGTCTTATAAGTCTTATGAGTCTAATTGGCAGAGTCTCACTCCATGAGAAACATTTGTATGTCCAACTATGTGTATGAGGTCTTCCAGGGATCAGCACAGTTGCTATGTTTGATGGTATTATCCATATCCAATGCAAAGGAAAATAACGTCACTCCATTCTAATCTTTTCTCTGTCTCCACTTCTCTCATTTCACACACACACACATGTACATGCACAACCCATGTGCACACACACTCATGCACACATGCTTAGCATCATGATGTTCCCTGACACCAGGAATGAGATGATGTAGAGTTAAACACTGAACTGTAATGCACTAACAACAGTCAGACACAACAATGGACCATTATTCTGCGCACATTATTGTTAGTATCCACAGTAACAGCTGGCCACTATCAAAAAGAAAGTTCTCATAGATGAGAGTAAATACTTAGAAGTCAGTTTGAGGGACATCTGGGTTCTTTCCAGCTTCTGGCTATTATAAATAAGGCTGCTAAGAACATAGTGGAGCATGTATCCTTATTGCATGCTGGGGAATCTTCTAGGTATATTCCCAGGAGTGGCATGGCTGGGTCCTCCGGAAGTATCATGTCCAGTTTTCTGAGGAAATGCCAGACTGATTTCCAGAGTGGTTGTACCAGCTTGCAGTCCCACCAGCAGTGGAGGAGTGTTCCTCTTCCTCCACATCCTCGCCAACACCTGATGTCTTCTGAGTTTTTAATCTTAGCCATTCTGACTGGTGTGAGGTGAAATCTCAGGGTTGTTTTAATTTGCATTTCCCTAATGACTAGTGATGTTGAACATTTTTTAAGGTGTTTCTCAGCCATCCGAATTTCTTCAGGTGAAAAGTCTTTGCTTAGCTCTGTACCCCATTTTTGGATAGGGTTATTTGGTTTTCTGGGGTCTAACTTCTTGATTTCTTCCTTTTTTTTCGAGACAAGGTTTCTCTGTGTAGTCCTGGCTGTCCTGGAACTCACTCTGTAGACCAGGCTGGCCTCGAACTCAGAAATCTGCCTGTCTCTGCCTCCCAACTGCTAGGATTAAAGGCGTGCACCACCAATGCCAGGCTTTTGATTTCTTTGTATACATTGGATATTAGCCCTCTGTCGGATGTGGGGTTGGTGAAGATCTTTTCCCAATTTGTTGGTTGCTGATTTGTCCTTTTGACAGTGTCTTTTGCCTTACAGAAACTTTGTGATTTTATGAGGTCCCATTTGTCTATTCTTGATCTTAGTGCATAAGCTATTGGTGTTCTGTTCAGGAATTTTCCACCTGAGCCAATGTGGATACAAAAAATGTGGTATATATACACAATTGAATACTATTCAGCCATTAGAAACAATGAATTCATGAAATTCTTAGAGAAATGGATGGAGCTGGAGAACATCATACTAAGTGAGGTAACCCAGTCTCAAAAGAATACCCATGGTATGCAGTCACTGATAAGTGGATATTAGCCTAGAATCTTGGAACACCAAAGACACAATTCACATACCAAATGATGTCTGACAAGAAGAAAGGAGTGGACACTAGTCCTGGAAAGGATCAAAGCATCAGTGTAGGGGAATACCAGAACAGGGAAGTGGGAAGGGGTGGATGAGGGAGCAGGGGGAGGGAAAAGGGCATGTGGGACCTTTGGGGGGGTGGGGAACCAAAAAATGGAAATGAAATGTAAATATAGAATATATCCAATAAAAAAAGAAGTCAGTTTGACTTTTATTGTATACCTATTGAACAACAGAGTAACTATATCTTTCCCACTTCAGCCTATATTTTTTCTACCATAGGTTTTTGTCCTCACTTAACAATATCAAACTCTAGATTTTCTCATATGAGGCAGGCCTTATAGTAATAGGAAAATGATTATACAATCACAACTGTGCCACTATTACAGTAGTGAGCATGCCTTTGCTCCAGCCTGAAAGCATAATATGTGGAGTTGATAGCTGAGCTGAACCATTGGTGACAGCTCTCCATGCAGTCTATATAGCACATTTGGCATTTATTTTTATGTGTGCTGGTACAGGGGAAATATCCAGCTCAGTCCCACCTTGGAATCTCCATATCAAAATCAGAGCACGAAGCAATAGGAACATGTTGGTTATGGTGTACAAACAACAGCATTGGCAAATCATATATTAGAGGAAGATTCAAGGTTCTCATTAAACAGCTTAGATGGTGTGATATCCAAGGTTTGTCTCTGGAATAATTTTTATAACCAATGGCTTTTGGGAGAATTTCCATCCACTCTTACATGTCACCTTTCTTCCAACTCTTTACTTGCTATTTACTATTCCAACTTATAGTTTTCCAAATCTAGTAGACATTAAGAGGTTTGCATTATAACATAGATATAATGAAATATATCCTACCTATAGATAGTTGATCCTTCTGACAAATAGACAGACTATAAAGGCAACCTTCCTGAAGGCCTTTGGAGTGTCTCAGATGTTTGTTTCAAGTAAGTATAAGTTGGTCCTGTAGTCCAGCAGCTATGGAGATGTTGAAAAGGACCTTAGCAAATTATAATACAACTTGCATAAAGCACAACACTGAATCAGGTATTCTGACATGAGTAATGTTTACTTAGCTTCCTAAAATCCATAGCTATTTGTCATGAGCCATATGCCTTCTGTACTGAACAGGTCTGGCTCTTAAAATAGCTTTGGGAAGGATATATAATGTGGATCTCTAAAGGTCCCCATTACATGCAACTATCTTTAGAGATTTTACCCTCAGATGGAACTTGCTGATGGTAATTATGCAAGACTTCCCTAGCAGTGTACAAACTGCTAGTGTACTATCTTATAGGGGAGTAATATACACAGTACATTATTTGAGAATATGATAGACTACCTTTAGGAAATGCTTTTTATATATTTTTACATATTTAATTCTCTGTGTCTAGCCACTGCTTCTTACTGCCTCTCCAACTTTTGCAGCTTGTCAGAAGTGAAAGCTTACTTGGTTCCTGTATCTACCAAAAGCCCAATTATTCTGTCCACTAATAGCCGAAAAATAAATCTGCTCTCAATTGCAGGCAACCTTGTCCATCTTGTTGGAACAGTGGTTAGAATCAGAATCATGGAGAACCATCATATTCGTCCTCTCATGCACTCTGTCATTGAATATTGGTTCAGTTCTTAATGATTTCCAAAGGATTGCAAAGATAACATTCAACATTTTGCCAATTATTACCCTAGGAACTTCATCTCAACAAAACTCTCATGACATTGATTTAAAATACATGTTTGTTCCTTTCTGATTCTCCTAATATAATCTCTGATATATGCAAGCAACTCCCCTGTCAGTACAAATCAAACTCTGTTGCCTATCTGATCTTCTATAGCTAAAGCCACAGCACAGCACAGCACAGCACAGCACAGCACAGCACAGCACAGCACAGAAGCAGGCCCCTCATACCAGCCAGAAGACAATGTCCAAATCAGAATTTTCTCTGAATACGATTCAGCCTGACTGCCATGACAGTTCAGGCTCAACTACATGTCTATCGCCATAGCAGAGAACATGCAAGTCCCACTACAACAAAAAGGCAAACTACCATATTATACCTAGAAAAATGGCTATACAACTCTTTGTTTCAGTTGGTCCATGATCGGGTGATCATTCCCAGAACTATGTAAAGATGATTTTGTGATATCTGAGTAAGCTTTCTGAATCTCATGAACATGTGAGGGAATGTTAATAGGCCCAGTCTAATGAATGTCTCTTTGATATCCTCAGAGGATTTCTTCCTCAATGTGGTAATGGGCATATTCAATCCAGAGGAAAAAGCTACACTACTGTGGTTAAACACTAAATGTACCTGCACATTTCTCCATTCCAGATCTCCTGGACTCTCTTATTGTCTATCACTATCCATTTTATGAATATCTCTCTTCCTATCCTGATAGATGTTAGATTAATGATGAGTTAACAAAAATGCCAGGAATGCTTTAGTTGCTTTTTACTGTTATGATAAAACATTTAATTAGGCTTATGGTTTCAAGGACTGAGAGTCCATGACAGCAGGACCCACCCTGAAAGCACACCTCCTTCAACAAGCCCATATCTCTTAATCCCTCCCAAACAGTTCCATCAACTGGATACAAAGTATTCAAATGTAAGATCCTATGGTGGCTATTCTCATTCAAACCACCACAAGGAAACTTCATGAGAGAAAATTAAAGAAAAAAATAATTGAAGAGAATTAGCTGAAAGAAAAAAGTTTTCCATTTAGAAAATAACAACAGTTAACTCCAAAAACGAAGCCAAATTTAGCTGAATCACAAAAAAGAAATAGACACAGATGTGATTTATATCTCTCCTTTGTTACCTTTATAAGGAGACACAGCAGCCCCATTCACCAAATCCTTACTACTGATAGGAAACTATACTTATGCAAACTGTACACATGTGTGTGTATGTCTATAAGTACGTATGTATATACATTTGCATACCAATGTCCTTGAGCTTTTTAAATATTTCTAACATTCTCACAAATATTAGTTGCCACAGAAGAGCAGTATTTTATGCCTAGGCATTTCCAATTACATTTCAAAAGGCCATCCATACATTATTCAAATAACAGAAAGAAAAAAAATACCACTGGAAATCTCTCTTGCTGTATCTTCCCTTTCCCACATTAATCTACAAAACACATGCAGCCCTTACGCAGGTGAGTTGGAAAATCAATATTGCAAAAGAAATATCATTGGCATCCTTTTCTCATCTCAGCCATGGTACAAGTGAGGAGGAGTAATGTCTCGATAAATAATGTCGGGCTTCAGTCCCTTTTACCTTCATTCTAAAGAGATGAGCAATTTCTGAAAAGCAACTGTAGAAGATGCACTTTTACCTCTTCATCAAAAGCATATAAAAATGAAATATATTGTGATATTTATTACCAGGTGTGTTATAAACCGCCATGGTGATCTGATACAAATGGCTTTTTTCTCTGTGGTGCCGACCTTCAAAAACGATGATGGGAAAAGCTTCAGACTTTATGACAGCTTAACTAGAAATACATTGCAGCTGCTATATTAATATGTAGTTGTGGCTTTGCAATAAAGTTTGAATATGAAAAGAAACTCTGAACCTACCCTCGGCTATAAACTTTAAATATGCAGAGAAATACATTCACAAAAGCAGCAGGAGGTATTTGAGATAATGTTTATATGAAATGATGCTGTCTCCTGTTCTTAGACCCAAAGCTTCACAGCAATTTTTATGTAGCATAAATTCAATATTAACAATCTAATGACATGTATCCTTCTTAGCAGAGTAAATTAAAAAACCTGCACAGAAATGTATGCTAGCAGATTTTCACATCATGCAACATGCCAGCACCTATGTATGTGTGTGTGTGTGTGTGTGTGTGTAGCTATGTGTCTGTGTTTCTGCGTGTGTCTGCTGTGACATATGAATCACTAACTACAAATATAATTAAGATTCTTAATAAATCAATAATCATATTTCAGTAAGGAAATGCTGAGCAGTGAAAATCTGATCGCTACTGAGATTTAACTTTGGAAGTACCAGACTGATTTCCCCACTATACCCTCAGAGTCCTTTTGAATGCATAAATGTCATGGTGCTACATTGTAGGCAGCTTATATAATGTCTAAAAATGAATTTTGTCAATGTTTTGCTTTAACGTAGGTATATTTTTCCATTGTTTGTCAATAATGATATCCATGGTCCTTATCAAAATAGTGTTTTCAAGGTCTCAAAATAATTTCCAAACATCCCCAAACAGAAATAAAATTCACCTTTTCTGACACTAAAAGGGTTTGTGAAATTGTGTAGCCTCAAATCAAATGCATGTTCAACACGTATCATTTATTTAGCTAAAATCAATTAAATAGAAAATGTTTACAAGAAAGTTAGACTGATGGTTATATTTCTGCTTATGCCCATGAGTGTTTGTTTTGCATACAGGAAGAAGCTGTTGTCTATAAGGCTTATAGAGTTTATAAAAAATGTCAATAACTTGTCTTAGGAAGAATATACTGGAGCAGGGCAAGGGAGATCTAGGTAGATAATTTGGTTACAAAAACTGTTTCCACCAGTGTGAAATTGAATTACCACAACAAAACAAATATTAAGCATTAAGAACAAGCAACGGACTAACATTTGGAAGTCACTTATGGTGTTTCATACTCTGTTGTATGCATTTTGAGTACATACCTCTGATTAATACGTGCTACTTTTAAAAAGAAAAAATAATGTTAGCCTAGTTATATGATGAAAACAATCATTTGCCTGAAGGTAACATGGTTGAGAGCATAGAGTTCACAATTCAAACTCCATCTGCTGAACTTCAAAGACAGAAGGGGTGGCACCCTCCCCACCTTTATATGGACTCAGACAGAGCAGGATGGAGAGAATGCTACCCTTGTAATGAAAGTGCTATGGATGACAGAACAAATTAAGGGGGAAAGTACAGCAAGCCAAGAATGACGCTTAAGAAGAAAGAAGTTGCGATAAGTGTGATTTAAATTATTGTGTTTTGATATTTCCCTGGCCCTGCATGCTTCATAACTGATTATTGCATTTGTTCTTTGAAGTTACACTTATAAGAACCTTCCTTTTAATCACTGCTAATCTGTTCCACTACCACAGAAGCCTCCTAATGTTTCAAGATCTGTATTGCACCTCCTTACTGTCATCACCACTAGGGAGATGTGCTATTTAAATCGAATTCTAAAATCATATAAAATAAAATTTAAATTCCATTCCTACCTCACAAAAGCCATATACTAAGTATATGGGAATACTAGCAATGGGGAATTAGTAGTTATTATAATTACAAATGTAGATGCCAATCATGGCTGGACTCTACTGGACATTCTGCTATGCAGCAAGGACCTACTGCTGGTGGGGTAATGAAGAGCCATTATGTGGTTTTGTATATAATTTGTCATTGGAGCACAGGACCCTCTTTTCTTTATGTCTTATGGTCTTTGGCTAGTTTTGTTCTGTCATAAATTCATTGAAGAGTTACAAAAGAAGCACGGGGCTTGTCAGATTAGTACCTAGCCCCTTACAGAGAAAAACATTCCCAATGTCTGCTCTTGATTTAGGATGGCTTGATGATCTGGAATTTGAATTTAAGGTAAAATGAGTTTTATTTGTCTATGTATTTTAAGTGTAAAATTTGCACTACAATGTCATTTCTATACATGTAATCCTGCATTATATGATATCACAAAGTTTGGCAAGGATTAGATAAGAGAAAATATATGAAAACTATCACCATAACTGACACAATGTAAGTTCACAAAAGGTATTTGCTGTTGTTTATTATTGTTATTTTCATTGCTTCTGTAGAAGTCTCTTAAGATGGGCAGAGATTTCCTTCTCTCAAATCACCAATCAGAATAACAGATCAAAGCCATCCGGCCCAATTCCTCATATCCCTAGCCATTACAATGCCTTTTGAAATTATACTGCCTTAAAAATAAATTCATATTTTTATGTATTTATTTTCCCTAGATGTCAGCACTAAAATATATTGAAATATATTCCTATAATAGAACAATTCATGTTTTAGATATATTACATGTGATAATTTATGCTACATGTTAATATTACATGTGATACAGTGGATTACTTAAACTTGTACATTTGTTCATCCTATTTTCTAATTGTTGATACTTCAGTAAAGTAAAATTCCTTGGATCGACAATTATGGTTATGGACAACCTCAGTGCATTTCTCTGTAGAAAACTATCTGCCATCTCATGGATATCACTAGTAGATATCTTTGTCACTAAAAGGATTATTTACAGATGACAAAAATCACTCTTCGATAAATTGTAATTAAGGCACATACCTATGATGCCAATCTTTTTGTCTTCTCATTTCTCCTGATTCAGATATTTCTGTCAACCTCACTTCACCACTACTAGTTCACAAAGTATAATGAATTCCTTGGTCTGCTATGACCAACCAGGCACTTTCTTCTATGTGCTAATTACCTAGACTGGTGCCACATACCTGACAGTGTTTTGAGTGTTGGATAAAAGCCTGGCTTATCACCATAGAAAACATGATACAACCTAAAACATATTCTACTTTCATCTTCCAGTCCACCCTCAGCCTGTCACCAACAACTTCTAACAAGGCTTACTATTTGAAGTAATGTTATCTTTATCTGTATGGATCAATTTTCTGTCGTAAAATATATATCTAATCTATTTCTGAAGCTGTCTTGAGAAAATAATGGGAGGGAATGAAGGATGAAGGAAGCAAAGACAAAATGAAGACAGGAAAAATCCTGAATTGAGGATTTCTCTGAACTTAGGGTCCTAAGTTTAGTAGCTAAATTTTGTGAGCATAGTTCTAAGGCATTTTTACAAAATTTCTTCTTAATTTTTTATTGGAAATGCTCATATCCAAGAAATTAGTAATTTCCTTCTGTTAATACGTTAATAAGTAATAGAGCTGATTTACTTGGAATTTGGCCTGATTGCAACATTTATCCTTTTTCCTCTATGGTGCATTTTCTGTTATTATTTAAGGTGATCATTGCTGAATGCTGTTTTCCTAAGCTATATTTCTTAAAATGAAATATGATCAGATAATTCAAGGCCTTGGTAAATCTACATTGTGGTATAAAGTGTCTCTAACAATAGTTCCTTACAATGGATCTGAATTATGGGACACAGACCCAGTTCCATTAAGGAGTTTGTCACAGATGCTCCTGGTTTAATCCCTTGTCTAAATAGCAGCTGGGCAAGTGTGTGAGGTTGCTCGCTAGGGTTCACTGCCTGGCAACACACCTGTGCTCTACCCCAAGCATCATCTTTCTGGGATACATGCTTCCAGGGACTGCAGAGCATTTATCTTAATCTGGAGCACCTGGAAATAAATGGGACCCTCACACTCTCCAGTAGATGAAAGCTGCCTTGTTGATTATTTCTGATAACTTCAGAGAAAGGCTTGCTCCCAGTTAATCATCCTGGCAGATGATTTCAGGTTTCTATCACTGGCACCCAGGAGGAAAGCTCTAGAGAATTTTGGATTTTTGTATGTTTGTTTGTAAATAGCCTTAACTTTAAAATTATCCTTTTTCAGAGCTTAATGGTGCTTGAAATTAGTGACCTACAAAGCATTTTATATTCTAATGTACTTTCAGGGTAATGGCCATGTTTGACCACTTTGTCTAGCTTGCAAAGAATAACTCTTTGCCCCTAAATTAGCCTCAAAGGAGCCTAAAGTCATGCCCTTTGTAATATTGCCCCTGTTACTTCCTCTTGTACAGAAATAGACACTAATGTCAAATGAGTGCCTCTTTGGCTACCTGTACACAGACTTCAAACACAGATCCCATTAATTTTAGTAAAGAGGAGCCCTGAAACATGGTTTATTGTTTCCACCATGAAAATCAGAAAAAAATTCTGTGAGTTATGTAATTTACCCAATATCACTTAACACAGACTTGAGGCCATTGTGTTCAGTCTGTTATAGCACAAATGTCAAAATCTGGCAGTTAAGGTTTCTATTCCCATGATAAATGCCATGAAGCAAGGCAATGTGAAGATTACAGGGTTTATTTAATCGCACAGATGGAGTCCATGATGAAGGATAATCAGGGCATGAACTCAAGGCAGGAACCTAGAAGCAAGCTCTTAAGCAGAAGCCATAGAGAAAATTTGTTTACTGCTTCATTCCTCATGGCTTGCTCAAGTTGCATTCCTATACAACTGGGAACCACTTGATAAAGAGTAGCAACACCCACAATGGGCTAGGTCCATCTATATTAATCAGGAAAATGTCTATAGGATTGGTCCTCTGGAGGCATTTTCTTAATTAAGGTTTTCTTTTCACAGCAGATCCTAACTTGTGTTCAAGTTGACAAAAATCTAACAAGAACATCTGCATAACTGTAATTAATAGAAATGTATTTCTTGTTGTTCTACAGACTGGAAAGTCCTAGGGGATACTGACAGAATAGGAGTCAGTTACAGGCTTATTCTACCCCTAGAAAGCCTTCTTAGTGTATTTTTTATGGGACAAAGGCATTCAAGTTCCACGAGCTTGCTGTACAAAATCTCTGATCCCATTCCAGAGGCTTCGATCATAATAACCAGGTCACCTCTGAAGAAACCTACTTCTTTAAACACTTTATGCATTGTACTGAATCTGGAATATCAACTCATGAGTGAGAAAGAGAAACCAACATGTACTCTACAACAACAGTCAGGCACAGGGTTTGAATAGAGGCTG
Organism: Apodemus agrarius; assembly: GCA_964023405.1. Lineage (NCBI taxonomy): Eukaryota > Metazoa > Chordata > Mammalia > Rodentia > Muridae > Apodemus > Apodemus agrarius. Next base: position 69,926,337 of record OZ030006.1, on the reverse strand, counting down.
ACACCAAGGAAGATACTAAAGAATGGATGAGAAAAACAAAGAACTGGGCCATGAGTCTACAGATACAGGGTAATGTGTGCAGTGGAAACTCTTCAAATCCTTCAGTACCCACTGCAGCATCTCAACCACTTTAGAACATTTCAGAAAAATAGTGGGACTAAGATAGAGTGGGAAGGTATAGTTAACCGTTTCAGTGCTTTTAGAATGAAAACAGAAGAAAAAGTGGGTAGAGCAAATTCCAAACAAGAATTTTCAGCTTGTTCATGGTTCAGCATTATTGGCAACTACATGGCGACCATGTTTGAAAATATAAACCTGCCCCATTGTTAAACCCCCAGAGGATCCTTTGTGTCTTAACCATAAATTATCCTTAAAATTGAACAAAATCATTGTAATTAATGATGATATCATCTCTGATGGATGAATAAAAGTATGAAGTTACTTCAATGTGCATCGCTTATCCTGATTGCAATGTCACAGGCCGATATTACTAGTCTTTCATAAAAGCAAATTTTATTTCTGTAACTTGTCTTATAAAATTTCTTGTGTTTATCGTCAAAGTTGATCTTCATCCATGGGAGTTCATTCAATAAACAACAGTAAACATTTTACCTCATTGGTCAAGGTAGCACTAGTGTTATAGTTAAAATGTTCTGCTGCTTTTCAAAGTGAATCTGATACAGGTGAACTAACTGAGAAGCAAAACAGAATATCTCTTTGAACTGAATGGGACTAACATGGAAAACTAGGGGTCATTTCAAAATTTGTCTTTGATAAATATTAAATATCTCTTATGTCTAAAGAACAAACAGTGGTAAATAAACAAGCAGAACAAAAGAGACAGGCTGTTACTGTGTACATCTTCTGTTCTGTAGGATTCAATTTATAAGGCCTGGGAGGCAATGACACACTCTCGTTGTTTCTCTGGGTAAATATGTAATTTATAAATTTTTTTTCAGAGGTGGAAAAAGTTCATTTATATAAAATAATTTTTTCTTTCTTTTCCTTTTTTTCTGTAAAAATGAAAAGCATCAAATGTCCCAAAGACAGATAATCACAGTATCATCAAGGGAAGCCAAAATTGCTTGGATGATACTCTAAGACCTCAATAAAGCACTGCACATGAAGAACACTGTTTGTGTGAAGCCGTGGGTATCCTACAACTTTCTACAGCATCCTGGCTCAGACCAAAATATTTCAGAAATGTCAGTTTTAAAAAAAAATAGGGAGAAAGACACAGAATTTCACTGGGCACTCAGTGGAAGTAAATGTATGTTTGCTATTGATGTCTGATTAAAGGAACAGAGATATTTCAAAGGTCTCAGTTCACCAGGTTCTTGTATAAACTATGAATGCCCCTGATGGACTAGTGAATTCACATAATAGATCCTCTGGCAGGCTTACTTATAGGACTCCAATTTCAGCCCAAGCAGTAAGTGTTCTACAAAATTGGATTTGGACATTGGATTTAGAACTCTATGCACAAATGGATTGGCAGTACACTGGAGGACTCGGGCCCTTATTTTTTTCCTAAGTGAAACATCAATGCTTGTCTCCTACTCTCAGACTGTCTTATGTAATTGGCTAGCAACTGATTTGGTATTTGTAGTTTCAAAGCTCCCCGACATGATTTAGTACATGATGGAGATTGGGACACTTGTCCCTGCTCATTGGGTTTCAACTCATATACAATTTTGCTTTCAATTCCTAATCATCGAGTCATTCTTCTGAAAATATCTCACATTGCTTTCATAAAATAGTCAAAACTTGTCAACACATATCTAAGATTCTTTATATCAATTTGGAATCACTTGAAACTCACCTCTCTTTTACCTTCGACTTGCTTCCTACCATCCACCACATCTCACTCACAACTCATGGATATTTCTTCAGTATATTCATAACCAACACAATGATGGCAAATGTTAGTTTAACTCATGATCACATAGAGATTCTGTTTATCACCTGGAAGTCACCTAGTAGCAAGTCCATGTCTAAGCAACCAGAGTTAGAAAAGATTTGTTGAATTGAACATAACAACTACATTATCATCTCTCCTTGTCCTTTAATCATCCTGTTCATATTTCACAATAAATAGTATTATTGCTAATTAATAAATTAAAATTTTTATGCTTATAAGTATAATTATTACCAGTACAATGGAAAGTCATTTAATTTCATTTGGGTGTCCTTTACATTGTAAAGCTCAGTATTAAGTTGTAAATTTCTAAGTGACCTCAGCCACCCAAGATATCCAGGAGCCCACACATCTTTAAGTCTAATGCATCCTCACTCCACATTCTGTTTTCTTATTCCACAAACCTTTATAGAAATTATGCACAGAAAATAGAACTAGGAGTCCTCTTCCTTAAATTATCATAATGAACAAGGGTAAAACAAAGCTCCTCATCATAGTAACATAGGGCTTCTTAATATAGAACAGCACTTTTATCATAAAAGCACCTCACCACGACAACAATCCACAGCTCAGGAAGTTTGTTAATCCTTTGTATTTCTATTTAGGATACAGAAAGGTAAAAGAGTATGATAGAAGTCCATCCACTCTCCTCTAATCTGCAAAAAGTAGGAAAGCTAGAGATTCTTAAAGGTGTTAAATCCATGTCCTTCTGTTTTGGCTGTACCCACTGTGCCTGAAGCATTCTATGCAGACAACGTATCATTTGTATACAATCTAATGCGATCAGAGTTACCTTGTCTTGCCTTTTTTCATTCTCTTTCCACCTTGCTTACTTCCTTCTTCCTGGTGAATCTTCCTCTTTCTTTTCTTTATCTTTTTATGTGTATGTGTGCAGGTAATGGACATGGGGTCATAACTGCAATGTGTTTGTGGCTCCACAATCCATGTCATATCCAGAATACAGGTGTGCTGTAACTGGGATATATGGTAGTTCAAATTTTAGCCTTCTGAGAAACCTCCCCATGGATTTCTATAGTATCTGCACCAGTTTATACTCCTAGCAACAGTTTCTAAAAGTTTTCCTTCCTATATATCTTCACTGGCATTTGTAGTTAAGTTTTCTTAATGGTCATTCTAATTAAAGCTCAGTGGAATCTCAAACTAGTTGTCATTTGCATTTCTCTGATGCTTAAAAGTGATGAGCATATCTTAAAACATTTTAAGATACATTTTGTGGTTGAATTATTTGTTTTCTGGATGTTTAGGGTTTTTTTCTTATTGTATTTTCTAGAAATTGGCCATAGACTAGATGTTATTATAAAGTCCATTATGTCTTTGAGATTATTATGCATTAAGAGCTGATAATTGGATTATCTGTAGCACGAGATTAATTTGAAAATTTTTTAACAGTATAAAGAACTTTATTTCTTTAAATCATTTTTCATGTTACAGTTGTCAAGATCCTGTGCAAGATCCCCTAGCCCACAACTAGGATCTCGTTCCTTATGGTTAAGGCAATAAAACACTCATAGTCTTGTAAGTTCTCAGGCTTTTTAAAATTAGCCATCCTGTAGCCGATGAAATCACCATTTTCTTTCCAAACTTAGTTATTCTTTTTTTGTGTCTGTGTGTGTCCTCTTTTTTTTTTCATTTTCTATATTCTATGTTTACATTCCAAAGGCTTTCCCCTTTCCCAATTCCCCCCCCCACCATACGTCCCATAATTCCTCTCCCCCCAACTATTCCCCAATCATTCCCCCACACACAATTTCTCTGTTCTGGGTCTACAAAAGTGGGTCCAATCTTTACAGGCCCAGGGTCCTCTCCTTTCTTCTTCTTGGGAATCATTTGACTTGCTAATTGTGCCTTGAGTATTTAGGGCTTCTGGGCTCATTAATATCCACCTATCAGTGATTGCATTTCATGTGCATTCTTTTGTGATTGGGTTAACTCACTTAGGATGGTATTTTCCAGATCCAATCATTTACCTACAAATTGCATGAATTCATTATTTTTAAATGCTGAGTAGTATTCCATTGTATAAATATACCACATTTTCTGTATCCATTCCTCCTTTGAGGGATATTTGGGTTCCTTCCAATTTCGGGCTATTATAAACAAGGCTGCTATAAACATAGGGGAGCGTGTGTCTTTATTGTATGCAGGGGAATCCTCTGGGTATATGCCCAGGAGTGGTATGCCAGGGTCCTCTGGAAGTGACATGCCCAATTTTCTCAGGAACCGCCAGACTGATTTCCAGAGCGGTTGTACCAACTTGCAATCCTACCAACAGTGGAAGGGTATTCCTCTTTCTCCACATCCTTGTCAGCACTTGTTGTCTCTTGAGTTTTTAATCTTAGCCATTCTGACTGGTGTGAGGTGGAATCTCAGGGTTGTTTTGATTTGCGTTTCCCTGATGACTAATGATGTTGAACATCTCTTAAGGTGTTTCTTGGCCATCCGAATTTCTTCTGGGGAAAATTCTTTGTTTAGCTCTGTACCCCATTTTTGATAGGGTTATTTGGTTCTTTGAAGTCTAACTTCTTGAGTTTTTTGTATATATTGGATATTAGCCCTCTGTCAGATGTGGGGTTGGTGAAGATCTTTTCCCATTTTGTTGGTTGCCGTTTTGTCCTTCTGACAGTGTCTTTTGCCTAGATATAGTGAGCCAATGCAGCTTATTTTTTCAAAATTCCTCTTTATTATTTGATAACTGTGCTCACGTGGTGGGCCCAAGTTATAGAATAAGAGAGAAAGTGATCATAAAAGTTAGTATCCCATCACTGTCAACAATGCTTTCTTCCAGATTTGAAATGTACAGGCTCAACATAAGGCTGTGTTCACTCTTGTAATAAAGAAAATGAAGAGCAGAACAAAGGAGTATCATGGAACATGGAAAGTCAACTATGAACTTAGTACAATGTGTTATATGAAAGTCCAAAGGCAAAATAAGCCTTGAACAGATTTATGTATCATGGAGGCTCACTCAGGTTACTGAGGTGGAGATTTCTCATTGTAAAATAGAGAGAACATTGAGATACACATGCTGTATTGGATAATCAGTGCAAAAAGCATATAATAACTTCAGAATAAATTAAGATAGTATCAATATCATTATCAAGCTGGTGATTCAGAAGGCAGGTGTGACTAGAATACACACCAAAATTTCTATATAGCATTGACCCTCATAATTCTATTCCAGAGAAATAAACACATCCTTTTTTGGATAAAGGATTTGTTCCTCATTTAGCCCTGAGGAGGAGTAAATTACCAGCTATATATTTAGGGGAGAGTGACATATGCTCATAATTCCAGCACTAAAGAGTTATAAGGGATCCCTGCAACTTCAAAACTTATCTGATCTGCATGAAGAGTTACAAAGCAGCCCGAAATACATAGCAAGATAATACGTCAAAAAATATAAATGACTATAAGACAAACATAATAAATATAAGTGCAAAAATAGTAAAACAGAAAAACAAAAATCATAAAGAACATTAATAAAAATAGAATGTGTTATTTTAGGTGAGCAATAATGAATATAGTCTATGAATATGAAGTGAAAAGGAAATGTAAATACTAATATTAAATAGGAGGAAAGGGGCCACTATGTTCATAGAGAAAGATGAAAATAATAGTTTTGAATGTTTTGTGTCAATTAGCAAATAGGTGGTATTTAAATTTTCTTCAAATATGAATACTAAAAATATTGTCCAAGGAAAATAACAGCCTAAATAATGTCATTGCTATTGTAAAAGTTATTTTATAGAAATAAGTTTGTTTTTTTACATGAGTTTTTTTATTATTATTATTTTAAAATACAGTATATAATATCACTTACACTTGGAATCGAAAAGCTTGTATTTCTTAAAAGGGTGAGGTTTTTTTAATTTTATATATATATATATATATATATATATATATTTAAATTTTATTTTCTATATTCTTTGTTTACATTCCAAAGGCTTCCCCTTTCCCAGTTGCCCCCCACCATATGTCCCATAAGTCCTCTCCTCCCCAACTATTCCCCAATCACCCCCCCACACCATATTTCTGTTCTGGATCTACAAACCTGGATCCAATCTTTTCAGGCCCAGGGTCATCTCCTTTCTTCTTGGGAATCATTTGACTTGCTAATTGTGCCTTGAGTATTTAGAGCTTCTGGGCTCATTAATATTCAGTTGTCAGTGTTTGCATTTCATGTGTATTCTTTTTTGATTGGGTTAACTTGCTTAGGATGATATTCTCCAGATCTAACCATTTGCCTACAAATTGCATGAATTCATTATTTTTAATTGCTGAGTAGTATTACATTGTATAAAAATACCACATTTTCTGTATCCATTCCTCCTTTGAGGGATATCTGGGCTCCTTCCAACTTCTGGCTATTATAAACAAGGCTGCTATAAACATAGTGGAGCATGTGTCTTTGTTGTATGCAGGGGAATCCTCTGGGTATATGCCCAGGAGTGGTATGCCAGGGTCCTCTGGGAGTGGCATGGCCAATTTTCTGAGGAACCACCAGACTGATTTCCAGAGCGGTTGTACCAACTTGCAATCCCACGAACAGTGGAGGAGTGTTCCTCTTTCTCCACATCCTTGCCAGTACCTGTTGTCTCTTGAGTTTTTAATCTTAGCCATTCTGATTGGTGTGAGGTAGAATCTCAGGGTTGTTTTGATTGCATTTCCCTGATGACTAATGATGTTGAACATCTCTTAAGGTGTTTCTCAGCCATCCGAATTTCTTCTGCTGAAAATTCTTTGTTTAGCTCTGTACCCCATTTTTTGATAGGGTTATTTGGTTCTTTGGGGTCTAACTTCTTGAGTTCTTTGTATATATTGGATATTAGTTCTCTGTCGGATGTGGGGTTGGTGAAGATCTTTTCCCATTTTGTTGGTTGCCGTTTTGTCCTTCTGATAGTGTCCTTTGCCTTACAGAAACTTTGTAATTTTATGAGGTCCCATTTGTCAATTCTTGATCTTAGAGCATAAGCTATTGGTGTTCTGTTCAGGAACTTTCCCCCTGTGCCCATGTCCTCCAGGGTCTTCCCAAGTTTCTTTTCTAATAGTTTCAGCGTGTCTGGTTTTATGTGGAGGTCCTTGATCCACTTGGAGTTGATGAAAAGGGGGACATAAAAACAGAAACTGAGGAAATTCAAAAGATCATCAGATCCTACTACAAAAGTCTATACTCAACACAGCTGGAGAATCTGGAGGAAATGGACAATTTCCTAGACAGATACCAAATACCAAAATTAAATCAAGATCAATTAGATCAGCTAAATAGTCTCATAACCCCTAAAGAAATAGAAGGGTTTATAGAAAGCCTCCCAACCAAAAAAAGTACGGGACCAGATGGTTTTACTGCAGAATTCTACCAGACATTCAAAGAAGACTTAACACCAATACTCTTCAAACTATTCCACAAAAGAGAAACAGAAGGGACACTGCACAACTTGTTCTTCGAAGCCACAATTACGCTGATACCAAAACCACACAAAGATCCAACAAAGAAAGAGAACTACAGGCCAATTTTCCTTATGAATATCGATGCAAAAATACTAAATAAAATTCTTGACCCTGGGCCTGAAAAGATTGGATCCAGTTTTGTAGACCCAGAACAGAGAAATCGTTGGGGGGGGATGATTGGGGAATGGTTGGGGGGAGAGGAATTATGGGACATAGGGGGGGGACTGGGAAAGGGGAAAGCCTTTGGAATGTAAATATAGAATATAGAAAATAAAAATCAAAAAAAAATTCTTGCCAACCAAATCCAATAGCACATCAAAATGATCATTCAACAAGATCAAGTAGGCTTCATCCCAGGGATGCAGGGATGGTTCAATATATGGAAATCCATCAATGTAATCCACTACATAAACAAACTAAAAGAAAAAAAACCACATGGTCATCTCATTAGATGCTGAAAAAGCATTCGACAAAATTCAGCATCCTTTCATGCTAAAGGTTGGTTTTTAAAGGGAAAAATTCTATAGAAAAAGATGCCTTGTTTCTACAAATACTGAATAAAAAGTGTGTAGTCACACACCAAATAAACAAATAAGCAAATGAAGAATCTTGATCCTTATGTCATCCTATAGACCTACCTAAATCTAAAACATAGTAGAGTATAATTGTTGTTTTGCCTTGTTTTGATTTAGAGATAGTATCTATCTATATAACCATGGTTGGCTTCAGCCTCACTAGACTAGAGATGCAAAAAAGCACAACTAAGCAAGAAACCTTTCTAACCTTGCATTAGGAAGTTCTTAAATTATACAAACACTGAGGGAGGAAGGGTGGTAGTTGTTCATTCACTTTAATAATTGCTGTGATTCAAACCCTTATTAAAGGAAAGAAAAGGCAAGAAAACCTTGTAAATCATCAGTCATTCTGTTCTTAAATATTATTCTGAGAAATAAAAGCAGTTTCTTGATACATATTGCTTGAGCTGAATGTTCACAGTTGTTTTATTTACATCACTAAAAGCATGAAAAATCCTGTATCTATGGAATGTAAATAAATAAACAGACTTTGGGAGATGAACATTGGACCTGAAAGACAACACTTAATGCAAAGTCTGAGAAATCTAGCTCCATTTCCAGGATCCACATTGTGCAGAGATGACTGACTCCCCCAGGTTGTGGGCTAATGTCCACATTCACACTGTGACATGTGCATAACCCCACCACATATAAAGATAGATAGATAGATAGATAGATAGATAGATAGATAGATAGATAAATAGATAGATAGATACATACATACATACATACATACATACATACATACAAACATACATAAATACATACATATATACATGATTGATCCATCCATACATACATACATACATACATGATAGACTCATGCATATATACAACATACATACATAAATACATACATACATGATAGATCCATACATACATTCATACATAGAAAGATAGACAGATACATAGATACATAGAAATATTAGATACATACATACATACACGATAGATGATAGATAGATAGATAGATAGATAGATGATAGATAGATAGATAGATCAAAGGAGGGTGGTTAAGAGTCATAATGTTTCCTAAGTATATACCCTCATAGTTTTCCCAATGTAACTCTTTGACAGTAATCAGTTCAAGTCCTACTTAGAGATGAGGTTAGGAGGATAGATGACAGAACATAACATATATGGATATATAGAAAACCTTGATATAATGGCTTCACAGATGTGCACTTACATTGGAAGGGACAGAAGTCATTAATTCATATACTTTATAAATATGCAGTTTATTGTGGCTCAATTACAAATGAATAAATCTTTTATAATGAGTAATTTTCTCAGAGGGGTTATTGTAAAATTTAGGTGGAATATCAAAAAACAATTCCAGAATAAAGTGTCTCATTGTGTGAATAAATGAATGAAAAAAGAAAAATGCATTGAAGAATAATTATGAAGTAATGTAGACTATAGTGTCCATCAGTAGCCTCAGAAGCTGATTCTCTAGAATTTTTCCACCTTGCCTCCACTATGAAAACTCCAGAGGTTCAAATTCTATTTCTCAAGGAACTAGACTTAGCAAATGATTATCTTATGTCAGACAACTCCCTATGGTTCATTCTGTCTGTGTTGCCATTGGAATATGAAATGTTCCTTCTAAGCTTATGCTTAGGCATGATCTCCCAATTTTGGCCCTACTTTGGAAAGTTCTAAAAATTTAAAGAAGTAAGTCCTAGGTGAAAGTAAGTTTACGGAATGGGTCCTTATGGGCCTCTTACATCTGGTATCTTCCTGTCTTACCCCCTTCTTTCCTGTCTATCAGAAGGTGAACAGTCTCCATCTCACACTCTGGAATCTGAAATCTTTGCATCCTTCTGATTAAATAAGTGACTCGTACCTTTAAGCAGTTTCTGTGGGGGATTTTTTTCACAGTTCCAATAATTGAAACTAACATCCTTAGTGTCTATATTTTACACACACAGCAAGATTTGAGGTTAAAATAACCAAACAGCTCATCCTTATCCACAGGATTATGTGAGGAACTGATAAACATAGGGGTTAGATATGCTCAATGGATGATCTCTTGAAGATAACTTTCTCATGACTGAGTCATTAAAAAGATAGATATCCTAATATCTTTTAATGGCATTTTCAGGTCAGCAGATTATATAACACTGAAGGAATAGATAGTTTATCTTGATGTATCAAGGCATCTCTGTAACTCTCAGGTGAAATGAGATCTAAATGATGGGATAGATAGATAAATTAACAGCTAGTTGAATCACTGTACCTAATCAGTGTTGATTAATAGGGCCATATGAAACAAGACCGTGTGTTTTCAGAGGGTAACACATTGTTAATGATTGCACAAGCCTGACACATATTTAGCACTGACAAATGCTTATAGAACTTAATTGAAGCCCTAGGGAGCCCCTGATAGATTGTCATCAAGCCCTATCCTTGAGCTTGTCTTGTACAATATTAATATCAGTGAACTGAGTAGAGACTGCAATCATAATTATCATATCTTCTATAAATGTTCCATTAAAACTGTGTTGATAAATTACATCTTAAAGAGAACTAAAAAATCTAATTTATCAATATTTATTTAAAAAGTACTTACTGAACTATGAAGTAGTAGTAGTTTCACTATATATTAAAGCTACAAAAAATATTTCAAAATGTTTTTTACTGTATTCTAGGTGATTGTGTCTTACAGATTTGATGAGAATGGTTAGATTTATTTTGCCAAAAGTAGTAGCATAGTTTTATAATAGTAAGGATGTTGTTGGGATGATCGTATACTTATCTCCAGAAAACTTACTTGCATGTAGAAAACTTAACAATGTTATATTGCAACTAAAGTTGTCTGGATCAAAATTATGTTGGGTTAATAGAAACACAGTATCAAGATGAACACACAGTGGAGTATCATTTCTACTCTGGCATGCTTAGACTGCATTAAACACAACTGGAAGCACACATACACTAGCAGCTACCAAGATGACAACTAGAACGTGGTGGTAGGTGTGCCTTATAGAAAGCTCATGGATTGACTGACAATGTTCATCTTTAAGGTGGAAAGGCTGAGGAAAATTCACAATGTGTTTACTTACTGTGATTGCATCAAAGAGATAAACATTCATGCTCTTTGGTGCCTTGTAATGAAAAGTCTCTGGAAATCTCAAGGAAACATGTTTGATTTTATCTCTAAAATAACTCTGTATTCTCTATACCAACTTTAAAAGATTCTCTCTCTCTCTCTCTCTCTCTCTCTCTCTCTCTCTCTCTCTTTCTCTCTCCCCACCCCACACCCTGGGATCTCTCTTCAAGGAAGTACAGATTTGAAATAAATTTGTGACATCTATTTGGATCAATAATTTCTAATCTTTCTTCCACTTTAAATGATTAGAGAGGTTCTAGCTGTTATGACAAGATAGACTTTTACATAGTTCATATTTAGAGAAAATGTATATGCACACATGTGCACGCGAATGCACACATGCGTGTACACACACACACACATATATATGTATATATATATATATATATATATATATACACACTAAAATGATATACCTTCAACCAAGAACATAATCAGAAATAAACTGAGGAAAGCTAAATTCACACACAATAATATCTGTGAAACAAATTCTAGCAAATGAACCTTGCATGCTATGTTTATTTTTGAAACTTTGTTATTGAAAATAACATAAAGATAAATATCATCAGCAGATACAAGTCACTTGTATTGTGATCTCAATATACAGTATACCACACAGTGTCATTTCAAAGTGAAAAGAACAGCCACATATCATGAATTAGGGATATCAATATAATATAAGCGGTGTCTTTAATGACTTTTCAATGTGTAGAAAAAGAAAATAAAAATTTACTATGCATATTATAATTATAAATTACCTCTGTTCTTCCTTTTATGCCCGAAAGATAAAATAGTGTAAGATTTTAAAGCTTGAGCATCAAAGTTGTTTTTGAAATTTTTATATATGTGCACAACAAAATATGAACACCCCTGTCCCCAATTTCCTCCACTGCCCATCCCATATTCTCCTTAACAAGCCCCTTTTGAACTTCATGTCTTTTTAAAATATTAGGCACAATGTGTAATAGAATTTCCCATTTATGTATGAGTAATCAACTGTATAACTAGCAACTGTCCCAAAAAGTGGCCACATTCATGCTGGCCAGGCCTCCTTGATCTGGGTGTGGCAGTGCAGGAAGATCAATAGTTCTACACAAGTATAAGTTATGTGTTAAAATTTTATCTCCAGCAGAGAGTATGTGGCATAATATTTTCTTTATTCTTTTTCTCCCAGTTGACTAAAATGGAGAAAGGCAGATATATAAAAATAATCCAGTGAATGTATAATTTGAAATATCAGGGACTGGAAAGGAGCATGGCTCAGTGGGTAAGAAAAATCTGTGACTCACGTGAAGTTGTGACTTTAGATCCTGAGAAGCCATGCCAAAAAATTAACAAAAACAAATAGGTATAGCTGTGCATGCCTGTGACATTGTGACTTGTATAGGTGTGGAAACAATGACAAACAAAGGAAGATCTCTGTCTTTTAGCTAGTCTAGCTAAGAAATGGTGAACTCTGGGTTCAGTGAGAAAGTTTGCCCTCAGGCAACTATGAAACAGGCTACTAAACTTACTCCCCTGCCCTCCCCATGTATGTACACACCTATGCACAGTTGTGTACATACTCTTTGTATGTATGTAATACAGATAGAGGAGGAAGAGAGGACATTTTTTATGAAACTGTATAAGTTTAACTTTAAGACATTTTGTAATCATGAGCTTGTCTGTCATGGACACTAACAAAGCTACATATAGAGAAAGCTGAAATAAGAAATAAGAGTAGGTTTGTAGACTATACCAAAGCAAAGCTAGACACACAAACGTGAGTATGCATTCATCCATGTTAGTGAAAATGAACATTTAGATCAATCACATATAGACACATTCAATTTTTCCTCAAAATACTGAAGGATGATTTCATTGAACAGTCTAGACAAAATGGGTAAGAACCACATAAATGAAGTGTGATTTACAGAGAGAGGATAGGGCCAAGAAATAGTGGCAACAAGGGTATGGTGGAGAAAATTTGAATCCATGATCTGTCCTAGGCAGGTATACCACTTTGTCTGGAGCAGACACTACTTAAAAGAGTCATGAAAACCATATACAAACTATGGATATTGTATTACTCTTTAAAAAATAATGTAATATTTTCTTTATTGAAAATAGGTTATTTTCCACATAATATAGTCTGATTACCCTCGAATCCTCCAAGTTCCTACCCACTTCCACTCACAAACTTAATTCTTAAAGATAAAGGATATTTTAGAAAGAATATCTCTCAAAAATTCTCTTCTCCAAAGTACACTCCTGACAACTATAGGAAAATAAGTCATCTACATTTAATTCTTACATAAATCTTCTAAGAATCTATACCAAGCAAAACAACATTTTCACAACTTAGAAAGATTTTGAACTTAAATGGGAAGAGGATTAGAATGGACTGTGTTTTGTAGAACTCTTTGCTACACATCTCATTGAAAACTTGAAGCATAATGGATGTTTCCTTGTAAATGGGTCACAACAGCACATCCAAATGTGGTGTCTGTGTCCTCTAAGAGATATTACTAGCTATTGACTATCAGTCAGCTTTAATCTCTAGTCACTAAAGTGCCACTCTGGTTTATCATTCAGAGTAGAAAATCTATTGATCAAGTATATTTTGAGTCTTTCAAGTCTCATACTACAATGAGTCCAGAGCACCTGAAGGACTATTCTGTGCTCCTCTCATTTGGGAAAGCACACTCTCCTAGAATCAAAATACCTATCCTAATATGTAGATTCAGAGCTGTTAATGGAGTGGGGGTGGAGACAGGGGCAATTGCCTCTTCTAGAATGATTTATTTTAAAAGAACAAAAGGACTGAAAGAGCTGAAGGGGTTTGCAACCCCATAGGAAGAACAATAATATCAACCAACCAGACTTGAGAGTTTCCAGGGAATAAACCACCAACCAAAGAGCACACAAGAAGGGACCAATAGCTCCAGCTGCATTTGTGATAGAGGATGGTCTTGTTAGGTATCAATGGGAGGAGAGGCCCTTGGTCCTGTGTAGGCTTGATGCTCCAATGTTGGGGAATTTGTGGGCAGGGACACAGGAATGGGTGGGTGGGTGGGTGAGTGGGGGAACACCCTCACAGTAGCAGGGAAGAGGGGATGGGATGGGGGTTTGGGGGGAGAGTCTGGAAAGGGGTTAACATTTGAAATGTAAATAAAGGAAATATCAAATTAAAAAATGAAAAAAGAAAATGAAAAAAGAAAATAAAAAGGAACATAAAATGTCTTTGCAAAGATTCCAAGTTAAGATTCCAGTCTGTGGTTGGCCTATAGAATGTGATGTGCTAATTCCTGCTACAATCCTCATAACTCCAGTTTGCTGTATAATGTAGATTATCATACAGTAGATAATCAAAGTGAAGCCAGTCACATATCTCTGCAAATATGATCTCTTTACTAGTGTAAATTATTGAAGCCTTTTGAAATTTATGCACATTTATTTACATAAAGAAATAGTGAGTCATTTTCTCAATCTCAATAAATAGAGATAATCAGGAGATACCTAAAGAAATTACCAGAAGTCTGGCAATGTTCTATGTCATATCTCATTCTTACTAATATTCCCTTCTGTCATAATCTTCGGGACCTCTTATAACCCAGAGGATATCTTTGAGCATCATTTAACTCAGCATGTTCTCTATGGTGAAGTAGTGTTTTCCTTAGTAAGACTCAATAAGACACATGCTTATCAGCAAGTGATAGACAAATTTATGTAATCTCATATAGTATAATTAGAATTGATGTTGTCCTTCTGGTATTATCCAAAAGTAAAAATGTTCTCCTGAAAGTAGCGATGTATCTTTGAATTTTTTAAATATAATTTTATCATCTGTTCATCCCTGTCCTTTCTCCTGCCCCTCCCATATTCACTACCCTCCTTCCTAATTCATGGCATCCTCTTCTTTAACCAATATTGTTATACATAAATATTAACTAGTGAGGATATAAATACAAGCTGCTGTATTCATTCAGTGTTGTCAGCATGTGTTTTATGTGTTTAGGGTTGACTACTTTGTACTGTATTCCTAATCAGGGCACACATCTCTGGGGAAGACTAATTCTCCCTTGCTCGGCATGTATTAATTGCTTGTAGCTCCTTATCTAAAGGGAGAGCCCCATGAGATTTTTCTCATCTGTGTTAAGAGGTTAATTAGTGTTGCATTGTCCAGATCTTGTTTAAGTAGCCATATTGTTGATATTTCATGTGTGTGACTTCCCTGCCTAAGCTAGAAGGTGGTGTTTTATGGCAGATTTCCCAGTCCTCCAGTTTATCCAATGTTTTTGTTCTTACTTCCATGATGTTCCCTAGTCTGTGGGTACAGGAATTGTTGTAGATGTATCAATCAGGGTTGGTAGCAAATAGTCAACTGTTCTGCATACTTTCATGAATTGTGTCCTTTTTAAAATGATCTACTTATATGGCACAAACTTTTCTTCGATGAGTCACGAAATTGCATGTATCTATAGAGATATCTTCTTTTAGTGTTGCTAAGCATGTTGAGCATAAAAGATTACTAACAAAAATCCATGTTACTAAACTTTTAAATGCTTTCTTCAGGGCAGAAAGCAGCAAGCATTTTTATGTAAAAGGTCACATAGTGAATATTTTATATCTATACACCAAAGTTCTTCTTTTACAAATTCTCTTCTCACTGTGGTGCAGGGCATTCATAGACAAGTAATAAACACTGTGACTATATTTCATTGAGATGCCTGTCTGCAGCAGCTGGCAACATTTAGCATGGAGTTTGGAACTGAGTAAACTTCATCTTATCATGTGCCAGAGAGCACCAATCTCTCAAGCTTATTGACTACAGGATCTATATTAAAGTATACCAGCCTCTGCTGGGGGAAATGGAAGGTAAAGAGCTCTTAGCTAGTACTGTGCCAGCCTGAAAGATAAATCTTCATTGTAAAAGTTGCTATTCAGTGTGTAATTGCTTGCAGTGTGAGAACAGGCAATCCACACATAAACACATCATACTATTGTTAGGGAATACATTTTTAAGACATTTCCTCAAAGTTTTAGAGCTTCCTGGTTTATGGGTAGATGGACATTTATGAATGAGCCTTTCTTCCTGAAATGATGTAATAAACATTTATGATATTTTGAAAAAGCTCTAGACTGTTCTTCAGTTTCACAAATCTGAACAGGATGTCCACTATGGCAATCACTAGTCCCCAATGAAAAATTTCTTTATGTATAATGTTAACAATTAAGCAATCACCTTCAGTGTGTGTGCAGTTGATTGTGAGTCCTTCTCCTGGTTACCAGATCTATCTGTCTGCCTTAAATTATGAGTGCAGAACAGCAGACACTCGCACCCATTTATATCACATTGAATACCACAGATGATTAGAATAACTCTCTGAAAGATTGTTAGCCTAGTCCTGTATGATTGTGATTTTGTATAGCGGAGACCTTGCAATGTGACAGAGGAGGAAGCAAAGGTCACCACTCAACCTCTGGACAGACCTCACAATACTTCAATCATTCTGAGACTAGTAACAAATTCTTCTCCCCATTTCTACTGGAGACACTGTGAGTCACTGATTACTTTTTCTCTAAAGGTGATTGATTTTTCTTTGGCACTGCCTGTCATGCTCACTGTCTGAGTCATGTTAATGAACTCTCATCACTACAACCTACTTTATTTTTGCAATCATTTTCCTTTTGCATACGAGTGCTGAGAGTGAGGAACACGTACCCTCATTCATGCCTCCACTCCCTATGTATAAGATTCGAGGCAAATCTTTCCTTTCTTGGCATTGGCTTTCTATTTATCAAAGGAATAGCTCGTTGTAAATGTTCGAGTTACTACACTCTTGAAAGTCATGAAATCGCTTCCTTGTGGCATTACCATATTTGTTCTTTCCTACAAGAGTTGTCGTGTCTATCTAGAGTATGAGAAGAATTGTTTAAAGTTATTGCTAACTTAAACCGAATCATTGTTTTATCTTGTTTTCCTTACTCAAAAGTATTTCATGTATATTCTGCATTTTTTTTTCTGGTCACAGCATGGGTAAAGGAAAGCAAATTTAAACAAAATTTTTGTCTAAGATACAGTTTCTCTTTACCCTGTTTGAAATGTATTTTCCGTTCCCTGTAAGAAAAACATTTAAATAGGAACATGAATAAAGGTCCCTTTAAGTCTACATACTGCAGCCACAAATGATCAGAATTATATTTTACAAAACAATTATTATTTGTTAGGACTAGGTTTCTTATAAATATCAATGTAGTCTCCAGTTTAGCCTATCAGATGAATGCTTATAAAATTCAGAAACAGAATAATGATTATTTTAGAAATTGAGAAAATGATCATCAAATAAGTGAATTGATTGTGATGCACAGCATAGTCGAGCTGGAACTCACTCGGGTTCTGGCTCTGTGTTCTTGTTCTAGGCACAAAGCCAACCATATCTGTGCTTAATGGGACTATGGTCGCACTCCAAGCACAAACATTGCATGTCTTATTTTTCAGCACATTCAACTCATTTTATTTGAATGTCTTAGATGCACATTGAATCACAATAAAATACTTCACAACCTGTATACAAATCTTCCTCTCTCTGTTATACACAGGAAAAATGGCTTCCTTTCTCTGCAAGCATCTGCATGCAATTGATTCCTGAAAGAGATGCTCTTGTCTTAAATTTAACTTCAACTTCAGCAGTATCAAGGTGATACTCAATGATACAAAGACTACTTAGAAGTGTCTGTGGTCATAATAGTACTAGCCTTAAACTGTCGTTTAGTTTCTGAAAGGACTCATACACAGGAGACATTTTGTCCTAAAACAATAGAAATTTTATAAAAGCCTTGACAGTTTGTAAAGAGCCATATACCTTGAAAAGACAGACAATGGCCAAGTGGCTTTAAATGAATTTTTTATTTTTTTATTTTTATTTACTTTATGTATGTGAGCACACTGTCACTCTCCTCAGACACACCAAAAGAGGGCATCAGACTCCATTACAGACAGTTGTGAGCCACCATATGGTTGCTGGGAATTGAACTCAGAACTTGTGGAAGAGTAGTCAGTGCTCTTAACCACTAAGCCATCTCTCTAGGCCCTAAATGAAATTTTTAAATGAATATTTTTATAAACATGAGGTGTTTAGATTTTCTGTAAAAGAAATCTGACAATATTTACACAAAACCAATTATTTTAGCATATGCTCTTAGTGTTGACATCTGTCCAAATCAAATAGATTTTAGGAACAATGTTTCTGTTTCAGATGTTATTTCTCATTCATAAACAAATACCTTAGATCATACAGGGTTTTAATGGAAGGTAGTTTCATTTTTCAAAAGTTGGCAATACTACTATTTAAGAAATTTATTTAATAATATGCCAAGGGAAGCAAATTGGTACAACATAATTATACACCAGTACTTAAAATAGACCAAACTAACTGTAGCATATTAATTACACGTTTATGACTGTATGGCTATATAACCTATAAAGTTAATGGAAAATAAGAAGCTAGAATTCCATGTCTTTTGACTTGACATTTTGTCTAAATAAATAAAATTAACTGACCTGAAGAGTTCAGGTACATTTTCTATCAATAAAATACACTTTAATGGGTCAAATTTAGTTACTTACAGAGGGTAGCTTATCAACATCATCTTGGGAGAGATTGGTAAAGCTGGACTCATTTCTGCCACCAACTTCTTACATATCACTTCTGTAACTGCACCACATAGCTCATGAATCTGGTTGACACAGAAATCACACAGTAAATAATTTTTCCAAACGTACGAGTTTGTGAATAGCAAAAGAAGCTTAGAGTTGAATCAGTGCACCCTGTTTTATAAAACACAATAACAGTATAACATTAATTAACTCCTTAAGAATTGGTTAAACATGGGACTGGATTACCTCAATGGGGTGCTTCAAAAATATAAGTGCAATTCTATTCAATATTCTATGTCATCAAGAATTATTTAGATTGTAATTAATCCCAATTATTTATTCATGGTTCCATTATTGAACTTATTACCTAGACCATGATACTCAGGGAGCAAGCTTTTTGATCATCTAATATTAGGTTTTCTTAATAGTCCCTGTGAAATTGCTTGGCAATTCAAAGTGCTTAGCATACATATGTGTGTTGAGCTAATGCATGAATTATTGTGGACCCAGCTCTCTTTCTAGGGCATTTGGTTTCAAAGCTGTTTAATAGAAGTTATCAATATAGCAGGAGATATTTTTGTGGGAGTTTCTTGAAGTTGCAGAAAAAGTTAGCAGATGTAAGAACTACCCCAGTTGTAATAAGAACTATTCTATTAAGCTATGGAATGAAATAAAGATGTGAAGAGTGTGTACAATCACCAAAGCATACACGATTCTGATATTTTAGGTTTCAGTGTTCCAATCACTGATAGAGTCTTTGGGAATGGGAGGAGGACCTGGGATCAACAAAGGACAGGAACAGAAGATCCAAACACCCTCTCAACAATCATGAATAAAGGCTAGGTAAACTAGTTGAAGGTCAGTAGGGAGTGAAGTAAAAAAAAACTGAGATTTGAGGCACTCCTCCTCAGCAACTACGCACTGAAAGAACAAGATCAGAAGATACTACAGCAGCTTTAAGAAAAAAGCAATTCTAGCACTGATAGAGGCAGAGGCAGAGAAAAGAAGAAATATTCTAAGAGGATAAGTGGAGAGAAAATCCATCAGACATCAATCTACTTATGAAAACAGAGAGAGAAAGAAGGATCCCATTATATCTCAGGATTCTGAAGTAGTCTTGTTTCATTTATGTCATAAAGGGTACAAGAGGAGAGTCCAATTTAGAAATGAGTGAATGGACAAAGAAACACTGATGATACAAAATGTGCTGATTTCAGCACTTTATGAACATAGGCAAAGAAGGAACACGATAGATTAGTTAAGAATGCAAGACCATGGCAAGGGGGATAAGTGAGGACGGAAAGCAGTAAATGACATTTGAAATGTGTCCTGTACCAACCATACATAATAAGCCTCTTACATAAAGACGCTCTAATAATACTTTCTGTTTTTTTTTTTCAAATGGATTGGCTCAGTCTAGTTAAAAATGTGCAACTTAGTAAGGAGCGAAGCTCTATAGAAGTTTGCGTCTCATGTTTACATTGGATAATGTTTCTAAACTTCACCTGTATGTCAGGATCATCACTAAGCATGAGAAAAGCCTAGAAGTTGATATTTACTGGTGATTGGAACAGATAGGCAGAGTGAAAGCACAGGGCAGATGGAAGAGCACTTGGCATGTATGCTGGGTAAGGCCTCACAGCAAAGACACACTGAGCCAGAAGGAGATGGGCGGTGACCTTGACCTTTGCAGACCAAATTACCATCTTTCTAACCAGACCAGTTTTTCTCCTGTTTTGCTATTTTAGCTGTTAAAATGAAACTCTGTAGTCTGACTCTATGAGTTCTTTGTATATATTGGATATTAGGCTTCTATCGGATGTAGGGTGGGTAAAGATCTTTGCCCAATCTGTTGGGTGCTGTTTTGTCCTATTGACAGTGTTCTTTGCCTTGCAGATGCTTTGCAATTTTATGAGGTCCCATTTGTCGATTCTTAATCTTAGAGCATAAG
The DNA here is from genome assembly GCA_964023405.1 of Apodemus agrarius. NCBI lineage: Eukaryota > Metazoa > Chordata > Mammalia > Rodentia > Muridae > Apodemus > Apodemus agrarius. Next base: position 69,905,673 of record OZ030006.1, on the reverse strand, counting down.
CCATTGGTGTTCTGTTCAGGAAATTTTCCTGTGTATCAATGTGTTCAAGGTTTTTTCCCACTTTCTCTTCAATTAGATTCAGCATATGTGGTTTTATGTGGAGGTCCTTGATCCACTTAGACTTGAGCTTTGTACAAGGAGATAAGAATGGATCAATTTGCATTCATAACACCCCTGACCTTGAGCTGCACTACAGAGCAATAGTGACAAAACCCATATGGTATTGGTACAGAGACAGGCAGGTAGACCAATGGCATAGAATTGAAGACCCCGAATTAAACCCACTTATCTATGGTCACCTAATCTTTGACAAAGAAGCCAAATACATCCAGGGGAAAAAAGACAGCATATTAAACAAATGATGCTTGGTCAAGTTGGGGATGGTAATTCCTCCAGAAGTTCTCTTATTGTTGACTATAGCTTTCTTTAACTATCCTGGGTTTTTTGTTATTCAAGATAAATTTGAGAATTTTTCTGTCAATCTCTGAAGAATTGAGTTGGAATCTTGATGGAGATTACATTGAATCTGCAGATTGCTTTTGGTAAGATGGTCATTTTTACTCCCTTATTCCAACTGATCCAGGAGCATATGAAGCATATGACGAGAGTGTCAAGTCTCTGAAGAAAGAAACCAAAGAAGACATCAGAACGTGGAAAGAATCATTCACCTGCTTCATTAGAGTCACACCAAAATTGTTTATATTATTTTTGACTACTGTGAAGGGCGCTATTTCCCTAATTTCTTTCTCAGCCTGCTTTCCTTTGAGTAGAGGAAGGCTACTGATTTGCTTGAATTAATATCATATCCAATCACTTTGCTGAAGTTGTTTATCAGCTGTAGGAGTTCTCTGGTTTAATTTTGGGGGTATATGAAAAATGGGCTAAACAAGGAATTCTCAACTGAGGAATTTCAAGTGGCCGAGAAACACACACACACACACACACACACACACACACACACACACAAAAGAAATGTTCAACATCCTTAGTCATCAGGGAATGAAAATCAAAAAGACCACGAGATTCTACCTCACACCAGTCAGAATGGCTAAGATCAAAAAACTCAGGTGACATCAGATGCTGGCAAGGATGTGGTGAAAGAAAAACACTCCTCCATTGCTGGTGGCATTGCAAGAAAATACAACCACTCTGGAAATCAGTCTAGCTGTTCCTCAGATAGTTGGACATAGTAATACCTGAGGACCCAAGCATATCTCTCCTGAGAGTATACCCAAAATATACTCCAATAAGGACACATGCTCCACTATGTTCATAGCAGCCTTTTTGATAAAAGTAAGAAGCTGGAAAAAAAAACCCAGATGTCCCTCAACAGAAGAATGGATACCAAAAATGTGGTACATTTACACAATGGAGTACTACTCAGTTATTAAAAACAATGACTTCATAAAATTCACAGGAAAATGGATAGAACTAGAAAATATCCTGAGTGATTTAACCAAGGCACAAAAGACTGCACATGATATGTACTCACTGATAAATGGATATTAACCAATAAACCTGGAATACCCATGATACAACTCATAGACCACATGAATCTCAAGAAGGATGTGTGGATGCTTCAGTCCTACTTAGAAGGGGGAACAATACAAACATAAAAGGAAGAGGGAGGGAGGGTACTTGGAGTAATCAGGTCAGTGAAAAACCAGGATCAGGTGTGGGAGGAGACAGAGGAGAAGTACAGAGGGTCAGGAAATTGAACTGGAACTTTGTAACACTGGTAGTAGCCACTACACATTCCTAGATTCCAGGAAAATAAGAAGCTCTCAGGACCCAAGGGGGATGACATTAGCTGAAATACCCAAGAAAAGGGAGATAGAACCTGTAGAGACAATATTCCAGAGCTTAGGCACTGCCTCCAATTGAGGGATGTGACCATCCACCCATCTTAAAAATATTAACCCAGAATATTTCCTGTCTAAAGGAAATGCAAAGAGAAAGAGTAGAGTAGAGACTGAAGGAAAAGCCATACAGAGACTGCCCCACCTAGGGATCCATCCTATCTGTAGACTCCAAACCCAGACACTATTGCTTAATGCCAAGAAGTGCATATATATTATGGCCCTAATCTCAAGGCAAAGAGTGACCATTATAAATTTAGTATACAACTGAGATTTTGATATTAGAAAGCAGAAATTGTTTTAAACAACTGACTTACTTCTTTACACAGATTTTTCATACAACCTTATATATCAGATAATTTTGTGGGCTCTAAGCACATAAAATTAAAAATTAAAATTGCCCTAGGTGGATTGTTCAGTAGTTAAGCGTACTCACTACTCTTGCAGAGGACCCATATTTGTTTCCCAGAGACCATATGGTGTCTCACAACCCATTTTTAATGCCAATTTCAGATCTGACACCTTCTGAGCTTTATTCGTACCAGGCAAACATATGTTGCACATATATACACATAGGCAAAAATTCACAGATAAGTAGGTAGATAGAGGTGATAGATGACAAACACATATATGAGAGATGTGTGTGTGTGTGTGTGTGTGTGAGAGAGAGAGAGAGAGAGAGAGAGAGAGAGAGAGAGAGAGAGAAATGGGAACATATTCTGCACCATAAAGCTTATACTTCAGAGGTAGGAAGAAGAAAACAAACTAAGCCAAATTAATAAAAAGTCTGAATGTGATAACTGTTCTGATGAAACATAAAATGAATTAGAGAAGCTGGTGGTGGAGAGGAAGGTATCATCATCTTTTATATGGTCCTCTTTTATTACTACAACTTTACTGAAAAGAGACCTTGGATCAAGCCCAGACTCCAGCGAGGGAGTGGTCAGAGGGTGGAGAGTCAAAAAAATAAATAAATTAATAGCAGGTGCAAAGGCTCAGAAATTGTAGCAGCCACAGTCTTGTTTCTCCAGTCTGTGCTGGATACTGCCTCCTTGTATCCCTCACCTGGATGCTAGCTTCACTAGTCACTGGTTTTCAGCATATTTCAAAGCATGAAGTCTTGAGGAGGGGAGGGTGGGAAAAGAAGGAAAGTAAAAGGTCATCTCTATCCTCTTTGTCCTCTAGAACGATTAAAGCCAAAACAACTACTTAACAGATCTACCACTATGGTTCTGGTCTCTGAAGCCCTACTATCATTTTTTAATACACCAATTTTCTCCTTTATTGTCTGTTGACTGAGGACACATGGAGGCAGCCGTTCGCCATTATATGAAACATTGCCTGCAATTGGGGAAGGCAGGGTTTTCTTTTGTACATCTAATTATGAAATGAACCTGTACACAGCATGACTGGAGATATCAAGCAGCTGTGAACTAACTGTCTCTGAAGCATTTGATTCATTAAAAGTGAACTCAACTCCGTTCAGTATGAAAACTCCTTAAAATGTTAGCAACACAACAGTTTCTGACCAGCTCGGTAATATCATGCAAGGGAAACTTCATTTTCTCAGCATTTCGAGTTCAGTCTCAGAGTTACATGACTTTCTTGGAAGGTTTAGAGGACACAAAACACCTCAGAGAAAATTGTTGCTTTAGCTCCAGTTTCTGTGAAGCTAGAAAGAGCTCTGAGTTTATCAGTATCTTCACAATTTGGGGGATATTAGAAACTTGCTTCTCATGTCATTGTGGGTCTTTTAGTCTCTTGATAGTTACTACTTTCTATCTGAGTTTGTCCAACAGTAACACTTCAGAATGTATAACTCTTAAAATCAAAGGGCAAACATAGACCTAGCCAGCATGTATGGTCATGGGGGATCATTTCTGTTTGCCCATGTGCTCAGTTTCTAGAAGGTTCAGTATTTTCAGAAAGAGAAAAAGTAGGAAGCTTGAATTCAGATTTGATCTAATTATGGACCTTAAAGCAGGGCTAACCTCTAGCCAAAACAAGTTGGAAAGATAAGGCAAAATGGTACAATATAATATACAAAATTCAAGGGAGATTCCCTACTTGAAATCCCAATCTTTTTACAGATTCTAACTAAGTGCTTCATTTTAGTTATTTATCATTTATTTTTAGGATGAAAGTTTTCTCTGCCCCCACAATTTTCATTGAGTACGAAAGATTCAGGTTTGACTTAGACAACAGCTTTGTTTGTCTTGCACTAGAGTAGTAAGGACATAGTAACACAAAATAGTAAAAGATAAAGATACCTAAAGTGCAGGGAAATGATGGTAAACAACATTTAAGCCATTTCATCAGTGCTTATTCTGTAGCAGGCTGGCAATAGGCAGTCATGGTTAGTATTTTATTAGATGATCAGCAACCCTAGCATTAAAAAGATAAGGATGGATGTTAGCTTGGAACCTGGTGAAAGGTGTCACTCCTCCAGAAACACAAACACAAAATAAGCATACCTATCTATTTCTGTCAATTAAATCTGTTCAGAACATCCACATGGTGGGAGAGGGGCTTGGTCTACAGCACTTAATATGTCATCTGTCTCCTCTGACCAAGAAGAGCCATGTAATTAAAGGGTGAGAATTTGTCACTTACATGAAAGTGAAATGTAGAAAATTACTCCAATGTGAAAAAATAGATTTATTTTAAAAAAATAACATTGATGACTGCCCCAAAGGAAACAACAATTTGTGAGTTTAAGTCCCCAAAACTGGAGGCTGTATGATCTAAACTGTAAAAGAATTGTACATCACTGTGAAAGCATCTCTTGTATAACAGAATGTTTTGTTTCTGTGCTGGTTGATATTGTCAACTTGACAGTATCCATACCTACCTAGGGGCAAGCCTCTGAATATTCTGTGAGAACTATTTTCAATGAGATTCATGGAGATGCAAAGAGCCATCCTAAAAGTAAGCGGCACCATTCCATTGTCAGGCTGTATAAAAAGGAAAATTCTATCTGAACATAAGCATCTACACCTCTTTGCTTCTTGCTTACAGATGCAGGTTTAACAGTTCTCAAGCCCCTCCTGCCATGACTCCTCCAACACAAGGCACTGGACTCCTGAAGTGTGAGCCAAAATTAACCCTTCTTTTCTTCCTTGTTGCTTTTGCCAGGTGCTTCATCATAGCAGTAAGGAATGACACTAACACAGCCTCTTTTATCTTTTTGGCACTATATGTCAGCAAAAGACAGATGGTCATCACCACTTCTTTATTTTGCTTCATTATCCAAGTACTCTATAGACATTGATTAGTTAAGTCTTCTACAATCCCTGCCAAGAAGGTCAGCATGATTAGCCTGAAGGCAAGAGCCTGAAAACTTAGAGGTGTGTAATGTATCCTCTCTTCCAAGGACAAGATCTAAATGTTAGAGGTTTTTGTCAGATTTCTTCCCTTGCTGACATACACAATACTGAAACTGCCATTTCTTCTCTAATATAAAGCATGCAAAGTAGAGTCACACTTCCCGGTAAAGAACACAGTGTTATTCCTGGCAAAAGTCTCTATTCAATTAGAGCCAACACTCTTGGGTAAACTTTTCAATCTGTGACCAGTAGAGGCATTTAAGGTTAGAGCGCTGATGTCTTCCTGAAACAGCCTGTTCTTGCTATAAATATCCATGAAAGTCCAGGCATGTCCCCCAAGAGAATAGTTCTAGGCTTCAGAGATACTGAAGTGAATTTGGGGCCAATATCCTTTTTAATGAAGCATTTGAGTGAAGTAAGATTCACATTAAAACGTTAGAGCAATGAGAATAGTAAATAGTCAAAAGAAAAGAGAAAGAATTAGCTCAGAATAGTGTGGAAACTAGTGACAAGTGATACTTTAGGTTGAATAATCAGGTGAAATGAATGCAAGATGGCAGAAATGAAGGTAAATGAAAATACTGATCTTTTCAGGTGATAATAAAGGCAAAGTATGCTACATATAGAAATAGAAGGTAAACTATTAATAAGCTAGCACAATCCCTAAAGTAGAAATAAACTCCATACAACTAAGACTGCAAGAACAATTAATTCACTTGTGGCTGAAGAGTAGGGAGCTGGAAAGGTATATTAACACAGGACCAGACTGTGTAATCAAAGAAGGAAGTCAAGTTCATTGTAAAGAATCTTCAGGAACCACTGAGAAGTTTCAAGTAGAAACATAGAAATCCCTTATTCTTATTTGTTGATCAGTATTAATACACTGGGTGTAGTACCAAATGTTGGTATTAGCACTTGAATGACAGGTGCAGGGGGATCTCCACAAATCCAAGGCCAAGTTATGATGCACAGTGTGTTTAAGGCCAGCTTGGCCTATAGAATAAGTCTTTGCCCAGGAAAGTGATTCGGAGCACTACATTTCTTGCAGGGATACAAGCTTGGTTCCTAACACCCAGATAGTAGGTCCCAACCACTGCACTTCCTACACCCTCTTCTGGCTTCTGTGGGCAACTGCATGCATATGGTACACATACACATACAGACAAGCAGAAACTCAACAAATACACATGAAATACTATTTAAATATTTTAACAGAGGAGATAAAGATAACTATGTGACTCGTGTTTTAAAGGTAGGGTAGACAGAACTTGTTAATAAGATGTGGGAAGTATGAGTAGTGAAGACCAAAGACAGCTACCCTTTCTTTATATGGAAAAGTGGAAGACAATTACTAGCTGGTACTTGAAATTGAGGCTTCTCATAATGAACTTGTATGAACTTGTGTCTAATAGGCCTGTGACTTAACCTTTAGATCAAATAAATCAGATAAACCACATTTCCAGTGAATGATAATGGTAACCTGGTTTCTACTCTTCGCTATATTGAGTTGGAAGAAAAAAACTGTAAAACTAAATTAATCCCACCATAATTTGAAAGGAAACCACAAGTTAAAAACAATACAAACTTACTTCAAAGTATTCAGATGTGTAATGAATTCAAGATAATTTTGAGACCGAGTATGAATCAAGTTGCATTTCTGTTACAAAGTGTTGAAATATTTCGATGTAAGCCCTAAAAGTACCATGAAAATTATGTTCCAAGTGACATAAATATACAATAAACCATGATGGCAATTATCTATTTCTTTGGCTGTAATTGTTAAGAAAAAAACAAGAGAAAATTTGTGGCACTGAAAACAGTAAAAAGAAAGATCTGAACTAGAAGGCTTCAAGAATTGCTCTAGGAAACAACATGAGCTAAATTTCAAGACAAGGTATAGCCGCCACTAGGACACAAGCACATAACTCCTATACTCACAGTATACTGAATATGCACATCCTGGAGGAGACAATCTAATCAATGAATTGCTTGGCTTCCAAACCAGCATCATTCACTGACCTTTGGGAATGGGAGTGTGTCATAAGAAATGAGGGCCTGTCTTTTGCAAGGACTAGATGTTAAGCCGAGAGAGAAGTTGGGTATAGCAGCTCATTGACTTACACTTCTAATACAATCCTCTGTTCACCTTTGCATTCCCAGAGCTCAGCAGAGGACAAGTGCATAGCAAGCATTCATGGTTGAGTGAGGGGTGAATAAATGAATAACGGCAATTAAATACACAGTGAAGGCAAATTTTGGCTCCTGCTAAGTAGTAAGGAAGTCGATACATCAGATCAATCAGGGCCTTCTCCCAATATAGTAACCCCACTGCTGTAGCATCTGTAGAGCTGGGCATTAGCAATAGACAGCCTAACCAATTAGGTTAGAATTATTTGGGTTATTATTGATGCCTGATTTCAATCACACCTGATTTCAGTGCTTCTCAGACTCTGTAGAGCCTAAGAAGCATCCACAGCACATATCAAAGTGCAAACTCCTAAGTCTCTGCATAGGCAAAGGTAGACTCAGAGTATGAGGGTACCATTGAGAGGCTGGGATGAATAAAAGGGAAGGAGGAGGTGGTGTGATTCTATTGTAGATAAAATGTAATAAAGAATAAAATAAAATAAACTTTAAAATGCTGCTGTAACTCACTCAAAACTATAAATCAGGATTGCATAAATGCCTTGATTTAGGCATTCAAAAAGTGTGTCTGGATTTTAAACAAAGATTCCAAATAATACATGCATGACCAAATTTACTTTGAGAAGGACCATCCTCTAGACATTCTCACACTGGCATGTCTCTATCATGGTCTCCAGGACCCTTTCTACTCTCAATTATTATTGTCACTGATCTGTTAGATCTTAGTGCCACTCCCATGCTAGGATCTCTCTAGCTGAACCCATATTCACAGTCAGCATCTTGTTCCTAAAATAATAAATTATGGGTGGTGCTTATCTACAATAGCAAAATCTATTGTAGTTATGTTAAAACTATAGGTCCAAATTTCATCCCTTCAATATTTTGTCTATTTAAAACTTGAAGTCTTCTACTTGATGCAGTTTACAAACAACAGCTGTACTCATCCAGTTCTACAGAGTTGTTACACATCATACTACTGTCCTCAAATGAAAATCAGAAAACATGATTTTTATCCAATCTATTCTACCAGCTACTACTATATGAAAATGAAATTTCCCCTTAGCTATGCTAAGATTCTCTTGTTTCATCTGTAATGGGACATACTCTAATGGCTTTCAGACATCTTGATGATAAGCCACTAAAAGAAATGAGTTTCCCACTGACAGTCTAAGACAATGTAGTGTGCCAATTATGAGTTCTGATATTTTATCTCCTTAGCTATTTTATTTCATCATATGAGTATTATTTCCTATGTTTAAAAACAGGCTCAGTCAGCAAGTGCTTATTTCATATGCACAAGGATCTAAGTTGACTCCCAGAGTCCATGTTAAAAGGACAGCAGTGGCCAGATCCCTTGCAATCTCAGCCCTAGTGAAGGAAAGACAGGTAAATCATAGGGCTTGCTTAGTAACTAACCTTGGCTACCTACCAAGTCCTAGACCAGTGACACACTCTGCATCAAAACAAAAATAAAATAAAACAAGATATACAACACCAAAGGAAGAACATTCAAAGTTGACCTCTGACTTCCACAGGTGTCTTAGTCAGGGTTTCTATTCCTGCACAAACATCATGACCAAGAAGCAAGTTGGGGAGGAAAGGGTTTATTGAGCTTACACTTCCACACAGCTGTTCATCACCAAAGGAAGTCAGGACTGGAACTCAAATAGGTCAGGAAGCAGGAGCTGATGCAGAGGCCATGGAGGGATGTTACTTACTGGCTTGCTTCCCCTGGCTTGCTCAGCCTGCTCTCTTATAGAACCCAAGAATACCAGCCCAGAGATGGCACCACCCACAAGGGGCCTTCCCCCAATTGATCACTAATTGAGAAAATGCCCCACAGCTGGATCTCATAGAGGCACTTCCCCAACTGAAGCTCCTTTTCCTATGATAACTCCAGCCTGTGTCAAGTTGACACACCAAACTAGCCAGTACAACAGGTATGCACACAATGACACTCCCCTCCACCAACACACATACACACACACACACACACACAGACAGAGACAGAGACAGAGACAGAGACAGAGACAGAGACAGAGACAGAGACAGAGACTTACATACAATGAAAGCTGTAGTTTTCCAAATGTTTTCACAGCACTTGACTAGGTCACAGCTGCAGTGTGAAAAACACTGACAATTGTGATCTTTATATTTTCTCCAGTTCTAACACTCTGTGATAATGAATGAACAAGGAATTTGCTTTTGCATATTTACTTATTTCCCCTACTTATATATTGCCATCTTTACAGATAAATTCTTAGGAAAGAAGAAAGTTTCATAAACTTTTCAGACAACTGTAATAGACTAGCAAAGAGTCCCATTATGAATTTATGAATTCATAATTCATAAGACAAAATGTTTATTTAATAATGATACAGCCAGAGGAAAAGATTTGGATCCCTTTCCTTTGTTTCCCATTAACACAAACTCAGATTGTATCCCAGATCCTTCCCACCACTGAAACACTTGAATATACCTGTAAGTATAAGAATGGGTCTATTTACTGTGAGAATCAACTTCTGTATTTGTCAGGCACTGGCAGAGCCTCTCAGAAGACTGAGCACAGAATCCCCAATGGAGGAGCTAAAGAAAGAACCCAAGGACCTGAAGGGTTTGCAGCTCCATAGGAGGAACAATAATATGAACCATCCAGTGCCCCCCCCCCCGAGCTCCCAGGGACTAAATCAGGAACCAAAGAGTACACATCGAGGGATCCATGGCTCCAGCTACATATGTAGCAGAGGATGGCCTTTTCAGACGTCAATGAGAGGAGAGGCCATTGGTTCTGTGAAGGATTGATGCCCCAATGCCAGGTCAGGAAAGTAGGAATGGGTGGCTTGGTAAGCAGGGAGGGGGGAGTAGGATAGGGAGCTATCGGAGGGGAAACCAGGAGAGGAGATAACATTTGAAATGTAACATTTGTAAAGCAAATATCTAATAAATAAAAGTAAGTCTATTTGAGTTCTGGTTTAGTCTGGTGATACTTTTAAGAGGCAGGTGGCCAGTGCTCAGAGGGTTCCTCTCCTACTCTCCCATCTATGCACTCCTCCCCTAACTACACGGATACTATTATTTATCATCCTCTATATCTAACATGGAGACCTGGTACCTGCCACAGCACGAGCAATAACACCCTTAAATTCCAACATCCTTCACTGGTCCTTCCAATCTGATTTTTGTTCCAGTCCACACTCCAATTGAGAGGGGTGACTTTTTAAGATCTGATCTCTTTCTTTCAGCTCTGTTTGCTTTGAGTAGAAGAATTGTCACGGTCTGAAGATATGGCATTTTGATGAACTTAAAGTCATCGGTGAGTGTGGAAAGAGTGATTGTAACAAACACATCTCATCAGTCCTGTGAGCCTCAGGAAAGACAGAACAAAGAAAGCCAGAACGTTTTGGAACAAAAACAAGAAACTATCTGAAAGTCAGATTCAATAGACTTCAGGTTGCCATATATTGCACTAATTTTGAAGTGAATCACATATTTAAAAGTTCCATTAAACTGAAAGTATGGGGCTGGATACAGTGGTAATCACCTACAATGCCAGCACTCAGTAGGCTGAAGCAGAAGGAAATGAAGTTCAAGGCTACCCTAAACTGCATGCTATTCTATCCCAAAAATAAAAATAAATAAACAGAAAATCTAGAGATCAAGGAATATGTACCAAAAAGTCAGTCAAAAACAGCAGCAAATACCTTAAGATATTTGGCTGTTCTTGGTGTTGATTCTTATAAAATGATCAGTTTTTATTAATTATAAATTTATCAGATTTTGAAAGATGGGTCCTTTTTTAAAAAAAAATCATGAATCTCAGCTGAAAGCCACTAGCTTTTGTGTTTCCTTATCGCCACCTGGTGCATGTTTAAAAATGCAAGCTAAGGATGGCTTAGCACAACTCAATGATCAATGGGAAAAAAATCAAAGCTAGTGGCTAAGCAAAGCATTAACAGACAGATAACCTGGATGTGGTGCAGTGAGCTGCAGATGTAATGTGTAAAGTGTTTCGATACAGTAAGGTAGCTTTTCCTGACTAGCTATGACTCTTAGCATGGCCTCTTTTATTTTACGAATATGTCTTTGTCCAAGATAACTTCCTGTTGCTGTAGTAAACACCCTGATAAAGTAACTTAGAGTCAGAAAGAATTTATTTTGTTTACAGGTACAGATTTTAGTCTATCACTGAATAAAGTCAGGGCCAGAACTCAAGGCAAGACTTTGAGGGCAAGCATGCGTGCTATGCCACACAGTCCTATCTCTAACAAAGGAACTCACTTCCCAGGAGCCAAGGAGAGTTTTGATCACTAATTAGTTGCAGGCTGGTTTCTTTATATAGCCCCAAACTACTTGCAGTCTGGTACTGCCCATAGTGGACTGAGCACTCCATCATTTGGCAATTGTGAAAATCGCTCAGAGGCATGTCCACAGTCCACAGCCCAGTTTGATCTAGAGAGTTTCTCAATAGAGATAGTCATTTCAGACGATTCTAGACTGTAACTAGTTGAAGTTAAAGTCAACTAGGGCAGACATGCTCATGGTATTATTAAATTATAGTGCAATATACAATATTATACTTCCATTAATATAGTTAAAAATTAAATTATATTAAATGTATTTAAATTAGTCCATTTTAATAGTATTGGCAAAAATAGTTTATTTCTTTATTATGTTTTTTATTTATTTGGCAAAAACAAAACAAAATTGGCATATATGGTAATCATAACTGGAAAAGGCTGAGAGAGGATTCAAGAAACATTCAGACAGTGTCTGGCTTTTCTCCAGTCCCCTGACCACAGTGATAGAGCTTGGCTCATGCTGAGTTGGTTTAAAGAAAATTTTTGTCACAAGTATATCTGATATTTACTTCTCAGTGCAAAAGCAAGAGTCTGACCCACTTCTACAATGGTGATAGAAATTCCACGGCTTATTAGGGAGACCAGCAGATCCTCCCTTTCGATTCCAGCTGCTTCTGGCTATCTGGGAAAGCATTTCTAAAAGTTACACACCTCATAGGGAGGCAAGGGAATCACAAAGCTTCCTTGAACAAAACACATCTGCTCATTCTCAGTAGAACTGCCTCCTCCTGTCCATGTCTCTGTAAATGGTTGGATGTAATGAGATCAGTGTGTGTGTGTGTGTGTGTGTGTGTGTGTGTGTGTGCATGTGTGTCTGTGTGCGTCTGTTTCTCTGTGTGGTTCTCTTCCTAGTGAGATCGTAAAGTTCTATTTTACTTATCTTCTGTCCCTAACACTTGCCTATTTTGTTGTCACAATTTTACTAGACTCTAAAAACGGTGAGTCTGAGAAACACTGGTATAATTAAAAGACAACAGAATGCAAAAGGAATCAGTTATTTCTGAGTCTCATTTCCTTTGAGGCCCCATCAGTGTGAGTACAACCTGTTTGTTATAAAACACAGAAGACAGTACAGCAGATTCTTGTGAGATGTTCCTTAAGGAAACAGGTAAAATGTGGGAAAGGGGGGGTGGCATGAGAGATACAGGGGTGTCCATCACTAGAACGTAGAAGAAGCTGGAGAGTCTGCACAGCAATATTGTCACAATTGTGCTTAAAATGAGGGTGCTGGCCAGATGCTATACAATGATGGAGCAGACTTGTGGACTTATTACTCAGAAGTATATCCTATCTTACAGAGAAACCTTAGACAAGAAACACAGACGATTGAAATCAGCTGGTTTTCCTTGGCGTTCACCTCATTATGGTCATTCTTACATTTCATCTTCTATAGTCACCTGCTAAGTTTCTGTTGTTCTCTCCTCTTTCTTGTTATCTTTCTCCTTTCTCCCCTCCTTCTCTTTCTCATCTTCTTTTCCCTCCTTCCTCTTCTTTCTTTCTCTTCTTCTTCCTCCTCCTTTATTGTTCCTGCTTAACAATTTTTCCTTAATTAATATTACAATAAAGCCTGATTTTTTTCTTAAGTAGGAAGAACAGTTAATGAAGCTCTTGAGAAATTTGGTTGGATGTAGAAATCCGTTCTTACTTACCTGTGTTCATCTAAACGTCTCCCACACTCCAGAGTCACCCCTGATTATTCAAGAGTTTTTCCCTTCCTGTCAAGTCCATCAAATGTCTGTTGTTGCCAGAATTCTGACAACCAACAAAGCCTCAGCAACACTCACCTAATGCAGTGAAAATTTCATTACATTAGCTAAATCACCATGCATTGTTGACAAAATTTCACCTATTTCACACAGAATTAGTCCCTCTCTACCTGTAATTCCCTTCCCTCCAAGATTACTGCAGTCAGGTTTGGTAAATTTTCTTCATTCATAAAGACTGATGTCATCTGACATCTTTACAATACTGGGATCACTTAAGAGGTCATTTACAAAACAACAAAAAACAAAAAACAAAAAACAAAAAAAAAGAAGAGGTCATTTATATATTTTGTGAGATCTGTCTGTGTTGCTTAAAACAGAAGTTTTTACTTTAGTAAAGCTGTATAAATGTTTGGTCTCCTAAGAACTACTTCTTAAGAACTAATTTAAAAAGTGGGATCCTGGTATTTAGTAGATACTTAATGTGGGAAATGAATAAAACTGTTACTCATCTAAAACACTAAGAAAACTTGTTAACTTATTCTTGCAAAGTATTTTTTTTATTCTGGCTACCGATACAAGCAGCAATTTTGAGAAAAAAATAAAACGTAATAAACTTGAAAAGTAATAATTTTAGTTTCTTTTTTATTTTTATTATTTTTTATTAGATATATTCTTTATTTACATTTCAAATGTTGTCCTCTTTCTTGGTTCCCCCTCCCCCGAAAATCCCATAAGTCATCTCCTCCTTCCCCAATCAACCCTCCTCCACTTACTTCCCTGTCCTGGTGTTCCTCTACACTACAGCATCAAGTCTTTCCAGGACCAAGGGCCTCTCCTCCCTTTGGTGTCTAATAAGACCATCTTCCTATGTGTCTGCAGTCATGGGTAACTCCATGTGTACACTTTGGTTGATGGTTTTGTCCCTGGGAACACTGGGAGAACTGGGTGACTCATATTGTTGTTCCTCCTGTGGCACTGCAAACCCCTTCAGCTCCTTGGGTGCTTTCTCTAGCTCCCCCATTGGGGACCCTGTGCTCAGTTCAATGGCTGGCTGAGAGTGTCCCCCTCTGAATTTGTCACGCACTAGGAGAGCTTCCCAGGTGATAGCTATATCCGATTTCATTCAGCCAAAACTTGTGGGCATCCACAAAAATGTCTGGGTTTTGTAACTGTATAGAGGATGGATCCCTGGGTGGGGTTGCCTCTGGATGGTCAGATATGGTAGTTTCTTATTCTTCCCATTGAAGAATGGGAATTGTACATTGCTTGATTCTTTACTAGTATGTGTAAAGGCAATATGTCAAATTAAAATACTTTTGATTGCTTTCACCAAATTCAATTTATATTGCTTTCTTAGAGTCACTAGTTTGCAGTGTTGAAGTTATACTTGTAAAATAAGTAGTAAGAGTTTTATTGATGAGAAAAATTCAAGTTGGAATAAAGTCATACTACTTGGAATCATAAAATGAGCCGGACAGCAGTTTAGGGATCACATATGTCAACATTCATTCTGAATGCTTATTTTATGACTTCACAGATGAGGAAATTAAGTCTCCATGAACATCTTATTTTTATAGGATTTAATCAGCAACAATGAGGATTTTATTTCATTTTTCAAAGCCAGCAATATGAAATGCCTCAAGTTAGGTGATTTGTAAGGACAGCATATTGTCTTATGCATTCAGTAATGGAACCAAGTGGTGTATACTTAGGGTTTAATACATATTATCTGATATGATTTTGAAAGTAGAACTTTACTTTTACACTAAGTAGATACTTAATTATTGAGTTCCCCAGAGATGATCATAATAAAAATGAGCATAATATTTCAAAGCTGTTATTGAATGATTGTGTTTGTTTGTTTGTTTGTTTGTTTGTTTGTTTTATCCAGATAGTAAGTTTTCAAGAAATTTACTTTGGATGTGGAAGAATATTCTGATTTAAACTTTACCTAAGAATGAGCACACATGACAAAAGAAAAACACTTCAACCTCAAATCCTAAGCATACTCGAAGTACTTCATCAATGTGTTTCCTTTTGAAGAGTACTGGGCTGCATGACTTGCTCTTTGCAAAGGAAAAGCGAGGTTGTGGTGCATTTCTAACAAGTTACCGCCTTTTCTGTTTGCAGGCACCCTTCTCTCTTCAATGGCCACAGCCTTCAGTTTCTATTTTCAATGAAATTGGTAGATCTCAAATATTTACCAAAGAGATTCTTTCTATTGAACATGTGTTTTCCTGCAGATAAAGAAGACTTCCCCAGCTTCTGTTATTAAACAGGGTAAAGGGTATTCCTTTAATTTTGTTTTAGAAACAAAACTTTCTTTAAAGGACAGAGAAGGTTTTCAAAAGGCATATTCAACCACATCCTTTGAAGTCTCTCAATATTTGCCTAACTGAACCAATGCAAAGCAAAACCAACAGAAGAGAAGGTTTACCTGAAATCATGCCATGGTTCTTTCTTGACAATGATTGGTAGGCAAGTCTACTCTTATGATGATTTTACAGAAACCTCAAATGCATAGGAATGTATCTAGAAAATACGTAACTGAATCGAGACTGCCTTAGGAGAAAGCAGTGCTTCACAACACTCTCCCAACCCCAGTGAGTCTTCTTCTCTAAAGTGAAACCGTCAATCAATCACGAGAGATTCTTTTTTTATACAGTTTTTTATTGGATATTTTCTTTATTTACATTTCAAATGTTGTCACGTTTCCGGTTCCACCTCCCTGAAACCACCTATCTCATCCTCCCTCCCTCTGCTTCTATGAGGGTGTTCTTCCACCCATCCCCACTCCCACCTCCCTGCCTTCGATTCCCCTACACTGGAGTATTTATCGATCCTTCATAGGACCAAGGACCTCTCCTCCCATAGATACCTGACAAGGCAATCCTCTGCTACATATTCATCTGGAGGCATGTGTACTCCTTGGTTGATAGCTAAGTCCCTGGGAGCATTGGGGGTTCTGGTTGATAGCCCAAAATCTCCGAATACCTAGGATACAATTCACAGACCACATTAAGCTCAAGAAGAAGGAAGACCAAAGTGTGGGTGCTTCGGTTCTTCTAACAAGGGGAACAAAATACTCACAGGAGCAAATATAGAGATAAAGTATAGAGCAGAGATTAAAGAAAAGGCCATCCAGAGACTGTTCCTCCTGGGGATTCATCCCATATACAGTCACCCCAACACTATTGTTGATGCCAAGAAATGCTTGCTGAAAGGGGCCTGATATGGCTGTCTCCTAAGAGGCTCTACCAGACCCTTACAAATACAGCATATGCTCGCTGCTAACCACTGGACTGAGAGCAGGGTCCCTAATGGAGGAGTTAGAGAAAGGACTGAAGTAGCTGAAGGGGGTTGCAACCTCATAGAGATTCTATTAAAATTAGTAAGATGTTAAGACCAACATTTATGCATTTTAAATTTAGTCTGAGTTCTCTAATCTGGTGTCCAACTTTTATCTCAAAGTTGCAGACATTAGCTCTCTACTACTAGCAGATAGACCAAGAAGAAATCAAAAGGCATTCTCAAGAAGTGGATCAAATGAAGACTTTAGGGTTTGCTTGTCCTTTCTTTCTTTTTTTTTTTTTCAGCCCTCTCTACCTTTTATTTTCTTTCTTTCTTTCTTTTTATTTTCTATAATCTTTGTTTACATTCCAAATGATTTTCCCTTTCCCGGTTCCCCCCTCCCAGTAAGTCCCATAAGACCTCTTCCCTCCGCCCATTCCCCAATCAACCCCCTCCCAATTCTCGGTCCTGGCAATCCCCTACAATGCTGCATCAAGCCTTTCCAGGACCAGGGCCCTCTCCTTCCTTCTTCTTGGGAATGATTTGACATGTGAGTTGTGTCTTGGGAATTCAGAGCTTCTGGGCTAATATCCACTTATCAGTGACTGCATTCCATGTGTTTTCTTTTGTGAATGAGTTACCCCACTTAGGATATTTTCCATTTCCAATCATTTGCCTAAGAATTTCATGAATTCATTGTTTTTAATTGCTGAGTAGTATTCTATTGTGTAAATATACCACATTTTCTTTATCCATTCCTCCATTGAGGGACATCTGGGTTCATTCCAGCTTCTGGCTATTATAAATAAGGCTACTATGATAGTGGAGCATGTGTCCTTATTGCATGCAAGGAATCCTCTGGGTATATGCCCTGGAGTGGTATAGCGGAGTCCTCCGGAAGTGTCATGCCTAGTTTTCTGAGGACCCACCAGACTGATTTTGGTACAACCACTTTGCTTGTACTTTCAATTTTTCAAATATATGAATATATTTAATCAGGCTATTACTTAGTTGCTCAATTATTTTCTAATAGTTCATGCTGTACAGTGGACTGAATCTTCAGTGTATATGTCAGACTGGACAGATAGGGCACATTAACATATATGAAGATGTACTTATCTTTATGAATATATAAATATGTATATGATTCAACTATGTACAGTTTTATCAGATATTAAAATGAATTCACAACCCTTTGTAGGCTCTTTATAATATCTATAAGTTTGTAGCCCTTCCAAGCTAATCCTGGTGAATAATTAGCCACAGTTTTCTCAGAAGTGAATGCCTTTATGCCAAGTCAAAATAGAAAGCTTTAGCAACTGGTGAGTGGAAGTGGCAGAAACTCTGGATGTGATTGTTCACATATGCAATCCCCATATTAGAGAAATAAAGTCAGAAAGATGGTCAAAGTCCAAGACTCGCTATTCTACATAGTCAGTTCCACTAGTGGAAGCTCCATAGACAGATGCAGTAACACAAAAAGGTTGCAGATACGAGCACAAATCAATGAAATCAATTAACTTGGTTTTTATATAAAAACATACACATTATCTACTCAGAAAATACAAAGAGATTTAATAGATGATAGATTGATATATATATATGTATATATATATATGTATATATGTATATATGTATATGTATATATGTATATATATATATATATATATATATATATATATAGAGAGAGAGAGAGAGAGAGAGAGAGAGAGAGAATAGATAGATGAGAAAGAGAGAGAATAGAATACGGTGAACTTAATATTTTCCACTAAGAAAAGAAATAAGTATAGAATTGGCAACAAGGAATAGGACAAAGATAAAAGAAGTAGGGAAAAAAAGATAAAAAGCTAAAAGGAGCTAGAAACCAAGAAGAAAAAAATGAAAGAAAAGGTAGGCAAAGTCATAAGCAAGAAGAAGGAAATCAAAATCAAAGGAAAATGCTTATGAATCTATTCAAAGGTAAATGTCCTAGACCAATATAGAGGACTACATAAAAAGCCTAGAAAAATTCTTGGAAGTCTAAAGCTAATACATTCAAAATCATGTAATTATTGTGTACAATCCTTCAGAAGAAATCAATAGAATGTATGTGGTTGTAGAAACATCCCTGTTAGCAGGACAGAGCTTTAGAAAGAAACATATGAAGGGCTAGTTAACCCAGCTGCTCCTGTAGAGGGCGGTGATAGATGGAAATGAACAGAAATCTTTAAGCAGAATACTAATACTAGCTAGGGAAACCACTGGTTATTTTGGTAAGTTTTTCCATCAATATTGTTAGGCAGTATGTACTTACAGTCATTCCCCCATCCCCTCTCTGGAGACTTTGGTAATTACTCTGCTGTAAGAGGACTTTTTCATGCTACATGGAATAAGAGAGGTGCTGCGTAAACAGGGAGAGGTATGTCTGGTTTGGGTGAGGAACGTTCATCTTTACGCTGCTCTATTATATGCACTAAATATATATTTATCTGCCATATGACATTCAGACCTACTGCACTCAGTAGCAGCATGATACAACCTCTACAAATAAATCTTTATACATCTATCTCTTAGATTGGTTCTTGTTGCATGGCTCTGATTGAGGCAGACTTTGGTTATAGGAGTGAGTGTCTTCCAGTACCTGAAACTTCTGTATCTGCCTTGAATTAAGTTCTTAATATTCATGAGAGATATAGGGCTGGGGCTCTTGAAAAACCAAACTTTGACTAAGCCTCTAGTGACTCATTTTATCGTGCATTGAATTTGTTACTAGACAACATTTTATTGGAAAGAATATGCCTGACAGCCAATGATGACTATAACTAACCCAAGAGAAGGCTGGAATAGAACAGGGTTAACCTTTGGGGAGGGTCCATCTGTCTTCTGACTTAGATCTCTAGAAATTCTTTAGGCAAGCAGTGGGGTTTCTGAGAATTTTTAATGTTAAATAATCTCAAGTCTGAACTAAAAGTGCCCAATACAAGATAGCCCATAAGAAAACAATAAGACCAAAATGTCATAGACTGAGGTGCACCTACAAAGCCAGGAATACCCAGAACTTCTTGGAGTCATGGGCATGGAAGAAAACAGGAGAAAGTCTGCTTTAAGAGACTGTGGGGAAAGCATACCTCTACTGACACCAAGATACTGGATTCTGAACTTCAGAATGAATGATTGAAAAGGTCTGTTGTTTGAGTCTTTGCTGTTGGTAGTAATTTGCTTGTCATTAAAAGAAAATAATAACAGGAACCATAGCCAAGAGACATTCATTCACACTGCTCTCCCTATCCAGGGTAAAAATATTGAGACACGGAGAAGTTATACGTCTTTGGATTATTTTCAGAATATTTGGAATCCTAAAGAAAATGGAAATATTTTTAAGTTTTAAACTTTCTTATTCTACCCAACACCCATGAGAAACCCACATTTATACAATGAAAAACTATATAAAGATAATCAGCCTCGAACTCAGATCCACCTGCCTCTGCCTCTTCAGCATATCCTACCGGCCTGCGCCACCAGAACCGGCAAAAAATGTGGTATATATACACAATGGAGTACTATTCAGCCATTAGAAACAATGAATTCATGAAATTCTTAGAGAAATGGATGGAGCTGGAGAACGTCATACTAAGTGAGGTGACCCAGTCTCAAAAGAATACCCATGGTATACAGTCACTGATAAGTGAATATTAGCCTAGAAGCTTGGAACACCAAAGACATAAATCACATATCAAGTGATGTCTCACAAGAAGAAAGGAGTGGACACTGGTGCTAGAATGGACCAAAACATCATTGTGGGAGAGTACAAGAACAGTAAAGTGGGAGGGGTGGATGCGGGAGCAGGGGGAGGGAAAAGGACATGTGGGACCTTTGGGGGTGGGGAACCAGAAAAAGGGAAATGAATTGTAAATATAGAATATATACAATAAAAAAAAAGAAAAAAAAAGATAATCAGCAAAGAATGAAGCTTGGATTTTCCTCACCCAGATCAGACAGAGGTATGGGTATTACTACTATATAGTATGGCTTTGAGAAGACTAATCCAGGAATGAGAAGGTAAGGTGAGGAAGAAAACATATTGTAAACTCTCAGCATCTCAAATTATGCTAGCAGACATCTGGACAGCCTAAGGTCCTCAAGAAGCACTGGAACTTTTAATTAATGATGCTAATTGCTGATGAAAGATACCTTCGGTGTAATCTTAACTGATTATATAGTATTTATCCTTTGTAGAAAAGCTCATCTCTAGGATGAGAACATTTTCAAACTCTCAATATTCATATACCAGGGAGAAGAAACTAAAGACAATAGCATAATTGAAATGATTGTGTCAATCACATGAGAATAGCTCAGTAGAAGATAGAGCATGGCTCCCAACTAGCATGCTATAATCCACTGATATAGTCCTATTTAGGGCAGATCACCAAATTTGCTTTCCTGTGTTTTACTTATGGTGATAATCATGTTGTTTTAGAGATGTCTCTCCATTGAGAGGATGGAGTTTCCTGGATAATGTTTGATGAACGTAGTAATTTGAATGATAAATCTCCCCTAGGTAATCAGGCTTGAGAACAGTTGTTTCCCAGTTGTTGTTTGGGGAATTAGCAAACTTTCAGCAGGAGGATCTATTCCATCCCTCTTGGAGAAAGGTCATCTTTGAGGCATGATTTAAGAGTTCATGGCTTCACCCTACATTCATTTCTTTCTTGCAGTTACACATGTGCGATGTTACTAGAATATACAAACATTATTAGAGTCTGCTATAACAGAAATGAATGGTTCTAAAGAACAGTGTCCAGTAGCAATGGGTTAAAGTTTCCTAAAATAAGAGCGAGATAGTTATTGGTGTTTTATAAGCTGGTTTGCTAAAGGTCTCTTTGTATCACAGTAAATGTAGGTTTCAAAACTGTCTGTAGATACTTTTTCAATATTAATCTTTCTTATTTTTAAGAATTATGCTCATGATACATGATACTGCATAAGGCCTTTCATTTTACTTTTGGACTCCTGCATTATGGAAAGTACCAACAACCTTGAGTAAAGGTGTCATCAAATCATGATAAATTGAAAGTGCTCAATTAGAGGTGGGAGGTCTAAAATAAATAGTCACACTTACACTTGACAGCCTAGTAATAAGGACCTAGGCATCTAACCAGTGCATAGACCCAGAAGTCCATTTGTCATAATAATGGCAACTGTCTGGTCTTTCTCTAGTGTTTTTACTTTAGCTGTGTTCCCACTGATACTTGTCCATGTGTGCTCATCATGGGACAGCCAGTGAGCTACACACTGATATCATCTACTTGAAAAGAATCTTGGCTCCTTCTATTATGTGGAGCACTCTATAGCATCTGTCACTCATAATGTTCCTTAATCAAATATTTGGGAGTTCACCCATTCCTAAGAAATATGAGTCTGTAAGTAATAAATGAAAGGCCTGTTTACACAGAAAAATCTCTGTGGCATGATATATAACAGATAGGAGAAAAAAATCTATCCTGTCTGCTTCTAAAAAGCCACTGGTGAAGTGACATTAGAGTAGGAGTTGGAAAACCTCACCCCTCAAGGAGGAACTTCAGAACTTCAGAACGATGTCCCCTCCATGCCAGTGAGTGGGAATCCCTTTACTCCCTCCTGGACAGTATCTAGCCCCAACGTATGCATCCATGGGTAAGAGTCATGTAGTGACATCTTAGCTCTACTTCAACAGGTATAAACTGAGACTGACTTGTGACAATGCCTTGGGAATAGGCCTTGGCATCTGTGATTCCAGGGCCTCTAATTGTGGTAGAATTGGAGATCGTTCATCTTTGTCCTCATCCCATCTGGCAGGTCTATGGAAATAATTTCTCCATGAAGAACAACCCATAATTATTTGACATATGCCATTTTAGATAGCAGGTGTTACAAAATGCATTTTAGGAGTGTTTTCATCAAAGTGGTTCATTTTTATGAAGTTTTTTGCACTGTGGTTGTATGTTTCCATTTTCTGTGAAATTTGCTTATGGGGAACATTCACTCTCTGATAGTGTCCAATAAATAAACCGTTGCTGTAATTGGACAGTGGTTAGCCCTGAATGCCTCTGATTAAATAAAAGTGGGCTCAGAAATGACTCACACTAAGCACAGTTCTAAACCTTAGTAAGAACAAAGAGATTTCCTTTTCCAATAATTATCTATTAAAGTTGGGCCAGGTTTGTGAAGCATTTACTTTATTGCCCTATACCTTGTCTAGAAGTTATTATTCTCCTTTTCCTACCTTACTGTAGCATTGCTATTAAAAATGTAAATTTATGGCTGGTTTCTTCTGTAGCATGAATATTCAATTCTAAAGTTGGTGTAGCTGCCTCAGAAAGTCTTTTACCATTCTGAAGGGAAGGCAAGCAGTTAACCGCTTCACAGCTGGCTGTCTTCTCCTGCTTGTGGGCTGCTGCCCCCATTCTTTGATGCTAACATGGACTATAAAATTAACAACTCACTGTTATGATCCTCTGCAGGGCATCATGCATCTGGCCCAAGGATTCATGTTGAGCCGCGGTGACATGGGTAAGTAACTGCAAATGGAGATTAGACTCTTAAACTAGATTGGCATTTCTTTGCTCAATAGAGGCTCCCATAGCCTATTTGCATACTGTACATTATCAAATCAAATGCTAATGAAATCTGCCCTGAGCAAATTGTTCTTTGGATAATAAAAGTGAAGTCCAGGAGAAAACAAGGGAAAGAGTGGGGTGGGAGCAGGGGGATTTAAATGCACTTGCTTCCCATTGCAAACCCTGCTGCAGTGTGCTTTCCCACTAAAGCATGGCTGCCTATGTTTCCTTTTGTGTGTGGCACTGAGGACTGAATCAATGGCTTTGCACAGGTTAAGCCAGTGTTCTATTATTGAACAATGTCCCAACCCCTTAGGCTTTTCTGTGTGTTCAGGACATTTTTTTAATATTTAAAGAGCTAAGTTTCTATCTGAATCTGAGACTGGAAAGCTCATCTCTGAAGTTGCAAAGTCAAGGACAGCACGGAGTACACTACACCTTCAGTGTGATCAGCAGTGGGGTTTGTCCTTAAAAACCACTTCATAAGAAAAGGCAATTTAAGATCGTTAGCAGAATATTTGCCAACCTCACTTGGATCCCCTGAGTAGGTACTGGGGTTAGCTACCGTCCCACAAAGGCTAAAAGTCCAAGGTGTTTTCCAGAGATGATTGACCCTTTATAAGATAGAAACCAGCAAGGGAGTTAGATCTGTAGCAGCATAAGTCTATAGAATATCAGACTATGGACACCCTGCCTTGATGTTATTGCTACCTCACCACAGAGCCAAACAACATGTTAAAGGGACCACTGATTCAAATCTCTAAAACTAGGAGGTAAGATAAACTTTTTATCTTTTATTTAAGATTCCTTTTTTATTAGTCATTTTATTCATTTACATTGTTCTTGATGGTGAATAGTGCCCCGTTTTACACTGACCTTTTCTATAGTGGAGATGATATTAGCTTGCTCGAGTGACACATTTTATAGTAATGGGAGGATTAGTAAACAGTCACCAAATATTCATGAAATATAATTTTAATGTGTTAAAATGTACAATTGAGAGTTGGCTCATTTTGTTTACTATATCTACAATTTGCATATTATATATTTATATTTATATATGTTATATATATTCTTAATATAATATTCTTATATATATATATATATATATATATATATATATATTCTTAATTGGCTGAGATTTATTCTTCATGTTATACCAAGGACTGATGTCAGCTGCAACTGTATGTAGTAAAGGCACTCCCATTCAGGATTTACAAGGCACTTGTACCCTAATTAACAGACTTTATATCCAATGAACACTAAGCTAATTTAAATTTCAATAAAATTAAATGTCCATGTTTACACAGTCTTTTATCTAAGGGTTGGTGTCCGAACTGAAACATCTATTTTTATATTTTTCCTTGGTTTCTCATGATTAAACTTACAGAACTTTACATTGAAGCTTAATTATCCCCCCACAAAACAGAGCTCTAAGAGTCAGTTTGGGGCATTTATACAACCAGGATAGAAACACTAGAATTTAGTGACTTTGGTATCAGAATTTCTAGATAGCTGCAGATATGTTCAAAGCATAAAAACTAACAACAACTAAATTCTGGATACCTATGATCTATGCCATCAAGCATGCTTGTGATAATTTTGTGAAACTGCATGAATACAAAATATTTTATTTCTAAATTTCAGATAATTTCTAAGTTATGTACCATAAGTTGAAGTATGGCTTATAAGTGGAGCATTTAGCTCATATACAGCATTAATACTGATAAATGTAAATTGGATCTCTGCATTCATCAGTTAAATAAATATCCAACACTTCTAAGGGAATTGAAGAGAAATATGTTAATAGCACTTCAGTGTGCTTTTTCATTATATATAAAGTTCTGTAGCAGTAATAAACTCATATTGCTAGGCTGTAAGAAAGGGAAAGTGTGGGGTGGAGTACTGGCTAAC
Source organism: Apodemus agrarius (assembly GCA_964023405.1). Taxonomy (NCBI): domain Eukaryota; kingdom Metazoa; phylum Chordata; class Mammalia; order Rodentia; family Muridae; genus Apodemus; species Apodemus agrarius. The sequence goes on along the minus strand of OZ030006.1, from coordinate 69,880,499 downwards.
AATACACTCTGCCCTTTCAGGAGACTCCAGTTTGTTTCCAGTAGCTATGTCTCAGTTCTAACAACTGCATGTAATGCTAGCTTTTCAGAGTGTCAGGTGCCTTCTTCAGGATTCAGAAAGTACTGGAAATCATGTTCACATACGCCCCCTGCCATCCCCCCTACACACACACACACACACACACACACACACACACCCCTCACTGAGCCAAGGAAATGCAATATGAAAGCTTTCGATAGAAATTCGAATTGGAATTCCATCATTAAACATGTTACATGGAGAGAGAGAGACAACTTCTTATAAAATTGTGCTATGTAGATGTTTTATAATTAGAAAAAGAAATTTGTAGCAGCCGTTCCTCCATCTTTCACAGGTTTAACTTCCAATTTACAGTTAAGTAGCAATGTTTTAGGGGCATTCTTTCTTTTTTATCGCCATAAAATCATCAAGCAGAATTGTTCTTTCTGGATATTTATATCTAATGTAGCCATCTCTCTTCACCTTAGACATTTCTCATTGATTTAGAGTACCAATAATTTCTTTCTAAGTTTAAATAACAGACCTGTGATTGGACTCGCTCATCCTCTTCATGATTTCCTTGGTCCCATGTTCTTCCTCTCCTGTACATAAATGTACATACCCAATCATTGCCCCACCATAAACAAACTGTATTTTTATTTTAAAACAATAATTCCTTGAGATACCGAATCAAAGAGCTAGGGGAAGAAAAGGAGAGGTGCAAACTGTTATTTCCTGGATATGACATGACAATTACCACATTTAATGCACAGCAGATTTGGTTACAGCCATGAATCTACAATCCATAGATCAAAAGAAGACAAATCAGAAGGAAAGTCTAGGAAGTATGGTTGAATCTTTCTCAGAAGGGGAAATAAAATAGATATCAGAGGTTCATAGAGGGGAGAATTGGATGCTAGAGGGGAAAGGGAAAGGATTGGGTCAGGGAGTGGGTCAAATTATGTATAGGGAGAATGGGGGAGAAAGCAAAACGGTGCTGGGCAGAGAGAGAGAGAGAGATAGACATCTCTAGGAACTGCCAGAAACCTGGGACCAAGGAAGGGGCGCTCCATGGTGTCTTTTGTGTCGACTATAACTGAGACTCCTAGCAGTGGGGGATACAGTCCTAAAGTGACCACCTCCTATAGCAAGGCAAGACTCACTGTGGAGGGATGAGGACAAGAACCCACCCACAAACCTTTGACCCAAAATGTGTCCTCACTACCAAATTGCAGGAACAAAGATAGAGCACAGTTGGAGGGAATGGCCAACCAACGATTGGCCTAAATTTTGCCCCATCCCATAGGCAAGAACCAATCCCTGACACTATTAATGATAATCTGTTATGCTTACAGAGAGGATCCTAGCATAAATGACCTCTGAGAGGCTCCACTCACCAGCCAATGAAAACAAAAACAGAGACCCACAGCCAAGCACTAGATGGAGTCTTGTATAGAGTTGGGGAAAGGATTGAGAGAGGATTGAGGACAGGGAAACCACAGGAAGAAAGAACAACAGAGTCAACTCACCTGGACCCTTAGAGGTTCCAGGAGACTGTACCATTAACCAAACTGTGAGCATGGGCTGGGCTTAGGCCACCCACACATTTGTAGAAGTGCAGCTTGGTCTTCGTGTGGGTGCCCCAAGAACTGGAGCTAGGGCCGTCCCTGAATCCAGGGCTGCCTGCCTCTGGATCCCATTCCCACAGCTGAGCCTTCTTGTCTGGTGTCAGTGAGAGAGTCCTGCAGTAACTTTAGGAGTGGGCAGGAAGGGGTGGGAATACTGGCTGGGGATCCCTCTTCTCAGAAGAGAGGGAAGGAGGGGAGGAAAAGATCTGGGTGAGGGGGTACTGGGAGGAGAGGGGTGCTAATATTGGGATGTAATGCAAATTGATTAATTTGAAAAAGAAAAAAATGTAGAGTGTGGCTGCAGGAGGAGTCCTTCAGTCTCTGCCTTAACTAAGAAGCTACTTGCAGTTGATAGCTTCTTGGAGAGGGAGAATCACCATTTTTTGGGACTTTGACTCTTAATAGGTTGTCCAACATCCATGCACATATGTGCAACACTAGTTAGACTTACTGGATTACTTTTTAAAATGAGAACACAAGTTAGAAAAGAGGTGCACTGAGGAGGCCCAGCGAGAGTTGGAAGGGAAAGAAGGGTATGACCAAGATCCACTGTATAATATATGAAATTTCTAAATGATAAAAAAATATATTGCAAGTGTATAAACTAAGCAAATAGTCCCTTCTTAAGCTTTTTATTTCCCTTTAGATCTTTAACAGAGAAGCTGTATCCCAGAGCCTTTATCTTCCTGATCTAGCAATTAGTGACTTATCTTAAATCCACAGGATCCTCAACACAGATTACTCACTGACCTAACCCCATAACTTCCCCTCTTCCTAGAAACTCCTTTCTCAAGTACCACATTAGATATAAGATCTCACTAATGACCATGCATAATTTAGCACATGATACATAAATGTTTTCATAATAATATTGATATGGTACAAATTCCTTGTTGATTTTCCTGTAACGGAACCCTGGACCTTAGCACAAAAGTACCACTCAAGCCACAGAAACCAGCATGACCCACCAAAAGGAAAAACAAATGTCTAATACATCAAAGTCCATAGTACTGGGAAAGTCTGTAAACATACTAACCTTGCTTGTTGGCTTCTGTAGTTCCACTTCTGGCTAAATGATCTTGTTAACTGAGATGTGTCAAACCAAGATGTGATTTCTGAAAGCTCATCTTTAGAAAGGTTCGAGGCTGCACTGGAGTCCTGAATAGTTCCTGTCTTGCTAATACATACTGTCTATTGAATTAAACCAGTGTCTGAGGAGTCATTGCTGGTGGATACCTCATAGCTTTCCAACTGCTGAGAAATATTTTGTTAAGTAGACCTCACCTTTAGTCATTCAGAGGAAATAACTTTATGCCATTCTAAGTAAATAGATAGTAAGTAGATGGTGTGAGATGAAATGAGGCACTGGTACATTCTGTACTCTAAACATTCAGAGTACAGACACAGTCTTGGAGACACAGGTCTTCCCCACAGTCTGTGCCTTTTGGAACAGTGACAAGAACCTAATTAGCTGAAAGGCTCCTCTCAAGTTACTTGAAGTGAAGATCTCTGTAGACTCAACCACACTTCTCAGCCTATTGATAGCTACCTCCTGCTTAGATGGAGATAGAGATGTTTCCACAATTTTAGGGCAAAAGACCAACCTGGAAGCCCCATCTGGGGACTTTGAGAACCAGTCTCAGTGTGCCAGTCATAAAGAATCATAGTATTACCCACATAGGCAACCTCCAAGTGTGTGTATAGAACTGTCTTAAAATAGCAGACAAGAGATTCAACAAATGAGCCCTCATAGGAAAGTCAGACATGGAGATTCAACCATCCCAACTCTATTTTCAGAATACTCACAGAAGCATTGGGTTTAGGCAGAAGAATTGTACACAGGGAAAGTGTCAAGCATAATTAAACAGACTTGCTCAAAGTATGGTGAGGTTGATCATTACTTTAATTCTACCTCAGCAAAGTAGTATATTAGAAGAGTTTTTATTGCTTAAGAGGGTAAATCAGTTACTATATGATGATGGCTCCTGCTTGGAGGAGTTATCTCATTTTAACCTGACCTGTTAAACCCAGATATTTCTGGGATCCAGGGTGATTACAGCATTGAAACAATGACTGGAAACTATGTGGAGTCATCTGGGAGATCTGGAGCAAGACGTTGCAGATGCTGGCAAATGTCTCAGTTACTCTTACCCATCTGCCTTCAACAATAAACAAGGATAAAACAGAATAGTACTCACTAGGTTTTAGACAAATGCTCTTTGAGTGATGACATCTCTGTGCAAGGTTAGGTTGTGACTGACCCTAAAAGAGAGAGATCCAAAAATGAAGAGAGGTGCTATTAGGGTTTTGTCTTGTTCTAATTAGTTGGGGAGCCAAGTGAGGAGTCAGTACATTTTAGAAAATCCAAGTTTCAAATCTTGGGTGTTAGCCTATTCAGCTTGCTGTTATCTGATACATGCACAGCAACAAAGGTTACATGAAATAAAATTCACTTGTTTAACAGCCCCCTGATTCTACACATGGGTACCAACTCATGAGAGCAGCTATGCCATGACAGGTTTAGCTTAAACATCAAGCCATGGGAAACAGGCTGAGCATTGCTGCACTTTGAAGTTCCTTCAGGGACTCTGGTACTTTCCCCAGAATCACCCTCTGGCAGTGACATCTATTCATCATTAGGTAAATGCAGTAGATTGGTAAGAAAAAAAATACTGGTAAGTTCAATTCCTTTTTTTAAAAGTGCAAACAGACTTCCTTTCACCAAAGGAGAAACTTGAATGCCTAGAGACGTTGGGAGGGGCCTCTGATCAAGCCAAAGGCAAAGTAGCATCATTCTTTCAAATTAATAAGTCAATGTTTTTATGCAATAGCCTAATTAAGAAAATAATATTTAATGGGCTCTACTTAGAAGAAATAAACTACACTCCCAAATGACTTCTGCTTTGGCCAAAATAACTGAGTTTTACGTAACCAATCACTCATACCTACAGATCCTATACTTATCTGCATTTGTGTGCCCCTGCATGGGTTTATGTGTACTACATGAGTGTAGGTTCCGGGACAGGCCAGAAGAGGTGTTGGATTCTCTGGGATTGGAGTTAAGACTAGTTTGTAAACTACCTACCAATATGGGCCCTGAGAACTGAACCCAGGTCCTCAGCCAGAGCATTAAGTATGGCAATTTGTTTTGTTTTGTTTAATGTGCTTCATTTTTTGATTCATTCAATCAACAAATGTGATAACATGCTTGCTTTTTTGTAGACACCATGCCTACCCTGGACTCAAGGACAACCGTGGTGAAAAACTGCCAGCATGGGAAAGTCCTCAAAACTCAAACAGTTCAATTCCACTGAACTGCTCCACCCCACTCGTGGTATTTGCAGGAAATGGAGGCACTGGGTGGGTGGGATAATGGAATTTAAGACTGCCCAGTAACCTCATTTACTGTCACATATATGCTTTTATCATTGTACTTCCTGTTTGCTTACTTCAGGTCTCCTGCATGATAAAAGGCTACTGGCCCAGAGGCATGAGAACCATGTTGCTATGCAGCCCAAATGTGTAATAAAGTTTTCTTTTCCCAACTGCAAATGTCTCAGTGATTCAGTTTACAAGAAATGCCATATCTACATCTACATCAACATCAACATATACATGCACATATACATGAGCACAGACATGCACATATATACATATACATGCACATATATACATATACATACATATACATATATATAATACACATACATGTATGTATATATGTATGTGTATTATATATATATTTCCTTCTGCTTTATGCAAAAGTACAAAAGTAATAGTATTTACAAAAATGCCAAGAGAGTTCTTTGCCTGTGAAATACCATTGTTAAGAAAATGAGAGAAAAATACAATTGCCAATATAATTATTCCAAAAACACTACAATATTTGGGCTTCATTAGTCTACTAGAACATAAAATGTGACACCATAAAATATCAAGTCATGCCCACCACTAAAGGTGTCCAGACACCTGGCAGGTGTGGACTTTCCAGGAGCATGGCAGCTGAGCCTGGCAGGAGGTGAAGCTGGCACTGAAGAAGACCCTGCACAGCCAGCCAGCTTGTTCATGGTGACTGCAGCAAAGAGATTCCCATAAAACTCCATGCTACTCTTTTGAGAGAATGTCACACAGGCATTTGGATTTCACCTATGCGAACAACATGATGAGTTGGGTATTGAGGTGTGCTGAGACAGAATACATTTAGCTTGCATTTGAAATCCTCCTGGATGTTTATCTGCTTGTTCAAATGCAAGCTTGGCTGAGGCCCACTGTACCTATTGTGCCAGGATTGTTAGTATTGTATCAAAACCAGAGAAGAAGGAGGGAGAATTTCCTGTGGACTCCATTATCCTCTATGCCCCATTTCAAACCTTCTCCAAAATGGATTCTCCAGAAGATCCATTTAATCACATGACTGTATGACACTAAGCCACATGAGTTAGAAAGAAAAACAAGAGCTTGTCATAGCAAGAAATAAAACAATGCAAACAAAATCACATTTTATTTCAGTTCATTCTCTTATTCTATAAAACCTTATTGTTCCTCAGCACTGGATACTGGTCTATAAAATTAGAATAAAGTGGTGACTAAAAAACAATTATGTTTTTCATAATTATACTTATATTCTGAGATGAGGCAATAATTATATAATATACCAAATATGTTATAAAATTTGTTTTTATACGAGTAATGTCAGTTTTTGCAAAATACATATATCGGTATCTCACTGATTTAACCAAGAAAGTTTTATTTTCTCTCATATGGTGAGTGGTATGTTATGTGCTGTGTGCACACATTCATCTTGGAGGTAAATCATCTGGAAAATGACATCTGAAGTTACCATGCCAAGAAACAACAGATGATAAAAATAGTGCAAAGACTGCCACCATTAAAAACCAATATAGGTGACTCCCTCAGATTTGATGAGTCAAAGCTGATCATATGTCTCTATGCTAATTGCAGTGTGGGCCGAGCTGTCTAGAGCAGCACACAAAAACAGATATGCAATGAGTGCTGACATCTGCCACAGGATGGTAGGAAATCAAAAATACAATGGGAGCTTAAAGGACAGTGGAAAGGAGGTAGGCAGGTCAGACAATGAGCTCTAGGCTGACTGCACTGTTAAGTCAGGCAGTTAGCTTCTAATCCTCAGGTGAATTCAGAAAAATGACCTGTACGAGAAACAGCCCTAATAGAGGGATCCCTCTGCAAAAACATGTTTAGGAAGAAGCATCCATAGCAATAAAATCATTAGCAAAGGTGTTTTGCTTTTGCAAGGCATGTCTTCTGACTAAGGGGCAGAGAGGAGAAAATAGGGCCACACATCAAAGGAAAAATTCCAGTTTTATTCTCCAACAGGGGCTTTTCTGTTTTGTATAATGAGACTGGACACTAGGATCCTGAAATGTCTATAACATATAAAAGAAGACAAAAATGTGGGCAGGATCACTGTTGCAATAAGCCAAGGTCTGGTGGTGGCAGCTCGACCAGACCAGCTGCCACAAGCATGTTAAGAAGTCTTGGTAATGTGCTGATGTGGGAGATGATGTGAGCAGAACTCTCTAGCAAGCAGGGCAGGGGAGTGTGCAGAAGACAGGTGAGAACAGCAAGTGTCATGTATATGATCAATCAAGGAAGGATGGGAGAAAGAATCTGGATTGGAGTTCAGAGATGATCAGAAGGAGAGAATCCATATTAGGAATCAGAATCTTGAAAAACAGCTTGAGTGGATCATGAAGACAAAACCAAACAAGAAAAAAACATAGAATGCATTGACTTAATTCACAGCATGTCAGAGAAACTGGGTTAGAAGACAGCTTTTTGCTAAAGCAAGTATTTTACAAAAATAGTAAGCTGCCTTATAGTACAAAGGCCAAGCTAGAGCTATGCAGAGGGTGGTTTGTGCAACAAGCATGTTTTCTCACAGAAACAGCACTGACACTGGTAAGAGCAGCAGCCCATACTTAGTCTTCTCATTCAGATGCTGATTTCTGAAAGTATTCCATCAGAGCCATGTTAATTCAGGAACCCCAGGATCCCTTTACCCAATGCAAAATCTCTACCAAAAGTTACTGAGAAAGATATTGAAACATCAAAAGGTAACACTGAATGAGAATGCATCTAGTTTTTTATAATTCTTTATATATATATATATATATATATATATATATATATATATATATATATATTATTTTCTATATTCTTTGTTTACATTCCAAAGGCTTTCCCCTTTCCAGTTCCCCCCCTCACCATATATCCCATAAGTCCTCTTCCCCTCCCCATTCCCCAAACACCGCCCCTCCCCACCATTTCTCTGTTCTGGTGTTCTCCTACAAAACCAGATTTAGTCTTTTCTGGACCAGGGTCATCTCCATCCCTTTTCTTGGGAATCTTCTGCTTAGCTAATTGTGTCTTGAGTATTCAGAGCTTCTGGGCTCATTAATATCCACTAATCAGTGATTGCAATTCATGTGAATTCCTTTGTTATTGGGTTCACTCATGGTGCTGGTTCAACTGGATGTCAACATGCAGAAGAATGCAAATTGACCCACTCTTATCTCCTTGCACTAAGATCAACTCCAAGTGGATCAAGGACCTCCACATAAAAGGAGACACCCTGAAACTAATAGAAAAGAAACTGGGGAAGACCCTGGAGGACATGGGCACAAGGGTAAAGTTCCTGAACAGAACACCAATAGCTTATGCTCTAAGATCTAGAATTGACAAATGGGACCTCTTAAAATTACAAAGTTTCTGTAAGGCAAAAGACACAGTCAGGAGGACAAAACAACAACCAACAAAGTGGGAAAAGATCTTCACCAACCCCACATCCGACAGAGGGCTAATATCCAATATATACAAAGAACTCAAGAAGTTAGACCGCGAAGAACCAAATAACCCTATTAAAAAATGGGGTACAGAGCTAAACAAGGAATTTTCACCAGAAGAAATTTGGAAGGCTGAGAAGCACCTTAAGAGATGTTCAACATCATTAGTCATCAGGGAAATGCAAATCAAAACAACCCTGAGATTCCACCTCACACCAGTCAGAATGGCTAAGATTAAAAACTCAAGAGACAACAGGTGCTGGCGAGGATGTGGAGAAAGAGGATCACTCCTCCATTGTTGGTTGGATTGCAAGATGGTACAACCGCTCTGGAAATCAGTCTGGCAGTTCCTCAGAAAATTGGGCATGACACTTCCAGAGGACTCTGTCAGACCATTCCTGGGCATATACCCAGAGGATTCTCCTGCATGCAATAAAGACACATGCTCCACTATGTTCATAGCAGCCTTATTTATAATAGCCTGAAGTTGGAAAGAACCCAGATGTCCCTCAACAGAGGAATGGATACAGAAAATGTGGTATATTTATACAATGGAATACTACTCAGCAATTAAAAATAATGAATTCATGTAATTTGTAGGCAAATGGTTACATCTAGTTTTAAACATAACATGTCTCACCTGCTTTGGCAGTGAAATCACTCAGGAGCTCCCATAAGAATAGTAGGTGTTCTGTTGAGCACTATGATACAATGTAGCAATATTGAAAGTAATTAAAAGAGGGATCTTTGTCCTCTCTATGACACATTCATTCGGAGGTTACAGTCCTTAACTAATGCATTCATTTCAAACATTTTCCCTCTTTAATATCAAGTCTGAAACTTTATATGATTACATAGTGCATAATGGCTTGAAGAAAGTTGTAAGACGTATGGCATGACATAGTTTTACACAACTTTAAAAACTAACAGATAGAATTTTTATAAACCAAGCAATTAGTAAAAATATTGAATGAATATTTATGATAATAATAAAATGAAGGAAATTAATATTTTTGAAAGAAAAGAGAAACAGTTTTGAGATTTTGAAAGGATTACTTAACCATACATGAAAGCAACCCACAGAGTGAAGGAATGAGCCATGCGAACATTTGGAGAGAAAATAACAAACCTAGAATACCATAACTTGAAAATCAATGTTCTGTGCAAGATTTAAGTATCTGTAGCACACAGTAAGTTGTAGTTATGAGGGGCAGAACGTTCCCCAATATCTTCTTTTAAGCATATTTTTTATTGAGAAATGTTTACATGCACAGAAAAGCACAAATATTGAGTGTGATTTAGTGAGTTCTGATGAATTTTTATGCTCATATAACCACGATACCAGTCAAAAGACAGGATATTTCCATTATGAGAAGATGGCTTTTTAGATCCATTTCTATTTGATTCCTTCACCAGATGAAACGGCTGCTTGATTTCTATTTCCATAAATTATTTTTGGAGCTCCTATAACATCATGCAAATAAACCAAAACATACTGAATACTCTAGACTTTCTTATGTTCAGCATAATATCTGTCTGATTTCTTTATGCCATTGCATATGTCCTAGTGACCTTTGAATCAAAGATGCCCCCATAAGTTCCTATGTTGGAAGATATGGTTCCTAGCTAATCATTGCAGAAGTTATGAAAGCTGAAGGTAATGGACACACATGTGGGAAAAGTGTGTCACTAGGGAAGGGCCTTGAGGCATCATAGACTACCCTGGCTTTCTATCCAGTCTGCTTCCTGCATGCTGACACAAAGTTTCCACTGAGATGCTTGCTTTCGCACCACAATGGAATGTATCATCAGACAAGCATCTGGTGGGCCTGTGAGAACGTCTTCATGAAGGATTAACTGATAGAAAAGGATACTACCTAGTGTGGGGAGAACCTTTGGGTGGACCAGATATAAATAGGTCTCAGTGATAAGCACTGCCTGCTGCCTGCCTACCTTCATTGTTTGCTGGTGATGATTTTATTCTTCACTGACATCAGAATCCAGCTTCATCAGATTCAAACATAGACTTTAGAACTAAATTGAGAATAAAGAATTGAATTTCTCAGCCATCCGAATTTCTTCAGGTGAAAAGTCTTTGTTTAGCTCTGTACCCCACTTTTGGATAGGGTTATTTGGTTTTTTGGGGTCTAACTTCTTGAGTTCTTTGTATATATTGGATATTAGCCCTCTGTCGGATGTGGGGTTGGTGAAGATCTTTTCCCAATTTGTTGGTTGCCGATTTATCCTTTTGACATTGTCTTTTGCCTTACAGAAACTTTGTAATTTTATAAGGTCCCATTTGTCTATTCTTGCTCTTAGAGCATAAGCAATTGGTGTTCTGTTCAGGAATTTTTGCCCTGAGCCAATGTCCTCAAGGGTCTTCCCCAGTTTCTTTTCTATTAGTTTTAGTGTGTCTGGTTTTATGTGGTGGTCTTTGATCCACTTGGAGTTGAGCTTAGTGCAAGGGGATAAGAGTGGATCAATTCTCATTCTTCTGCATGTTGACCTCCAGTTGAGCCAGCACCATTTGTGGAAAAGGCTATCTTTTTTCCCACTGGATGGGATGGCTGAGAAACACCTTAAAAAATGTTCAACATCATTAGTCATTAGAGAAATGCAAATCAAAACAACCCTGAAGTTTCACCTCACACCAGTCAGAATGGCTAAGATCAAAAATGCAGAAGACATCAGGTGTTGGAGAGGATGTGGAGAAAGAGGAACACTCCTCCACTGCTGGTGGGACTGCAAGCTGGTACAACCACTCTGGAAATCAGTCTGGTGGTTCCTCAGAAAACTGGACATGATACTTCTGGAGGACCCAGCCATAGCACTCCTAGGCATATACCCAGAAGATTCCCCAGCATGCAATAAAGATACATGCTCCACTATGTTCATAGCAGCCTTATTTATAATAGCCAGAAGCTGGAAAGAACCCAGATGTCCCTCAACGGAGGAATGGATACAAAAAAATGTGGTATATATACACAATGGAGTACTATTCAGCCATTAGAAACAATGAATTCATGAAATTCTCAGAGAAATGGATGGAGCTGGAGAATGTCATACTAAGTGAGGTAACCCAGTCTCAAAAGAATACCCATGGTATGCAGTCACTGATAAGTGGATATTAGCCTAGAATCTTGGAACACCAAAGACACAATTCACGTACCAAATGATGTCTGACAAGGAGAAAGGAGTGGACACTGGGGCTGGAAAGGATCAAAGCATCAGTGTAGGGGAATACAAGAACAGGGAAGAGGGAAGGGGTGGAAGAGGGAGCAGGGGAAGAAAAAAGGGCATGTGGAACCTTTGGGGGGTGCGGAACCAGAAAGGGAAATGAATTGTAAATATAGAATATATCCAATAAAAAAAAAAGAAAATCACAGATGAAAATCTTACAAAATATATATTTTATATAAAAAAGTAAAAAAAAATTGAATTTCATAAACTTGGCATGCATTGTTTTTTTATTATAGAATTGAAGATTTTTTTTAATTTTTTCTATTTTCTTTGTTAACATTCCAAATGATTATCCCTTTCCCATTTCCCCCCCTCTCACTAAGTCCCATAAGTCCTGCTCCTGGCAATCCCCTACCATTCCAGGACCTAGGCACTATCCTTCCTTCTTCTTGGGAATGATTTGATGTGTGGGTTGAGTTTTGGGTGTTCTGTGCTTCTAATATCCACTTATCAGTGACTGCAGTGATCCACTTATCTGATATTTATCTGATATCCACTTATCAGTGACTGCATTCCATGTGTTTTCTTTTGTGAATGAGTTACCTAACTTAGGATGATATTTTCCAGGTCTGCCCATTTGTGTAAGAATTTCATGAATTCATTGTCTTTAATTGCTGAGTAGAATTCCATTGTGTAAATATACTACATTTTCTGTATCCATTCCTCCATTGAGGGACATCTGGGTTCTTTCCAGCTTCTGGCTATTATAAATAAGGCTGCTATGAAGATAATGGAGCATGTGTCTTTACTGCATGCCAGGGAATCCTGTGGGTATAAGCACAGGTGTGGTATAGCAGGGTCCTCCGGATGTGTCATACATAGTTTTCTAAGGAACCACCAGACTGATTTCCAGAGTGCTTGTACCAGCTTGCAATCCCACCAACAGTGGAAGAGTGTTCCTCTTTCTCCACATCCTCACCAACACCTGCTGTCTCCTGAGTTTTTAGTCTTAGCCATTTTGACTGCTGTGAGGTAAAATCTCAGGGTTGTTTTGTTTTGAATTTCCCTAATGACTAATGATATTGAACATTTCTTAAGGTGCTTCTCAGCCATTTGAAGTTCTTCAGGTGAAAATTCTTTGTTTAGCTCTTTACCACATTTTTAATAGGGTTATTTAGTTCTCTGGGGTCTAACTTCTTGAGTTCTTTGTATATATTGGATATTAGCCCTCTGTCAGATGTAGGGTTGGTGAAGATCTTTTCCCAATTTGTTGGTTGCTATTTTGTCCTATTGTCAGTGTCCTTTGCCTTACAGAAACTTGGGAATTTTATGAGGTCCCATTTGTTAATTCTTGATCTTAGGGCATAAGCTATTTGTATTCTGTTCAGGAACTTTCCACTTGTGCCCATTTCCTCAAGGGTCTTCCCCAGTCTCTTTTCTATTAGATTCAGTGTGTCTGGTTTTATGTGGAGGTCCTTGATCCACTTGGTGTTGAGCTTAGTACAAGGAGATAAGAGTGGATCAATTCGCATTCTTCTGCATGTTGACCTCCAATTGAACCAGCACCATTTGTTGAAAAGGCTATCTTTTTTTCCACTGGATGTTTTCAGCTCCTTTGTCAAAGATCAAGTAACCAAAAGTGTGTGGGTTCATTTCTGATGTTCAATCCTATCCAATTGATACACCTGCCTGTCACTGTACCAATACCATGCAGTTTTTAACACTATAGCTCCGTAGCATTGCTTGAGGTCCGGGATACTGATTCCCCAAAAAGTTCTTTTACTGTCTAGAACAGTTTTAGCTATCCTGGGTTTTTTCTTATTCCAAATGATTTTGAGAATTACTCTTTCTAAATCTATGAAGAACTGAGTTGGGATTTTGATGGGGATTGCATTGAATCTTATATATTGCTTTTGGCAACATGGCCATTTCTATTATATTAATCCTGCCAATCCATGAGCTTGGAAGATTTTTCCATTTTCTGAGGTCTTCTTTGATTTCCTTCTTCAGAGACCTGAAGTTCTCATCATACAGATCTTTCACTTATTTGGTTAGAGTCACACCAAGTTACTTTATGTTGTTTGTGGCTGTTGTGAAGGGTGTCATTTCCATAATTTCTTTCTCAGCCTGCTTATCCTTTGAGTATAGGAAGGCTACTGATTTGCTTGAGTTGATTTTATATCCAGTCACTTTGCTGAAGTTGTTTATCAGCTGTAGGAGTTCTCTGGGGAAGTTTTTTGGATCACTTAAGTATACTATCTTTTTTTTTTTTATCATTTTTTTTTATTTTCTATATTCTTTGTTTACATTCCAAAGGCTTTCCCCTTTCCCAGGTACCCCCCACCATATGTCCCATAATTCCTCTCCCCCCACCATGCTATTCCCCACTCTTCCCCCCCCCCACGATTTCTCTGTTCTGGGTCTACAATACTGGATCCAATCTTTACAGGCCCAGGGTTCTCTCCTTTTTTTCTTCTTGAGAGTCATTTGACTTGCTAATTGTGCCTTGAGTATTTAGGGCTTCTGGGCTCATTAATATCCACTTATCAGTGATTGCATTTCGTGTGTATTCTTTTGTGATTGGGTTAGCTCACTTAGGATGATAGTTTCCAGATCTAACCATTTACCTACAAATTGCATGAATTCATTATTTTTAATTGCTGAGTAGTACTCCATTGTATACTATCTTATCATCTGCAAATAGTGAGAGTTTGAGTTCTTCCTTTTCAATTTGTATCCCTTTGACTTCCTTATGTTGTCGAATTGCTCTGGCTAGTACCTCAAGTACTATATTGAAAAGATATGGTGAGAGGGGGCAGCCTTGTCTAGTACATGATTTTAGTGGGATTGCTTCAAGTTTCTCTCCATTTAGTTTGATGGTGGCTACCGGTTTGCTGTATATTGCATTTACCCTGTCCAGGTGTGGGAATTGAATTCCTGTTCTTTCCAAGCCTTTTAGCATGAAAGGATGCTGAATTTTGTCAAAAGTTTTTTCAGCATGTAATGAAATGACCATGTAGTTTTTTTCTTCGAGATTTTTATGTAGTAGATTACATTGATGGATTTGTGTATATTGAACCATTCCTGCTTCCCTGGGATGAAGCCTACTTGATCACTGTGAATGATCTTTTTGATGTGTTCTTGGATTCAGTTGGCAAGAGTTTTATTGAGTATTTTTGCATCGATGTTCATGATGGAAAATGGCCTGAGGTTCCTTTGTTGCATTTTTGTGTGGTTTGGTATCAGCATAATTGTGGATTCATAGAAGGAGTTGGGTAGGGTTCCTTCTGTTTCTATTTTGTGGAATACTTTGAATAGTATTGCTGTTAGGTCTTCTTTGAAGGTCTGATAGAATTCTGCGCTAAAACCATCTGGTCCTGTGCTTTTTGTAGTTGGAAGACTTTCTACGTCTTCTTCTATTTCTTTGGGGTTATGGGACTGTTAGATGATCTATTTGATCATGATTTTATTTTGGTATTTGGTATATGTCTAGGAAATTGTCCATTTCCTCCAGATTCTCCAGTGGTGTTGTGTATAGGCTGATAATTTTTTGAATTTCCTGTTTCTCTTGTTACATCTCCCTTTTCATTTCTAATTTTGTTAATTTGGATACTGTCTCTGTGCTCTTTGGTTAGTCTGGCTAAGGGTTTAATCTATCTTGATTTTCTCAAAGAACCAGCTCCTGGTTTTGTTGATTCTTTTTATGGGTCTCTTTTTTTCTACTTGATTGATTTCAGGCCTGAGTTTGATGATTTCCTGTCTTCTACTCCTCCTGGGTAAATTAACTTGTTTTTCTTCCAGGGCTTTAAGGTGTGCCATTAAGCTGCTAGTGTATGCTCTCTCCAGTTTCTTTGTGGAGGCACTCAGGGCTATGAGTTTTCCTCTTAGCACTGCTTTCTTTGTGTCCCATAGATTTGGGCAGGTTGTACCTTCATTTTCATTGAATTCTAAAGTCTTTGATTTCTTTTTTTATTTCTTCCTTGACCAAGGTGTCATTGAGTAGAGTATTGTTCAGTTTCCATGTATATGTGTGCTTTCTGTTGTTTTTGTTGCTATTGAAGACCACTCTTATTCCTTAGTAATCTGATAGGAGGCATGGGATTAGTTTGATCTTATATTTGTTGAGTTCTTTCTTGTAACCAATTATATGATGGATTTTGGAGAAGGTACCATGAGGTGCTGAGAAAAAGGTATATTCTTTTTGCTTTAGGATGAAATGTTATATATATATATATATATATATATATATATATATATATGTATATATATATATGCTAAATCCAATTGGTCCAAAGCTTCAATTAGTTTCATTGGGTCCCTGTTTAGTTTCTGTTTTTCTGATCAGTCCATTGAGGAGAGTGGAGTGTTGAAGTCACCCACAATTATTGTGTTAGATGTAATGTGTGCATTGAGCTTTAGTAAAGTTTCTTTTATGAATGAGGGTGCCTGTGCATTTGGAGCATAGATGTTTATAATTGAGAGTTCTTCTTGGAGGAATTTTTTTTTTTTTTGACCAGCAAGAAGTGACCTTCTGTGTCTCCTTTGATGACTTTAGGTTTAAAGACAATTTTATCTGATATTAGAATGGCTGTTTCCTGAGAACATTTGCTTTTAAAATTGTCTTTCAGTGTTTTACTCTATGGTAGTGTTTGTCTTTGACACTGAGGTGTGTTTCCTGTATGCAGCAAAATGTAGGGTCCTGTTTTCATTTCCAGTCTGTTAGTCTATGTCTTTTTATTGGGGAATTGAGTTCATTGATGTTAAGACATATTAAGAAATAGTAATTATTACTTCCTGTCATTTTTGATGTTATTTTTATATTTGAGTTGTTATCTTCTTTTTGGTTTGATGAAGGAAGATTACTATCTTGCTTTTTCCAGGGTCTCGTTTCCCTCCTTGTATTGGCGTTTTCCATCTATTATCCTTTGTAGGACTGGGATTGTGGAAAGATATTTTGTAAATTTGGTTTTGTCATGGAATATCTTGGTTTCTCCATCTATGGTGATTGAGAGTTTTGGTGGGTATAATAGTCTTGGCTTGCATTTGTGTTCTCTTAGAGTCTGCATGAGAACTGCCCAGGATCTTCTAGCTACCATGGTCTCTAGTGAGAAGTCTGGTGTGATAGGTCTTCCTTTATATGTTACCTGGCCTTTTTCTCTTACTGCTCTCAATATTCTTTCTTTCTTTAGTACATCTGGGGTTTTGATTATTATGTGACTAGAGATATTTCTGTTCTGGTCCAGTCTGTTTGGAGTTCTGTAGGCTTCTTATATATTCATGGGTATCTCTCTCTTTAGGTTAGGGAAGTTTTCTTCCATAATTTTGTTGAAGATATTTGCTGGCCCTTTAAGATGTAAATCTTCACTCTCGTTTTTACCTTTAATCTTTAGGTTTGGTCTTCTCGTTGTGTCCTGGATTTACTGGATGTTCTCGGTTACAAGCTTTTTGCATTTTGCATTTTCTTTGACTGTTGAGTCAATGGTTTCTATGGTATCTTTGGCATCTGAGATTCTTTCTTCTATCTACTGTATTCTGTTTTTTATATTTTTATATGGCCCCTGATTTCTTCCCAAGGTTTTCTATCTCCAAAGTTGTCTCCCTTTGCAATTTCTTAGTTGTTTCTACTTCTGTTTTTAGATCCTGGATGGTTTTGCTCAGTTCCTTCACTTGTTTGTTTGTGTGTTCCTGTAATTTTTAAGAGATTTTTGTGTTTCCTCTTTCATGACTTCTGCCTGTTGACCCAAGTTCTCCTGTACTTCTTTAACTAGCTTTTGCATTTCTTCCTTATTGGCTTCTATCTTTTGACCCATATTCTCCTGAATTTCTTTAAATGATTTTTGTGTTTCCCTTGTAAGGGCTTGTACCTTTTGATCCATTTTCTCCTGTATTTCTTTAAGAGACTTATTTATACCCTTCTTGTGTTCCTCTAGCAGCATCATGACCAGTGATTTTAGATCCAAATCTTGTTTTCCTGGTGTGTTGGAGTACTCAGGACTTGCTGTTGTTGGGAAATTGGGTTCAGATGCTGCCATATTGCCTTGATTTATGTTAGTAACGTTCCTACATTTGTCTTTTGCCATCTGGTTATCTCTGGCCTTAGTTGGTCCTGTTGTCACTGGCTGGTGCTTGAACCTCCTGTGAACCTATAAGGCTATTTCCGCACCACTGGATGACTGGGTTTCCCCTGGCACAAATTGCTGATATGTTGCCCTCCTCCTTTTGGGTGCTGTTGGATCCCTGGTGTGTCTTGCCCCAAGCAATGTTATACTCAGGTTGTCTCTGTGAACCTGGTGCTACCTGTTTGCTCTGTCAGGGAGAGAAAAGGGCAGATGCAGCAGGGACCTTTTCCAAGTGCTGATCACTCTGCAGGACAAAAGACCCCCGAGAGGGTTGGCACACAGACGGCCCACAGAGCTGCCCAAGCCCTGGGTGCAGTCAAAAGCCTGAAAGGCTGAGACCCAAGCGATGTTAGACTCAGGCTATGTCTGCATATCTGGCGCTGTCTGTTAGATCTTCCTGGGGTCTGGAAGCCAAGATGGCGAAGTGCCCCTTCAAGTTCCGGTCAGTCTGCAGGGCAAACAACCCTTGACAGGGTTGGCACACAGACGGCCCACAGAGCTGCCCAGGCCGTGGGTGCAGGTAAAAGCCTGACAGGGTAAGATTCAAGTGATGTTAGGCTCAGGCTATGTCAGCGTACCTAATGCTGTCTGACAGATGTCTGGCATCTGAGAGCCAAGATGGTGGAGAGCCCCTCCAAGTTCCGGTCAGTTTGCAGGGCAAACAACCCTTGACAGTGTTGGCACACAGACGGCCCACAGAGCTGCCCAGACCCTGGGTGCAGGCAAAAGCCTGTTAGGCTGAGACTCAAGCAATGTTAGACTTGGGCTATCTCTGCGTATCTGGCACTGCCTGTCAGCTCTATCTGGTGTCCGGGAGCCAAGATGGTGGAGAGCATGCATTGGGTTTTTAATCTTTCTGATGTGCATAAAATATTTCTTGTGCTACCCAGATCTTTAGGCTGTAAGCCATTCTTGTAAATCATCTTCATAATATTTACATTCTGTGACTTTTTTTTCAAGTTTTTGATTCGTTGCAATTGATTTATCTGCAATCTGGTCATTTATTATAGGGGTTATTGTTATATCCTGGATACAAGCTCTTCAGGATGTACAGAATTTGAATTTTTTTCTAAATGTAGCTCACCTGTTTGTTTTGAAATCAGCATCTTTCACTTGGTATCTCAAGATACTATTAATATTCATTGAATGTAAGTTTGTTTAAATTATATCACAACAGCACCTAGTAAGGTATGCTAGTATCTGTGGAGACTAAAAGAATGCATCTATTGTGTATAGAACCAAGGCTATGCAAGTACTATTTGAACATCTTATTTAATATTCAAGCCAATTTCATGAGGTTAGATGCTTCTCTTCTAGATAAACAATTGGAATTTGAGGGGTTAAATGAGCTGTCTAAAGTGTGGTCTAATATTTTGTCAAGGTCTGTTCTAATTTAAAGTATATGTTCTTAACAATATTAAATATAATTTTTATATTGAGAAAAGAAAATTATTTAATTTCATCTGGATTTTGATACAATTCTCTCTGACACTGTATCTTTTTCAGTTTCCAACACCTGGTGCCATAAATTCCCTGAAATATAAAGTAACTTTTTCCCTAAAATTTTTCCCTGGAAAAAGGGATCACCTTATATTTGAGTTTTAACAAAATGTATTACATTACAGGGACACTTCCATTTCCTTCCTGTTAAGCAGTAAAAATACTATTTGGAGAAAAATATATCATTCAGAAAAGCCTTCTCATTGTGAATGCTTTTAATGGCCATCTGGTAGATCTATTTCTTTTATTAAGCTAGCAAATAGAGAACTCCTGCAAAGAAAGAATTCTGTGGAAATGGCTCTACCTCTTGTGCTGCATTTAGTGTCAGGAAAATGGTAAATACTACAAAAAAATTTATAAATCTCTAAATTTTCATTGTTTCACACAGAAAACTTAGATCTTGTCAAATAAACAATAAACTGAGGTCATCCTGCATTCTCAGAGCTATGTTCCCAGAAGTGATTCAGGTACCCTAGTTGCTTCTAATGGCTGTCCCCAGAAATCTCTGTACCAGGGTTAGCAAAAAGCTCTTTTGCTTATATGATATTTGTCTGCTTGCAAAAAACCAGAGCAGACTTGCATAGCTGCAAGCAGGAATTGTGTAAGTAAACACTCTAATAATATTTCCACATGGCGCTTTACATAGTGTCTGCCAAACAGCCCACAAATTGGGAAAGGCAACATGGGAAAGCTATGCCCCTTACTAGAATCTCGTGTAGAAGTGAGGCACCTCACTTCTGCTACCACCGTATTGGCAAGGATCCATCACACACTTCCCACCACCTGGTTGGAAAGGCTGAGAAAATGCAGCTTTGGCTAGGAAGCTATTTTCTCATGATTATTCTGAACCCTGGGAAGTAGAGTACATATTTCTGGTGCATACGAGCTGATTCTGTAGTGGTTGTCATCTTAAACAAGCCTTTTAGAGGTGTATTGAAAAAGCAATAGGGATCACATATATGCACACTTAGGATGAATAAAATTCCAAATATCCAAAAGCTGGGACTTCAGATAAAATTTTCAGCAACAGCTCTGTACATAGATATAAAAATTGCAATATCTCATACTAGACAGCAAGATAAAATGGCATGGAAAAAACTACATTCAACAATTCGCAATGCTGTTATGGCAATGGCAAAGGTGCTGATATAAAATTTTATGTGCAGAGTTCAAAGAAAACTAGATATTTGTGTAAATGGGTAACAATCACAGTTACAATTCTTAAAACTGCATCATTTAACTAAAAACTAAACAATAATTAAGTATTTTTTACTAACTCATTTGCCTGCTTACTATTTTATTATTGAAGGTAAGTTAGTAACACTTAGTAGTCATGCAACAAGGTTTGGTCATGAAGTCCATGAGTAGAATCAGGCAGGTGAAGAAATTGTAGAAAGCACAGGTCCTATAAACTCCCACCATCTCTTTATGAGAAGCAGGTGTCTCACTCTATGTACAGACCTGTATATGTAAAAAGCCTTCTTACTATAGGAACCTGGCTCCATTGTGCATATTAATATATATGTATATATGTATATATATATATGAATAGCAACCAAGTTAGTTCATATATATATATATATATATATATATGATTATAGTTCACATATATATATGAATAGTAATAAGGTTAATAAAAAGCAGCAACAACAAAGGCTAGAACTTTGAAGACTATCGTGACTGTAATCTCTCCCCCATTATAAGGGGAAAAACAGCATCACCTGGCTCATGAAAGTGATCATGTCATCTTCCTTGAAACAGTTGTGGATGCTATCTGAACCAAGAAATAGCTTTTGGTGGCCACTTAAAAGAGGATATACATTAAACTACCAAGGCAGGGCAAATAAGAACACATGTAAAATCCTGCATGAAGTGACACAGCTTCACAATGATTATTCTAAGCATAATAAAGTTCATTGAGATGTAAAGACTTTGGATATGGTTAATATTGGTGCATGCAAGAAAGGGACAGGATCAATTACCCATACAGACCTCCAAAAGAGTAGCTACCCAAGAGACTGCTCTTTTTACTAACCTTCGTCTGATAGGAATATCATTGTTACTCTTTCTCTGTCTCTCTCTCTTTTTTAATTATTTATTTATATTCCAATGGGGGGGAATCCCCCCATTCCTGGTCCTGTCTCTCTGAGTTTTTCACCCCAGACCCCTTTTGCTTCTGAGAGGGTGTTCCCCTACGCACCCACCCCACCTTACCCCAGCCACCTATGTCTTTAGGACATCAAGTTATACAGGATTAAGATTATCCTCTCCCACTGAAGGCCAGACAAGGCAGTCCACTGCTACAGATGTTGTGCTTGGGGCCATGGACCAGCCCATATATGCTCTTTGTTTAGGAGTTTAGTCCCTGGGAACTCTGAGGGGTCCAAGTTAGTTGATTCTGTTGTCCTTCCTATGGGGTTGCAATCCCCTTTAGCTCCTTCAGTCCTTCCCCTAACTCTTCCATAGCTGTCCTCAACCTTCATCCAATGGTTGGCTGTAAATATCTGCATTGGTGTCAGATGTTGTTAGACTCACAGAGTACAGCCATGCTAGACTTCCGTCTGTAAGCACAACATGGCATCAGTAATGGTGTCAGGATTTGGTGCCTGTGGATGGGATGGATCCCAAGTTGGGCTGGTCACTGGATGGCCTTTCTTCATTTGGTCTCTTTATTTGCAGTAAATCATCCCTTTGATTTTAATTCCAACTTATATCCTCAATCAGAATGAAAACTCTCTTAGTGACTCCATTATTGTTAGAGACCAGTAAACTCCATTCACTTCAGGACTAACAAAGGTCATCACTAAATTTGGCTTTCATAGAATCCCAAGATCCATTCTTCCTTATAAATCTCAAGATTTATAAGAATCTTCAACTTGACCACACTGTTCTCATTTTCAATCTTTTGTGTTTCTCAGACAACTTATATTACTTACTCATTGAAAATTAACCATTTATCAGTGGGCACCGAGAGGCAAAGGCAGGCAGATCTCTGAGTTCAAGGCCAGCCTGACCTAAAGAGCAAGTTCCAGGATAGCCAGCAAAGCTGTCATAATAAAAACAAAACCAGAACTAAACAATAACAAAGCTATCCATTTATAATAATAAATAATGCATACCATGAGTTGACAATTAAAGTTTGTCACCCAAATCTATGAGTTTAAATCTGTTTAGAATCTATAGTATGAAAAGCACCTGAGCATAATGGTTATGGCCCAATTAATCCACACAATGTCAGATCACATAAAATGAGTTAGCAGATCACAAGAAGGGATAGGTGAAATATTTGTAGATTTGAGTTCCTCTACAAGAAATAATATATTGCTTGGAATATTAGCATGAACATACCATTGTTTAAGTACTCTATAATTTGCTTTCAATGTTACCATTCCAACTATGTTTATTATAAATGTATTATATACACATTATATTCACAAACATGCACATAAACATGCTTGCATATAAATAGGAAAAATATATACACACATACAAATTAATAAAGTTCTTAGCATAAATATATGTAAAATCATTCTTTCAGTCTTCAGTGAGATGTATCAGTAGGTAAAAAGCACTTTCCATGAAAGACAATTGTCTAAGCTAGATTGTTGGAACCTACAGTGAAGTTGTCTTTTGATCACACGTGCACACACACACACACACACACACACACACACCTATATTTTAACAAATAACATATCCATTTTCATACTAGTTTTGTTTGCAAAGTTTGTTTTTGAGACAAGGTCACATGTACCGCTGGTTGTACTTGAACTCATTCTGTAGGGAAGGAAGATCCTGAAATCTTAATGCTTCTGCCTCTATCTTCAAGTGCTGGAAATATAGCATGTATCGTCATCCCAAGACTGTGCTTTTGTTTTATTTTTCAGTGTCATTGTTGAGCGTGTTGTTTATATCATTTCCACCCTCACTTCAACGCCTTAGCATCTCCATGTGTTTCAAATAGTAATTCTGAAAAATATTTTAGCTCAATATAATAAAGTACATCTGTTAGAGACCAAACACTAAGAACACTAACATATAAATTAAATGTAAATTTAGGTAATAGTTTATACCATTTTAGCCATTTATGGATGGACAAATACAATATTGTATGTATGTGAGGAGGTCATATACACAGAAGATCCTCACAAAGTTTGAAACTCAGCCCCATTAACAAATTCTCAGTACAAGACAGACAAGAGTCCTGACAAAAGACTTTTACAAGAGAAATATATGTCTGACATGAGAGTGATTATGAGCATATTATTGATATATAGAATATTGTACTACCCCTACAAAAGCATCAGTGCTATCTAATCCATTTGAGGGCCTGAACTGTCATGTAGCTTGACTTTGTGTTTAGGTGAGAATGGAACCTGTTTATTATACCTTACAATAGTAGCAAATGCAGCTTAATCTAATCATTCTGCCTGAGTATGGCAGTATTTTCTGCCTTTTAGTTAAGTATACTCATATACATAAAATAAATATAATTCTTTTAAAAAAAGAAATAGTTCATATTATTATGATTCCTTCATAATATTAAATTAACATCTTTAAAAGTATTGCCTGTAACATTCAGCTTTGTCTTGAAGACCAGAATGCAGGAAAGACATTACTGCAAAAACAAAAGATGAAGAAGGAAAGCCAGTGAAGGAATCATGGAGCAGGTTGCTTAAGTAAAGGAAGTGATGCCCATGAAGAAAGGTGTGAAAAAGAGCCTCTTCTAGTCTCCAGCCTCAGTCACCCCTCACTCTTACCTTTCAACTAAAATACTTCTCTTAATTGAAAATAGCCATTTCTGTTTTGAACTTTAATATTCATATTTTTTAAAAAAAGTAAAATACCTATAACTCTATCTATCCCTTCCCATGACATTCTCTATATCAATCACATGTCCCTGGTCCCCATCCTCCCTGGACCTTTATTGTAGTAGATTCCTCACTGTTCTTTCTCAGGTTTCTTTCATCCGAATCATCTGCACTTCCAGCTGTTATCTAAGACCCAAATATCGCTATCTTCCTATCACAGACAGACTGTGGACCAGTTAGCTAGTCTAAGCAGTAAAATCCTGTTGTGACTATGTGGTATCATTGCAAAGCTGCATCCCTAGTGCCTTGTCAGCAGGTATGTCACAACAGAACTTCTTTCTGTATTTATGTTACTTTGGTACAAGAAAATGCTGTATTTCTGTTTTTATGTTTACTGTTTTGGATAGTGTTTTGTTTTTCTTTTCTGTCAATCATGTATGTCCTCCAAGCCTAAGTTCACTTTTCACCCAATCTACAAAGTTTTGTCCTAACTTGATTGGTTTTTCTGCAGTCATATTACAAGGATCATTTAGTTATAGGAAAAAGGATTCCTTGCTTCTGATTTTGAATTTTAGAAGGCCAGTGCATATGACATAAACACCCATACTTCACTTTCTACAAGACCTGACAATATCTCTAACAGAATCCTTCAGACAGGGCCTGAATACTTACCTCAGTGACTACATTGTGCCACCATCTTTCTTTTCCATGGAGCTCTTGACTAGAGCTAATAACTATTATAAAGATTCACATCTTCCCAGTTCATGTGAACCCTAACTTAAAGCAGAAAAGCTTTTGAGCAGATGATATAAAAGGTCGGATAAATTAACATGTCAAAGCCTTACTCTTGTTTCTGTGGTTGCGATGGAGTCATGAATAGCAAAATAACATTTCCCGGGACAGTCCAGTGTCCCTTTCCTTGTTTCAATTACTGATCTAATTTGTAGTTTTCTCTGAGTGCTCATAATTTAGCATGGCATTTGCAACAATTACCGTGACTAAAAGTTATCCACAATGTTAATGTTACTATAATAATATATAATAATGATATTCTTAAACTTACTTACAATGATTTTATGTAATTGTTTATTTGGGAAAGTAGCAAGCAGTATTAAACTTTTAAAAACTGAATAAAGTTTAATAAATTTGAAAATAAATAAAAATTTAACTTTAAATATTGGTCTAAATTTTTGACATTTTTTAAAATTAACATCTATAAGACTAGTATATATCTATTTTTGATGAATAATTTTGAATACTTCAAGATATAATGTGACTGCAGGGGGGAGAGAGGAATTATAGGACATATGGTGGGGGGGTAATTGGGAAAGGGGAAAACCTCTGGAATGTAAACATAGAATATAGAAAATTAAAAAAAATAACTAATAAAAAAAAGACAAAAAAAATTCTCTTTTTTGAATCATTTTAGTCTTTAAAATTAAACTATAATGACACCATATCTCTTTTTTCTTTCCTCCTCCCATTCCTTCCTTTGTAGCCCCCCTTGTTCTTTCCAAAGTTCATTCCTGATATTTTTAAGTTCTTTATTTTTAGTTTGTGTATTTATTTATATTTTATCATACTTTCAACTTTAGTTCACCAACATATCTTTTTTATTGATTACTCTTTAAGTCTTTATTAAAGAAAAAAGAAAATCATGTGAAAATTCTGATTGTGATTACCCAGTTAATGAATTTGCTGGAAGGAAGGAAATAAGAAATCTTAAGGAATATACATAATAGATTATTATCAGTATATTTATCATGCAATCATCTAAACCCTAATTACACAACTGAAATAACATTAATCACACTCCAAAGTAACTAAAATTAGTCTTAGTAGTCTACCTATTCAACTATACAACTCCAAACAGCACAAACATCTTGTTTCATTATGATAAATACTATTTATCAATAAAAAAGGGATAAATTTTTCATGCTTTTTAATAGTTTTCTTACTCTTAGCTAGTTAAAGGCAATAATGTAATGAACCATTACTTGTTCTACATCAGAATTTACAATTATGAGACTAGGCATAAAAACATCACACCTCCAAACAGTGACTTACCTGTCAGAGACCTGCCTCAATCCCTTTAGCCTCTCCAGCGCATGCCATTACTCATGATTTTGAACAGTTTGTCAGTCTTTTAATAGCTATTAGTTGATTTTAAAAGTGATCAGAGGGAATAATTATGTGTTAACTCAGAGTTAGAAGTGCTTCCACTCTAAGCTGTCAATGCAGGCTGAGCATGAGGGTGAGGGCATTACGCCTAGCCACGGAGATGATGGCCTCCTGTGAGAGGCATAACTGTAGACATGGGAGCAACCAAAGGTGGTTCTAGTGAGGCTTTCCATGCTTACAACCTGACAGAAAGCTGGTGAGCAATTGTCCTCCTGACAGAACCGCCAGGTTTTACAGCGACGCTCAGTGCTGTTTAATTTGGAAATGAGGTGAGTAAGAAGCAGGTTCTCAGAAGCACGTGCACAGTTAATCTTCTGTTGATGTACTTTACAGCCACGTCAAACTCTTTAATTTCCAGACCTTCAAGGAGTTTGCTCAGAATCGATTCTGTGCTGAGCAGAAATGAAGAGCTGCCCCCACCTGCCATTGCTGAAGAGACTAAGCAAGGTATTTAAAGCTATTTGGCATTTCATGACTGCCACTGTGCTATGAAGTAATAGCTTTATTTTTAAAAAGTTGACTGAATACTAAAGCCATTATTTTACAAAGTTATTTAGGTTTCACTGCTTTTCGAATTCTTTGTCAAACATCAGCTAAACAGGTTAGTTAAGAAGACTGTAGAGGGACCCCGACAGCTGCACATGTGTGTTGCACAAGTTCTTTGCACACAGTAGCCTGGTTTCCTTCTTTGGATTTTTGGTAATTTAATAATCATTTATAAAATGATGTTTAAAATTATTTTGCTTAGAAAACAAAGCTTCCAACATCCTTCAATGATCCAGCATAAAATTTCTTGAGCCAGTGTTTTCTTATGATCCATATGTGCATATATATATGTGACCATATGTATACATATATATATATATATATTTACAAATAACTGAGTATACATATGTAGTATTTGCATACATATTTGTATATGCATGTATATATTGTCTTTCTGTATGCATATATATGTATATATGCATATATATTTAGTATTTGTTTATGCAAACTCAAACAGTCAAATTTAAATAAAGGAGTTATATGATGGCCTAGACTTTCAGAAAACAAGTTTTCATAAGTAGCTACTGTTAAGCTCCATTTCACATTGTTTTTCTTATAATTTGCCTTAATGAATATAAATAAAACTTATTTGGAACTTAATATATGTGTTGATACTTCCAGTTAAGTTATGGTTAGACAACATCTACAAAACACTGTAAGCTTTAAGGACTCAAATTGGTACTAATTACCAGAAACTGGCTCTATAAAATATTACTATGCACTAAAAAGCTCTTCTTACATGTCTTCTTCCCTTCTCTCTGCTTTCATCTCTAATGCAAAAGCTATCTAATGGGTCAGGTACAATAGGCATTTATGTAGCAGTGAGCAAAGTGATGCATAGGTAGCCATGGTTACGAGAGTCCATGGCAGATGCAAGTGTGGATGATGTCCACAGAAAGTGCACCCAACTATAATTATAAATTAGTAAATTTAATTGAGACAAGTCAAGGCAAAGGAAGAAAGAAAGAAAGAAAAAGAGAGAGAGAGAAAGAAAGAAAGAAAGAAGGAAGGAAGGAAGGAAGGAAGGAAGGAAGGAAAGAAAGAAAGAAAAAAAGAAAGAGAGAGAGAGAGAGAGAGAGAGAGAGAGAGAGAGAAACAAACAAAGAAGAAAGGAATGAGTATCCACTACAAGGAGATCAAGTCCCAACAAAAGAACTCAGGTCTGATTAGTAGATTACCTACAAAGGTGGAGTGGCATGAGGAATCTGAGGGCGAGGACACTGGCAAAAGATAGGGTAGGACCCAGCACAGGATAACAGCGCCAATTAGAGTAGCATGAGCATTGACACCAGAAGAAGGAGCACTGAGAAACGGTTAAAAATGATGTCAAGGCACAGAGAAGCAGATTCTGACTGATGTATTAAGTACAGAAAAACTAAGATTTCTTATTTTTGAGTCGAAGAGTGCATATAAAAGGAGAGAAATAAAACTCAAATAAATCCTCTAGCATTAAGATGAAATTGAAAACAATGACTTGACTCATGTTTGCATATGTGTGTGTGTTTAAAATTCACATGTGTTTATGAATACAGATATTAAGGCATATTTAAAAATACATATAATCACTTATACGTATGTTTCTTAGCTTTGTTCTCTTCCAGAATGTCTAAGAGCAAGGACTTTAGAAAACACAGAGCGTGTCTGGTGTCCAGTCATGGTTTCTAAACGTCATTCTACTGCATTCCATTGGATGTCGCAAAATTTCTTAGGAGAAACAGCCAATCCTAGGATCTGTGCAGACTAAGCTGAAGATGAATTTTGTACTGTGGTCTGTGCTAATAAGGAAGAGGGGCTCAGAGAAAGACAAAGGTGGCTCAAAAGATGCAACAGGGAGTTTGAAGAAGCGGTCAGCATGAACATGAGTTTAAGCAAAAGTACTAAAATGGCTAATACAGATAGCTAAAATTGGCTAATAGTGGCTAAAACAGAATAAATACTGATATATTAATTGAAAGGCAATTATAAGAAATGGAATAACACAATTAAAATCATTTCTTCAAAAATACTTGTTTTGCAGAGTACAGTGATCAATATACAACCAGAAATAACAAAAAGCAAAACCATGAATTGCCTAATAGACAAATAGCAACTTGTCATGTTATCAAGTATGGGCACCAATAGTGCATCAGCTAAACTAAATCATGAGGTCTCATTTGGAAAGAGAAATTAAGGTAAATGTATAACTTTAGATAACCTTGAAAAGCACCAAATTATGAAATTTAAGGAATGTTTCCAGACTGTCAACAGGAAACCCTTCAACAGAGCAGGACTGTTACTACGGCGGAAATAGGAATGCTGGTGACACAAGTTGCTTCAGGTCTGAGGTGGAGATGGCAGTAGCCTCCTCCTGGTTAACTGTATCACACTACTGTGTGCATTTTGGTTTTATGTACATTAAACTTCTTGTTTTGTAGGGAATATTTTCAGCAGTGACAGGCCATCAATCCAGTAAGTTACTCTAAATAGCTTAAAAGAAAACAAAATAATAAAAAAGAAAAGAGAAAAGAAAAATGGGAGTTTCTTGAAGTGAAACTTATAACTTTTCCCATTAGTCCAGAGTAGCCAAAAAATAAAATCTTGCCTCAACATATGCAGACATTCTCCTCTTAAGAGATAATGCAAAATAATCTCAGAGAATCTCTAAACTAATTTAGTAGAATTCTATTCCCTTAGCTGATTTTGTATTCCCATTTTCATTTAGATAATATGATCAGAGAGCCCTCCTTGAAAGCCTAGACACTAAGTTATTACTAATACAATATGGAAACTCCAGTCAGACTCCCTGGCACCCATCTTCCAGCATGCCTAAATTTCCATAAATGGCAGCCTTTCCCGAGGGCTACAAAGAACGCCTTCTCAAACACACTGTGTTAAATACGATATCCTGAATTGTAAGTGGCAGCCTACTGCCAGACAGGGCCACATGCGCGGCCAAATGCACAAGGCACCCTCGGCCCACCTTTTTGCTAAAAATGGGAACACAAAATCAGCTAACGGAATTAAACTCTGCTAAAGTAGTTTATAGATCCTCTGAGTTTATTTTGTGCTGATCTCTTTAAAAAGAGAATTTCTGTATATCTTGAGGCCAGATTTTATTTTTTCTGGAAAGTCCTAGACTAGTGAAAATAGATATCAGTTTCACTTGAACCACGAACCTAGCAAGGTGTTCTTTGGTTACAACTATCTATTACAACCTACTTCTCCTTTTCATTCTAAGAATTTCCATCTACTGGAGTAGAACCAGAGTGGATATGCCTGTCTCTACCCACTTAGGTTTTTTTTTTTTCCTATAGAAAAAAAACAGAATAGAGGTGCCTCCTAACAATTCCCTTCAAGAAAAGATATTGTGCATGTACATAACTCATGTGCATGACTGCATCAACAGGCAGTTTCTACAGGTTAGATCCCCAGGGCCCATCTACATTGTTGCTATCTGGCATATTCAAAGGTATACATTTACCAAGACAACCCAAAGGGAAAAGCTAGCCAAGAAGGCTTCACTTCATCTTGAAGAAATTGGGATAACACCAGACTCATATGAGGAATTCCTGAGAATTAGAAGAGCCCCCCTGCATAAATTTACTTTTCACACTGCATGCCTGGTGATTCTCTGTCCCCTTTTTACTGATAATCCCCAATAACTTTCCCCCCAAATTTTATGAACATTGTAAAACTAAATATATGTCAGCTGATATCACAGAGAAAGTGCTTTGTAGTTGATGAAAGAACTGCATACTGCTGAGCTGAAAATGAGGCCCATAAAGCCAGGAAACTTCCCAACATGAGGAAAAAGCTTCAGCTATTAACAGTCTGTCTAATAGCGGATCTATATAGAGAAGAGTCCATTAGTAAGTTGGATGTGTCAAACATTTAAAACACAGAGGAAGCACTCTAAGGGAGTGTGACAGCTATTCTTGATTGTCAACTATTTCTTGAATGAACTATAGTTTAGAAAGGGAGGGAATACATGTGAGAAATAGTCTGCTTGGTTTGAAGTGAGTGAATCAACTTTTAGTCTGGACCATTGAGGTAGGACGATACACCTCTGAACCCAATATTGAGGCAGAAAGACACACTTTTTTTTCTTTTTTTACATTTTTTATTAGATATTTTCTTTATTTATATTTCAAATGTTATGCACTTTCTGGTTTCTGCTCTGAAAACACCCTATCCCATCCCCCCTTCTCACACTGCTCACCAACCTACCCATTCCTTTTTCCCTGTCCTGGTACTCCCCTATACTGGGGCATCGAGCTTTGTCAGGGCTAAGGGCCTCTCCTCCCTTTGATGTCAAACAAGGCCATCCTCTGCTACATATACAACTGGAACCATGAGACCCTCCATTTGTACTCTTTGGTTGATAGTTTAGTCCCTGGGAGCACTTGGGGTACTGGTTGGTTCATATTGTTGTTCCTCCTATGGGGCTGACAGCTCCATCAGCTCCTTCGGTCCTTTCTCTAGCTCCTCCATTGGGGACCTTGTGCTCAGTCCAATGGTTGACTGGGAGCACCCACCTCTGTATTTGTCAGGTACTGGCAGCTGATATAGACATACACTTTTGATCCAGATCTTACAGGAGGAAGAGACACCTTTAATTTGGGACACAGCTTCTGCTGGAAGCCTATGTAAGGACATGGAGAAAAGATGATCCTGCTCATTGCCTGCTTGCTCTCCCCTTGTGCTCTAGTATATCCATTCCTTCACTGGCATTGAAGCCTATTTCTTCAGGATTCTAGCATACATGAAAAACCATCTCAAGACATCCAGCCCTGTAGGACTGAGCAACTACTAGACTCTTGGACTTTCTATTCACAGCTAGACATTGTGGTATTAGTGGACTGAAGCCTGTAAGTCATTCATGGGAGAATAATTATATATATATAATTATAATTATTATTATTATTAAAAAGAGAATGAGAGAAAGATTCAGTCTATAAGTTCTGTGACTATAGAGAATCCTGTCTAGTACAGGGGCCAATGCAGACAATCATTGATGAGCTGATGTACCACAAGAGGATTAAAGAGAAGAATTAAATGAGGAATTACCTGGTGAAATGCCAGTGTACAAGTCAGAGGGTCATTGGTTTTGTATAGACAGGTGTTAAGTCTAGGATAAGACTAAATGAGACATCCAGGGACAAGTGGAAGAAGTTCTGGAAAGTACCAATAATAAAAAAAGATTCAACAACACCTGTCTTAAATGCATTCATTCTCCCTGCAGGCTTGAGTTCTTGAGAAAGAAGGAATACAAACAACTCTCAAATACCAGCTTCTGGAGAGTTGATTCCATTCAATGTTTACAAATACTACCAAATAACAGTAGGTTTGTATGTGAGCAGATTAGTCTTGTCCTCAATATTAATTCTCAACATAGTGTTATTTTTCTTCATCTTAACATTTAACGATGACAAATACATTGTTAGTTGTCACCACTACAGGAAGGTGCCCTGGTGGCATGTAGCAAGTATAGCCCAAAGATTGTTCTAAACATTTTATAACACATGAGAAAGCTGTCCCTACAGACACACGCACAGAGAGACAGACATAGAGACAGGCAGACATGCATGGATGCATGCAGATGCCACATACACATACACACACACACACACACACACACACACACACACACACACTAAGCACAACATACAGTGGTGGTGGTGATCATGGGATTGAACCATATAAAATGCTGAGAGATCTCGACCTTCATCCTAAGACCTTTGAGCAGACTTCAAAAAGAATGTACTCACGATCCAGAGGTGACATCCATAGCCTCAACAATCATTGAGTAGCAATAATAGACCGCATAATTATCTCTTAACATAAATATATTAAGAAAACTGGATTGGTTACAGATAGTGAGCAGACATTTCTTTTTTGCCAGATGCGGAAATATATAATGTTCATGACCTAGAATGCTATTTGTGTCAAGAAGTGCCCTGGCCCAGGGCTTTCCTTTGGCTATGTCAAGAAGGTTCCATTATCTGATGCATCTACAAGTTCTGACCTTTTACCTCATCTCAGTGTTATTTAACACTCTTTGGTGTTGCCAAGTCCATGAATGATGCATAGATGGTCTACTGAAAACTGGCCATTTCCAATTAGTAGAAAGCAAACTCCTTACCACGAGTGGCCATCTTTAGTCCCTAAGAGAACAAGCCTTAGAGCAGTAGCAGAGGAGTGCTACAGGCTTCTTTCTCCATGTTATCACCAGCAAGTAAATCTTAGTATGTAGGTAATTTTAGTACTCTTAGTTTGTAAGCAATTCCTTTAGAAAGTAGTAGAAAAAACTACTTTCTATCTTGCAACAAAGCCTACCAAATGTAGCAACCATACCACTTTCTTTTTACTTTTTATTAGATATATTCTTTATTTACATTTCAAATTATTTGCACTTTGCTGGTTCACCCCTCCCCAAAAGTCCCATATACCATCTCTCCTCCCCCATTCCCCAATCAACCCCCTTCTGCTTCCTTATCCTGGTATTCCCCTACCCTGCTGTATCAAGCCTTTCCAGGACCAGGGACCTCTCCTCCCTTTGATGTCCAACAAGGCCATCCTCTGCTGCCTATGCATCTGGTTGATTTTTTTTTTGTCCCTGGGAGCTCTGTGAGTACTGGGTGGCTCATATTGTTGTTCCTCCTATGGTGCTGCAAACCCCTTCAGCACCTTGGGTCCTTTCTCTAGCTCCCCCATTGGGGAACCCGTACTCATTTCAATGGCTAACTGAGAGTGTCCCCCACTGTATTTATTATGCACTAGCAGAGACTCCCAGGTGACAGCTATATCTGGTTCCAGTCAGCAAGTACTTGTGAACATCCATAATAGTGTCTGGGTTTTATAACTGTATATAGGATGGATCACTAGGTGGGGTCGTCTCTGGATGATCTTTCCCTCAGTCTCTGCAAACAACTCCTCAAATGAAGCCTTGCCACAGTCAGTTTTCTACCTTTGTCCCCAGTAGGGTGCTATTTCTTCTGCTGCTATGAGAATATCAATTTGGTCAGGCAGATCTATAAAGTCTGGCTTCTTTTTTTCTTTGGGCAATTGTTTTCTTTTTTGCCTCTTACTAATGTGTTAATAAACACACATTCTATATAGGCAATGTGAGGATTTAGAGCAATACCCTTTGAGATTTTAGATTTACACATACATAGCAGAGGCCCCTGAAACCTGGCTTTCTTTACATCACCATACTCCATGTGAACAGTTCATGAGTGTAGCAGGCACTTAAGAAAATAGTGTATGATATACAGTGGTCTAAATGTCTATAGCCATAATATACAGCACAAATATAAAGAATATTTTGTTTTATCCAGAAAAACATGACAATTGAGATGACTAACAATTGTTACAAGAATAGTACAAACATAAATAAATACAAATGAATTTTTAGTAACCAAGTTTGAGCTATTGGCCATTGACATTTCCATCATCAATAGACACTCTAATGTATAACAAATTAACTGTCATAATACTCCTGTTAAACAAGACAGAATCACTGGCAGTGGACTTCCTTCAGAAGCTATTATAATCATCCAACAGAGGCTTGCAGCATGAAAATGTTTTCCCAGGGAGAATTTAAAAACTGTCCATGTAAAATGTTTCTGAGCTTTGGATTAGTCAAAAGTTGAATGAGGTTGCTTGGGTAGTTGGAGATGAAGAATTTTTAAAACACAAGGGAGTTGCAAAGAGAACTTAGAAAATTCAATGGAATAAAAGCACAGAGATCTGAAAACAAGCCTGACAGAGAGGTCTGCAAGGTTTTATAAATAATCTAACAATTTGGAAACTTCTTCACCCTTTGGAAGTTGTAAGCTGATGATGTTATCTTGTTAGTGTAGATTGTAGGCATAAAATTTTAATAAAGGTTCAACCTCTCCTCTAGCCCACCACCCAGAATAAGTAGTAGAAGAGAAATGTTATTATGATGTAGCGGAAGTAGACCTGTTCAGCAATAGTTCTTTAGGGGAGAGCTCGATCTTCTTGGGCAGCCGTTCAGTCCCATAGCAAACACAAAATGACTCAGCAGTTACAGTCCAGTCCTCTAGCCAGACAGACTACAGGCCCAAACTGGCAGCTACAGTCTAGTCCTTTCAGCAAGCAGACACCAGGAAGCTGTAGTTCAATCCTGAAAAGATGGTAAGGCTTGCCAACCAGCTGGAGGCAAGGCCACAGAAGTGGCAACTGCCACTGAAACCTCAGGAGCTAATTCTTGGGTGAGTTTCTTTCAATGTCAAGAGTTATTATAAGTTGAGCTCAACAACACTATGTAAAACAAACCAATACATGCATGTCTTTAGTGAAGAATAGCAAGGCGGAGCAAACCAAGCCAAGGCTCATTGTTCCTCTCCGAGTGTATGAGGCATCATAATTATATTCCTTCATCAAGAGTCCTTTAGTGTGTTTGCTATATCCAAACATCCTTTCACCTCTATCCATTCAGAAAAAGTCTTTCACTTGTTTGCTTTAGCAAGACATCCTTTTACCTGTGTGCTCCCCAAAAAGTATCATTTGATATAAATAACGTTCTGAGGTACTAAATGTTTCCACTTTAGTAGATAAACAGAAAAAACTTCTGAACTATTTCTAAACAAATACATCTAAGGAGCTATATTTTCTTTTTTCTTTTTGTTCCTTTTAAGCTTGTGTGACTTCTTTTTTTTCTTTTTTTTAATGGATATTTTATTTATTTACATTTCAAATTTCTAGTTTTCCCTCCAAAAACACCCTATCCCATTGAGCATTCCCCCTGTTTACCAACCCACACACTCCCACTTCCCTATCCTGGTATTCCCCTGTATTGTGGCATTGAGCCTTCTCAGGACCAAGGGCCTCTCCTCCCATTGATGTTCAACAAGGCCATCCTCTGCTATATATGCAGGGCCATGGGTCCCTCCATGTGTACTCTTTGGTGGATTGTTTAGTCCCTGAGAGCACTGGGGGTACTGGTCGGTACATATTGTTGTTCCTCCTATGGGACTGCAAGTTCCTCCAGCTCCTTGGATCTTTTTTCTAGCTCCTCAATTGTGCTCAGTCCAGTGGTTGGCTGAGAGCATCTACCTGTCAGCCTCTGTCATCAAACATCCAAATGCTAACCTATAGGCCTTATGATAGAAGCAGTCATCATGGCATAGATAGAAATTATGTTCAGATCAACAGTATGAGGAGTCTTCACACACTAAAGCAGTTTTAACTACTCCTGCTACCCAACACAAGAAAATTCTCCTCACATGTCGTATATAATAACATAATCATCAATTTATATTATAAGATTACCACATATTTGGTTATCTTATATTCTCAAAGATATTAAGGCTCATTATAAAGGAATAAGCTCAGATTCAGATCATCACAGTACTGATGGTCATGTTATACCTTACATTATGCAAAAGAGGTACAGAACACAAAATGATAGAAAGATGGTTTTGTCACCCAAGTTCTAGTGTGGAAAAAAAAAGAATAAACTAATAAAGATATGAATCATGTGTCCACTCAAAAGCCCAGCTTTGTAAGAATAAAGACTATTCTCAAGTTGCAAAGGACATTGTAAATCACCAACCTATACATTGGTCCACTTCTGCAGGAGGAATCTATAGGCCAATGGGTATTTAACACTCAAAGTAGAAGTACGCCTCCTTAATTTCCTGCCCACACTGCTCTAGGATATACAATCTGGATAATTTTCAGGTTGAAAATATGATATATTTCACTCCTAAAATTGTCTGCATTGCATAGCTGCTGTACTTCAACACTTCAAGATTGAAACATTCCATACTGCAGCAAAATTCCATAAGACAGAAGTAAACAACTCAAATTAGCTCCGAGAATTCTTTAAGAATGACCATCTTCACTAGTTCCCTCCATTCTTAAGCATATTTAATCAATAAAGACCACTAAGGGTCATTCACAGAAAATCCACTCAGAATGGTCACAATGCCTAGGGAAAAAAAACCAGAAGAACTGCCTGGCTCAGACCAACTGAGTCAACTGGAAAAGATACTCAGAGACCTGCTGAGATGTCTGTAGGCTGTTAAGTGTACTGTAAGCGTCCAGTTTTAATGAACTACCACACATACTGGGATTGGCTTTAGTAATTTGTATTCATTTTTGCTCCTGTAAACAACTCCTCACAAACATTCCTATAAGTAAACCCAATAAAACCCATTGGCTCAGTGCAATTATTACCTTGAATTATCGTGGGTTCCCTTTCTGGTATGAGTAGGCATGTGTCTTGTCTCTCTACAGGAAGTATTCGTCACACAACAGTATATTTAACCATAAAAAGACAAGAGTCTAGGAGGCCTAGCCTAGACTCATGAGCACTGTGCAAGTGGGAACCCTTCTTCAGCTAGTGTCAGAACTCTACAGAGTCTCAAGCTCAGAAATATCTGTTGTATATTTCTTTCCTGAAGGAAGAAGAGGCTTATGAGAAAGGATGCAGATAGCATCTAGAAGCTTAAGCTTGTTACCCTCTGGACTGTCAGGTAGCTAGAAATCCAGTCAGAGAACTACAAAGGACAGAAGCTGCTAACAAAGAAAAGCAATTAAGAGTCAAGAATTATGTCTCACTTCCAATGTCAGTCATATGTTTTGGCCATGCCAGACTTTGACCAGCAGAACGGAATGACTGCTCTTTGAAACCACTAGCCTTGTGTTAATTTATTATTTGAAAGTAAAAAATAAAGAGTAAAGCAAGAAGTTTCACCCCCTTTGCCACCGTCACCATAAAATCACTAAGATAGATTGTACTGAAAATATTTTGGAGATACTAGCCTCTGAAAAACAATAGCCCTGTCATGGAAAATTCTGTTGGAATCTGTGGAATGAACATCACTGCATGCTAGGCCACTTTCGTCAAGATACTGGCAGGTCAGACAAGTAAAGCTATCTTGATTTGGAAAAATAATCTTGACCATCTTGACAGACTGTATGTGATTCTCACCACCTGTTTCAGAGGCAAAAGAAATGTATTTGGCACCTGAACAATTCACCCTATTGTTACTTTGTAGTCTCTTCCTCAATATGGAAGTAAGCAATAAATGTTATCACTCCACATATATACAATCTTTGCATTATATATTATATTATATTATATTATATTATATTATATTATATTATATTATATTATATTATATTATATTGAACTATATGTGACACAGATGAAGTAAGCCAGAAGTTTCAGTGTTGAAGGATAGAAAAATGTGTAGCAAATATACTGTTTCACTGCTATACCACCTCTTGTTCAAAAATGGAAAACAGTTGCCTATATATTTTATTGAGGCTTACAGGTATTTGAATCATGGGGATAAACTTGATGCTAGCATAGTTAAAGCAGGAATGCAAAGAAAGATATTTTTAAGGATTTCTCACATAAGTTAAGGCCACATTTTAGAAATGGATATGTGAGGAATGTGTTTGAGTCTACAGTTAAAAGAGTGCCTCTTGGAAAAACTGGAAAATATCATCCTTAGTGAGGTAACCCAATCACAAAGGAACACACATGGTATACACTCACTGATAAGTGGATATTAGCCCAGAAGCTTGGAATACCCAAGACACAATTAACATATCAAATGATGCCCAAGAAGAAGGAAGGAGAGGCCCCTGGTCCTGGAAAGGCTTGATGCAGCACTGTAGGGGAATACCAGGACAGGGAAGTGGGGGAGGGGAGAGTGCTGGTGGGACTTTTGGGGAGGGGAGGAACTAGGAAAGGAGAAGTCATTTGAAATGTAAATAAAGAATATATCTAATAAAAAAAGAAAAGAAAAGAAAAAAAGAGAAGAAAAGAAAAGAAAGCCTCTGTATAACCAGGGGAAAAATATCTAAATAAAGGACAACCTTCAGGAAAAGAGAAAAAAGAAAAAGTGCCTCTTGCTGAGGGACCCAGATTTGCTTCCCAGTATAACTGCTCACAACAGTCTGTAACTCTACTCCAGGAATTTCTATGCTCTCTTGTGGACTCATTTGGCACTGCATGTACATGGTGCACTTACATACATGCAGGGGAAACACTCAGACAAATAAGACAAATCTGGCAGATTAAAACGGAAAAATTAGACATACATAGTAACTGTGTCATGTGACATTTCAGAACCATGTATATATTCCATAATGTTTAAATCAAAGTCAGAAGATTTTTTTCCTTGAGTATTATCAGGCCATGAAAACATTCTAAATCCTTCTAGTTTTCAAAAGTATATACTATAGTCCTTTCTATAACAGACCTACTATGCAACAGCATACCAGGAATACTTAATTCCATTTAAACCTAACTTTATCCTCATTGGTAATGACTTTCGATCTCTCCCAACCTCTACTCTCCCCAGCATCTGGTGGTTTTTGTTCTATCTTCAACTTTTATTATACCAACACTTCCATATTGCAAATATGAGATAATATTTGTCATTACTCACCTAGTTTATTATACATCACATAATATCTTCTAGTTTGAGCCATGATTAAGATTTAGATAGTTATTCTTATTGGTCCATTCGACTAGATCTGGATATATTAGCAGATGTGCTCTGCAGGAGATGGACCTAGACATCCTACCCATTTGCAGCAAATGTGCAACTCGGTCTTCATGGGAGCCCCGAATAAGTGGAGTGAGGATTGACTTTGTCTCTGTGCCCTGCCATTGGATCTCTTTACCCCTATCTGGACGGTTTGGTTGTGCCTTGGTGGGAGAGAATGTACCTTGTCCTGTTCAGACAAGATGTCCTAGGGTGGAGTGGTACCCTAGCGGGGTTCTCTCTCTCTCTCTCTCTCTCTCTCTCTCTCTCTCTCTCTCTCTCTCTCTCCCTCCCTCCCTCCCTCCCTCCCTCTCCTAATCTTCCCTTCTTCCCTCTCCCCCCTCTCCTCTCCTGTCTCCCACCTCCCAGTCCTCTCTTCTCCTATTTGTTCCCCCCACACACACTCTCTCTTTTCTCTACGTGGCCCCAGGGATTTGCTAAACCTTTGCTCAAGCACAGACTTCTGGCACTAGATACTGCCTTGCTTTGGGCCCAGAATACTGAATCAGTTTCAGATTTCCCTAGACTGACACCCCTGCTAAACAAGAAAACCTCTTTTTCCTTTGTCTTGTTGAGTATTTTGTGACAGCAAATGAAAATGTCTAATGAAAAGTTGTTGCAAATGAGAGGACTTTATTCTTCTTGGACAATTTAATAGTATGTGGCCACTTAGGTACTTTCTATTTCTTGAATTATGAATACTGTTGCAATAAATATGGGAGTGGTGGTGCCTTTTTCTCATAGTAATTTCAATTTGAGCGACACATAGCCAACACTGAGATTGTTGGAGCCTAGGGTAGCTCTTTGCTGAATGTACATGAAATCTCTACAATGTTTTCCACAGTGGCCCTACTTTACATCTCTGTCATTGACACACAGTGTTTCTACCTCCTCATATCCTAACCACCTTCATTTTTTTATATTAGCTATTCTTGCTGGAATTAGATGATGTCTTGTGCTTTTGATCTGCCTTTTCCATGTATCCACTGACTGTGAGTACATCTTTTGAAAAATAATTTCAATCAATTTTAGTCAGGATTTACTTGTTCTCCTGTCTTATTTTTCTTTAAGTCTGATTTGATTTTATAGCCCAGGTATTAACTGCTTGTCAGATACACAATCTACACACAGTCTCTTGTGTCGCTTGTTCATGTTCCCCTCACTGTGCAGCTTTTCACTTGACAGCACACTCTTGTCTATTTCCCTTTGGATTCATGGCTCCATTATCTATCCCAGTGTCCTAAGACCCTTCTGTCAGCTTTCTCTTGTTGTTCCACATCATGACTTCATCTCTTACATTGACAGTTTTTAGTCTATTTCAATTTTTCTTAACAGTGAGAGACAGGAGTCTGGATTCATTCCTCTATACCTGCATGTCTAATGTTCCCAGGATAAATTTTCACACCAATTGTCTTTTTTTTTCCAGTGCATGAACAGAACACACTGGTTAAATACCATCCATCTGTAAATGCATGGATTGCACTAGATTCTGAAATTTTTCCCTGACCTGTGAGTCTGTTTTATGGTAGTACCATGATATTTTGATTATAACCTTATGATTTATTTGAAATGAGATAGAAGCTGTATTTTGCTTTGTTAATTTTCTCCAACAATGTATTAGCAAACAAAGAGGTTTTATGGCTCTATACAGGCTTTAAGATATTTTTCTTTTTTTACTTTTGTGAAAAATGACACTTGTATTGTACCAGAGCTTTGGATCTGTAGATCTATTTAGGTTATCTGTAATTAAGGTAATATCAATATCCACTAGTGTTTTAAAGAAGAAGATATGTGAACTGAAGTAAAGCATAAGGTTGGGAAAAGTTGAAAAATTAGAAGAACAAGTTTCATTCTGTTTAAAAACATCATGGACTCTGCGTGTTGACTGAGTTGCACATATGTACAGACATGATCCCAGCTCTTGGATCGCAATGACTTCTCAGTGAACTCAGTCTTTATCCCCAACCTGAATATCACTGATAAGTAGTCCCATCCACTTCCATCAAAAGATTCCTGTAAAGGGAGAGTTCTATACTGAGTTACCTATTTTTTTACTGAGCCCCATGATGGTTCATTTTGTTCTATCTTCCAGGTGGCTGCCCCTGTAAATCACCAGCTATCTCAGGGTCTCTGTGCTCTTCACAGAGCTCTGTCATTACCATCTGTATAACATCCTCCCTAGCACTCCAAATCCTGGTGGTCTTTTCTTCCTCCCCCTCCTCCCTCTTCTCCTCATCCTCTTCCTTCTACTTCTTTTCTTTTTTTCTCTCCTCTGATCTCCAAGTCTTTTTTCTTCGCATCTATATCAACATGACTCAGAATGGTAAGATCTTAGCTACCATACTCACTGTTAAAACCACAACCCAAGCTGTATGCACTTCATTGTTTACCTAAATAAAAGAGAACGGGAACTAATATTTTGTAAGTGCTCTGTATTAAGATTAAGCTTACTACTCTCCTGGTCTTTTCAATGCCTTTTTTTTTTGAGACAGGGTTTCTCTGTGTAGCCCTGGCTGTCCTGGAACTCACTCTGTAGACCAGGCTGGCCTCGAGCTCAGAAATCCACCTGCCTCTGCCTCCCAAGTGCTGGGATTACTGCCGCTGCCACCACCACCACCACCACCACCTGGCCTTTAATGCCTTTTTTTTTTTTTTGCAAACATCTAGCAGTCTACAAGGATACAATAAACAGTTATTTTACTGTTCTTTCCCAGTATTTGCATTTAGACATAATTAAGTGTGTGTAGGAATAAATAAATGCTAATATAAGCCCTCTGGTGTAGCCTGGGCTCATTCTCCCCAGTCCTTCCTGAAGTTGCTGCATAAGTAAGTACAACACATCATGAGTGGACCTCCTCAGGTGGTTCAAATCTGTCTGTGACAAGATTCATCAGCTCCAAAGGCTGTCAGAAGAAAATCTTTAGGGTTATTACTTGCTAATATTCTGAGATGGAAAAAACATTCTCTTGAGACTCAGAAAAGTTAATGGGAACCTGGTACATCACAGACATATATTTCACTTCTCAGACCTGGTTCCTGGAAGAAACTAATTCTCAAGAGGCAGGGATGGATGCTGTGAAAGTTACATATAATTTCTGCATTCACAATATTCTGTTTGCAATGGCACAACTCATTTTCTTTATCTGCACACTGCTGGAAATTCACAAATGATTTTGTAATTGCAGATTTCTAAGTTTAGAAGGGCATTGTGGTGGTTGCTAGCAATGCCAACACATAAAAAATGATAGACAGACAGACAGATACATAGACAGACAGACAGATAGATAGATGATAGATAGATAGAGAGAGAGAGAGAGATGATAGATAGATAGATAGATAGATAGATAGATAGATAGATAGATAGATAGATAGATAGAAATATATGGGTGTTAATTTAGTATCTTTAATTAAAATCTAACTGTACGAATTTAAGGAAAGTTTAAAGGAGGATAAGCTATTCCTAATTTTAGCTGACCATAACACTTTTATAAAATTAAGTATCCTGTATTTCCTCTGCTCCCTCACCAGCAATGCTATCAAGTG
Organism: Apodemus agrarius; assembly: GCA_964023405.1. Taxonomy (NCBI): domain Eukaryota; kingdom Metazoa; phylum Chordata; class Mammalia; order Rodentia; family Muridae; genus Apodemus; species Apodemus agrarius. The sequence goes on along the minus strand of OZ030006.1, from coordinate 69,837,634 downwards.
CAAGTTATTATATTTGCTCATCTGATGATGAGTTTGTGACTGACAAAGTTCAGGGAGAAGAGCTAATTGCCTCTAGAGTTAATGGGTAGCTGACAGAATTCATGGAAAGAGGAGTAACTACCATATAGTCCAAGCCAACATGCTCCACGCAGAGTAGATGGGAGGAAGATAGATCCTATAATAGAATCTCTAAGTCTTCCAAAAGGTCATGTTGACTCGGGGAGATCGGGAACTGGCACACAAGGGAGAATCTGCTATCTAAAGGAAGCTTCTGCTCGCCAAGAGACAAAAGTTCACCATTTCCAATGGAGATTGTATAAAAGTGAACTTTATTTTGTATTCGATGAGATCTCTCTGGGGGGAGAGGGGAGGGAGGGAGAGAGAGAGAGAGAGAGAGAGAGAGAGAGAGAAGAGGAGAGGAGAGGAGAGGAGAGGAGAGGAGAGGAGAGGAGAGGAGAGGAGAGGAGAGGAGAGGAGAGGAGAGGAGAGGAGAGGAGAGGAGAGGAGAGGAGAGGAGGAGGGAGAGAAGAGAGGAAGGGAGTGGAGGAGAGGAGAAGAGAAGAAAGACTAACCATGGATTGGGAAAGACCTCTTATCCAGGCTGCTTCTACTAAAGCAGTACATAGCAACCAACCATCTCTATCAGAAATAACATAGCTTCAGCATCATATCAAGGCCTGTGGAATACCTAAGCCATCTCTGGCTTCTGTTACCTTCACCTTCAGGTGTCCTCCCCTCTCATGCTTACTGTGTCATCATTTACCTTTGCTCTTCACTCCCCTACTTCCTTCTTTAATGTCCTTGTATTTGCGCTCCCTCCTTTGAGAGTGTTACAAGGAACATTATGTGGATATGCCAAGAAGATGAATTTGATTTCATTAATGAGTCAAAGTAAAAGAATAATGAAAAATGAGGCTTTTAAGGAAGAAATGAGGAGGTAGGCACTGGTGGGGCACATTGAAATCCACAGCTAGAGATGTGCTATAGGATGAACTATTTTGAATAAACTAATGCCACAATGAAAAAAATATTTGTTGAATATTTTTCAAAAAATATGAAGACCCTAGACCCAAGCTTAAATTACAGAAGTGTGTTCAAGTTTCCTATAAAGGGTGGATTATATGTAAATATCTGAGATGGAGAGACCTCTGGCCTTGAGCAGCTGAAACTATCTGCAGGGTCTTGACCTGCATGAGGCTACACTTGACTAAATGAGAAACCATGAAGCACAATTATCACAATACTTGTAAAAAATAACTGAACTAAGTCAACTGAACTTTTAAAATGTCCTGATCTTATATCTCCAGGGCCCACAACTCATGTACATATGAGCATCACTAAGTGAACTCAGGTATATATGTATATGTGTATGGGTATAGGTATAAGTATACATAATAGATAACTGAGGGAAGGATGGAAATAATGTAAACAAAATCATCATATATAAAGAATGAATGAGTATGTATGTGTGTGGTGTGATAATGAAGAAGATGTCATGAGTTTAAATGGTTGTGGGAGGGGATGAAGGGAGAGTTGGAGGGAAGAGTAGAAATAATGTAAATAAAGTAATCATATATAAGAAATGATTGTGTGTGTGTTCTGATAATGAAAAATAAAAGGTCACAAATTTGAGGGGTTGAAAACCCTTCAAATACAGGAAAAGTTGGATGGGATAGAAGGAAGGCTAGAAACAATGAGAAGAAGTAATCATGTATATAATTCTCAAAACATTAAAAAGCATGCTGTTACTGAAATTAGTTAATTTACAACTCCTCCATGTGTACCTTAAACATAAAGGAAACATATAAACAAAATATAAAAAGCAGATTACTGCAAAATAATAATTAGTATAACATTCCTATTGAGTAGATTCTATGAACTTGAAAGGATTTATTCCTTACTAATTACCAAACTCTGAAGCAGCATTTCCAAAGTTAAATGAGTAACCCATAATTCAGCACAGATAGCCTCTATTTTCAGTTATTATTTCTTCCCAAAAATAAAAAAAAAATCAAGATACCAAAGTGAAATGAAAATTTAGACCTTGGAGACAGATCTACATACATATAAAACTTACAAACTACAAGTGAATTATTTTGAGCATTCTATTTCTAGATTTTTATACTTATTCTTTAACTTTGCTCTTTTCCCTTATAATTGAGCATACAATTAGCTGAGTACTCAACTGAAGCAAAAATTCACTACTTTTAACATAGCCAATTATTTCAATCTTTGTCTTGATTTTTGAAGTTTATGAAACCTACGCTTATTATTTTTTTTACTTATCATTCTATTTTTTCCCTAAATGAATAAGGGCAAGTATAATAAAATCTTCAAATTACAGAGTGGGAAATTGGAAAGACTGACAAAACAGAGCTGTTGGCTGTCAGGCAGAGCCAGCTTAGCTTAAAATTCTTGTTTTTTCAGATAATACAGAAACCTTAAATTTGTAGTTCTGCTTCAAGAGGTTTCAGTATATCATATTGTAAAGTAATGGGATAGTCTGTGAAAATAAATCTGTAAAATCCAAGGTTCAACTATGGTTCTTAAAACCATTCATACACTACAGTCTAAGACTCCATGAAATACGAGGGGTCAGTCTGCATAGGATGCTAGAACATTGTCTTAAGCCATAGACCCATAGGTGTCTTAGCACAGAAATCATAAGTGTTTTAGCATGCTGGTTCTCACAAAACACACAGGGTCTTTTGGAAGTTCTACAAAGCTTGGAAAAGACATATATCAGGGTTTATCCTTGATCATGAATAGGTACGCTTGTGTCATTCATGATATAAACAGGGAAACTGATTTGGACTAGTGACTGCATCATTTTGGAAAGCCTGTCATGTTTGGAAAGACATTATTGGATTTGTGTAATAATGTCAAAAATTCAAGTTTCCAATGTTTCATTGAAATTTTCCCAAATATATATCTTAACTCTCTCTTGCTTTCTATAACAAAGTAATCTACTCATAAACAACCAATCTTAAACCAATATTGTTTTAAGATTTGTTTAATATATAATCAAATGCACAAATAAACACACCTAAGGTTCATGCTTCCTCATAAAGTGATCTCTGTATTTCATAAATAAGTTGACAAGTATATGAAAGTCAAAATTAAAAATAACTACATTCAAATTCTATCTCCGTAATATATTACTTATTCAACCTAGAATAATGAGCAAAGTTTGCTCTAAGTTTGTTTATTTTTGGATGTGGATAATAGGTATGGCAAATGTGTTGAATAAGGATTATTGAAATTATATGTCTAAAGGCAACTAAGATAGTACCCTGCCCAAGTTCTTTATTAATTAATTATTTCTTTAACTATTGAGAATTGAACAGTCACTAAATATAGTACTTGTTTATCTGAAGTTTCATTTTCTAGATTTGGTGAGTTATAATCAAACTGCAATCCAAAAATATTAAGTGGCAATTTTAGATATAAAGTAAGCTTGAGTGATGTTATGTTCTAATCCATTAGATGAAATATTGTGTTATCTCATTCCATTCTACCAAGAATATTAGTCAACCCCTCTTTCTACTATGTTCTCCTTGCATATACTACCCATTAAGTTGTTATATTATAATTATCTAACTTTTAAGATCAACTTCTCATGTCCTCGGTAGCTTGTGTACAAATAAAACTTGTTTTTACTAAGAATGGCCTCTAAATGTAGGAGAATTTCACTCTAACAAAAGTTAGCTTAAGGATATTAAAATCAATGGTGAAAATAAGTCTTCTTTCAGTAAAATTGTAAAGAAAAAATAAGTCATATCATATCATATTTAATTGTACCTCTAAATGCAAAACTATATGATTTATAAAATGGTACAAGTCTTGGCACTCTGTAGTATTCACCATCCCTGTTGCTGGATGAACATTCACTTGTGGATAAAGAGGAAAGGAGAATAAGACAGAGTCTCTGCAAATAGATAGAAGGGGATCCCCAGAGTAAGGGAAAGAAAGAATCACAGGGCTGCTGTAACAGTAAAATTGTAGACATGATGTGAATAGAGAGATGAGCAGACTGAGGGAATTCAGGAGTGATATCAGAAATGATCTGGAATGAACCCAATGAGGATAAAACAAAGCCATGCAGGACAGAAGTCTAAGAAGAGGAAAGAGTATGGATGCAAAGAGGCTATGTCTTACATCTATATAATTTTAATAGATAATTCTAGAATAAACTGAATGAACAACATATTAGAGCTAGAATCACAGCTATGGAAGTCATATAAACCAATCTACAATAATTAAAGAAAAAATATCTACTTTATGTTGGATATAACAGAAAGCCAATGATGTTTTGAGCAAGACTACCAAGACTATATGGGTTTTTTATTCAATATAGATGAAGTAAGCTAAATCCCAGATCCATGGAAAACAATTAGTACCCTTTAAGCACAGGCTTACCTTTGTTCATCAGAGTTGTCAGTCACTGATAAGGAAATAAGCTGGTTTCCAGGTCTGGATGGCATGTGCAAAAGGGGAACAAGTCTATTCATCCTGTGGGCTTTTTTATTTTGTTAGTGCTCCCAAAGGAGCTTTCTACACCAAGTGAGGAAGGACGGTTCTCAAGTAAAGACTGTTAAAACTCCTGTTCAGAAAACTGTTAAACTAGCTACTCTTATACAGAATAGATACATGACTAAAATTATGCCCTGACTATCACCTCCTCCACCTCAAGGATCAATTGTGGGGAGGATAGAGAAAGAGAGTACTAAAAAAGAAAACTGGAATTAGCTAGAAACCTAGAGCAATGGGACCTCCCAAGAATCAATGAGGGCAACCATAGCTAAGACTCCTAGCACTGATACAGAGTCTGAGCCAGCCATCTCAGGTGGCCAGGCAAGACTTCCAGTGTAGGATTGGGATACCAACCCAGCCACAAAACCTTCAGCCTACAATTGGTCCTACCTTCAAGATGTGCTGGGGTAAAGGTGGTGCAGAAATTGAGGGTGTGGCCAACCAATGAATGGTGCATCTTGAGACCCATGCCCTGAGAAAGACCCCATCCCTGCAACTGCCTAGAGGGACTAGAGGCTGAATAACCCAGAGGCCTACAGAAACAAAAATATGGCGGACAAAATCAATGAAATGATTATGCCTAATGATATTCTGCTATACTCACAGATTAGAGTCTAGCTCATTTATCATCAGAGAGGCTTCACCTAGCAACTGATACAGAGACACATAGCCAAACATTAGGCAGAAATTGGAGAGCTTAGGGAATCTGGGGAAGATGGAGAGGAAGGACTGTCAGAGTGATCAAATACTCCTGAAGAATACCCACGGAATCAACTAATCTGGGAACATAGGAGTTCACAGAGAATGAAACACCAATCAGGGAGCCTGCATGGACCTACACATATATGTTACAGATGTGCAGCTTTGTCTTCTTGTGGGATTCTAACATTAGGAGAAAGACCTGCCTCTAACTCTGTTGCTTGCCTTTGGGACCCTCTCCTCTTACTAAGTTGCCTTCTCTAGCCTTAATAGAAGAGAAGATGCCTAGTATTACTGCAACTTGATATGCCATGTCTGGTTGATAGCCAACAGAGGTTGGCACTTTTCTAGAAAGAAATGGAGGGGTAAGGGCAACTTGGAAGAGAGGAGGAAGGGGTAAATACTGTCTTGAAGTAAAATAAATAAAATAAAAATAAAATGAATTTAAAAATAGAAACTTTAAAATTTGCCAGAAATATACAAAAGCCAGATGACTTAACTAAGTTTTCTAACGTTGCTACTGTTAACCTTATGATAAATGATTTCTTTGCCAATGTATTACCCTCTGTAACAGTGATCTATATCGACACATGTGCAGTAGATAGAAAAAACTGGGTTTGCATAAGTATTGTCTAAGGGAGGTCATAGCACTGTGTAATGGGGAAGTTATTGAGACAAAGAAGGATCACAGAGGAGAACAGCTGCAGAAATGGTAACATTCAAGGTCTGCCCATCTGCCTCATGTCACGCATTGGAGGTTTACATAGTAGAGCATTCCTGTAAGCACAGCAATTGGGAAGTGGAAACAGAAATGTCAAGAGATCAAGATTATCCTCATCTGTATAAATCTGAGGTAAGCCTTGGCTACATAATACCCATTAGTTGCCTAATCATATCAGAGCCAATGTGTCCCCAGGTCTATCTTAGGTAACCTCTTTCTATCCAAGGTTCTTAAGAATTAGCCCATTTAGGAACTGACCTTTCCTTCTCCCTTTTTCAGGATAATTGCTGATTTTTCCAGATAAGCACAATATCTCACTAGAACATTTTATAATTTGTCTTCCTGGCCATGCAAAGAGGAAAGGAATGTGGAAAGGAAATCTGGAAAGGGTGAATCTAGTGCAGGCCTTCCCTGCCACCCCTACACAGATCTTACAGATGATTCCCAGAACGCCCAGAGGTTAGTGAACTCTCTAACATTATAGTCCAAGTAGATTGGACAATAAGAATTATAACCAAGGGAAGCTCCCAGACAACACAATAAATAATCAGTAACATCTATGCTACCTTCAGATTTTTCTTCTTCAACCTTATCTAAATGTTATCAATAGGCACCATTAGCCTAAAAACATAATTTAAATTTTTCTCCCAATTATACCTCCTTAACTTAGTTTCCCCAATGTCTCAATACATCTCAACACAAACCTCCACACCTACCTGCATACCCCAAACATTTTACCAGTTGTCAGTACTGGCTTTCTGGAGGTCTCATTCCCTTTCCTTACCTCCAATCTACTTATTTCTCAATCGGCTTAAAAATATTTTATTTTCTTCCAAGAAACATTATTTTGTTTCCCTGATATTTTTATTTATATCCTAGATTTGGATAAAATGGAATTTTTATTAATTAATTTACTAATTTATTTATTTATTTATTTACTAATTAATTAATTTATTTTTATTAATTAATTCCTATCACAGCCCCCTTCCTTCCAGGTCTCATCTTCTCCTATGAAAACTGGGAGACAACCTGCCCCCAGTTCCAACCCACCATGGCACATCAAGTCACTGAAAGACTGGACACATTATCTCCCACTGTGGCCATACAAGGCAGTCTAGTTAGGGGAACAGGATCCAAAGACAGGCAACAAAATCTTGGATACCCCCTACTCTATTTGTTAGGAGACTCACATGAAGAACAAGCTGCACATCTGCTCCGCATGTGCAGGGGGCCTGGGTCTAGCCCATGTATGCTCTTTGGTTGGTCGTTCAGTCTCTGGGAGCATGCAAGGGTTCAGGTTAGTCAACTCTGTTGCTCTTCCTGTGGAGTTCCTATCCTATCCAGGTCCCTCAACCCTTTTCCCCAACTCTTCTACAAGATTCCCCAAGCTCAGCCTAATGCTGTGGGTCTCTGCATCTGTTTCCATTGGTTGTTGGGTGGAGCCTCTAAGGGGACAGTTAGATTAGGTTCCTGTCTGCAAGCATAACAGAATATCATTAATACCATCAGGGATTGCTCCATGCCCATGGGAAGCATGTTGGGCTGCTCATTGGTTGGCCTAATGGCCTCAGCCTTTGTTCCTGCACTTGTAAGCAGAACAAATTTGGGTTGAAGTTTTGTGGATGGGTTGGGTTGGTATTCTTATCCTTCCACTGGGAATTCTGCCTGGTTACAGGAGGTGGGCACTTCAGTCTTTTTTTTTTTTTTTTACTTCAGTCTTGATATACTCAGCTAGAGTCATCCTCATACACTCCCTGGAGGCTCCCCCATCACAGGTCTCTGACACAAGCTAGAGACACTCCTCAGGTCAACTGCTAATTTCTATTCACTCTCCTGGCTCTCTCTCCCTCCTTAACTCTCCACACACTTAACACCCCTCCCCTCCCCCACCTATTCATTTTCCATTTGCCTTCAATAACTATGTCATTGCATTTTGCCTTTAGTCATTTCTTAGTGATTATTTAGAATAAGCCATCAGTTATGACTGACTTCAAAATACTAGATGAGCTCATATCAGCTGAGGTTACCTGCAAAAAACCTGCACAAGATAAATCTAAAACTTCCGCATGTAAATGCGAGAAGCTTCTGAGGCTCCACCCCTACCTGAGCAATATTGGTAGTTTTTAGAAGAGGGGAAATTATTTCTCTTTAAAGGGTAGCCTCAGCTTCCTTTTTTCTTTCTTTCTTCCTTCCTTCCTTCCTTGCTTCCTTTCTTTCTTTCTTTCTTTCTTTTTTGTTTCTTTTCTTTTCCTTTTTTCTTTTTTCTTTTTCTTTTTTTTTGTTAGATATATTCTTTATTTACATTTCAAATGATTTCCCCTTTCCTGGTCCCCACCCAAAGTCCCGTAAGCCTCCCTTCCCCTGTTCCCCAATCCACCCCCTCCCACTTCCCTCTCCTGATATTCCCCTACACTGCTGCATCAAGCCTTTCCAGAACCAGAAGCCTCTCCTCCCTTTGATGTCCAACAAGGCCATCCTCTGCTGCCTATGCATCTGGAGCCCTGGTTAACACCATGTTGTTGATGTTTTTGTCCCTGAGAGCTCTGGGAGTACTGGATGGCTCATATCATTGTTCCTCCTATGCTACTGCAAACCTCTTTAGCTTCTTGGGTCCTTTCTCTACCTTCCCCATTGCGGACCCTGTGCTCAGTTCAATGTCTTAGCCTCAGCTTCCAATGCACTACACTCATGGGCCTACAGGCAGCTTTAATTGGACTAAGTCATCAATTGTTTTAAGTATTTTATTTACTTACATTCCAATCATTGCCCACCCTCAGTCCCCCCTTCCACAGTTCCTCATCCCATTCCTCCTCTGCCTTGCCTCCAGAGGTCACTCACCCTTCCACCAAAACCTTCCCCTTTCCTGGGGCCTCAAGTCTCTCAAGGATTGAGTGCGTCTTCTCCCACTGAGGCAAGACTAGGTCGAATCTGCTATATATGTTGAATCTCCTAGTTGGCGCCTCAGTCTCTCTGAGCTCCCTAGGGTCTGAGTTAGTTGCTACTGATGGTCTTCCTAACGGGTTGCTCTCCCCTTCAGCTTCTTCATTCCTTCCCATAATTCAATCATAGCGGTCCCCGACATAAGTCCAATGGTTGGATGTAAATATCTGCTTCTGTCTCAGTCAGCTGCTGGTAGGGCTTCTGAGAAATAGCCAGGCCAGACTCCCATCTGTAAGCATCAGTAATAGTGCCTCCTCATGAGATGGATCTCAAGTTGGGCCTGTCATTTGACCACCTTTTCTTCAGTATCTTTTACATGTTTGTCTCTGCAATTGTTTTAGGAACAATTCTGGGTCAGAAATTTTGACTATGGGTTAGTAATCCCATCCCTCTACTTGAGGCCCTGTCTATCTACTACAGATGAACTCTTCGAGTTTCTTCTCCCCAGTGTGGGGCATTTTGGCTGAGGTCACCCCCATTGAGTCCTGAGAGTCTCTCACTTTCCAGGTCTCTGTTACATTCTAGATGGTCCCCCACCATCCACCACACAAGGCTACATATTTCCACTCATTCTCTTGGCCCTCTGGGCTTCTTTCCTGTCTTCCCAACCCCATACTGAATCCTGTTCTGCTTTTCACCTTCTCTTCCCCTCTCCCACAAAGATGCCTCCCTCCCTCTGCCTCCTATGATTATTTCCTTCCCCCTTCTAAGTGGTATTGACGCATCCTCACATGAGTCAGTCTGCATGTTACACTTCTCACTGTCTGTGGGTTGTATCTTGCGTATTCTGTATATTTTTTGGCTAATATCCACTTATCAGTGAGTACATACCATGCCTGTCTTTTGGGGTCTGAGTTACCTGACTCAGAATTGCTAATTTCTATTGTAATCTATTTGCCTGCAAAATTCATGATGCCCTCATTTTTAATAGCTGAATAGTATTACATTGTATAAATGAACCATGTTTCTATGTCCATTCTTCAGCAGAGAGACATCTCGGTTGTTTCCAGCTTCTGGCTATTAGTAACAAGGCGGCTAAGAACAAAGTGGTGCACATGCTCTTGTGGTATCCAGGGTGGCTTTTGAGTATATGCCTAAGAGTGGTATAGCTGGATCTTCAGGTAGAACACTTTCCAATTTTCTGAGAAAACACCAGTTTGATTTCCAGAGTGTTTGTTCCAGTTTGCAATCCCATTAGCAATGGAGGAATGGAGGAGTGTTCCTTTTTCTCCACATCCTCGACACCATGTGCTGTCACCTGAGTTTTTGATCTTAGCAATTCTGATTGGTGAGAAGAATCTCAGGGTTCTTTTGATTTACATTCTCTCATGACTGAGGACTTTGAACATTTTTTAAGTGCTATTCAGCCATTTGAGAATTTTCTGTTGTAAATTCTTTCTTTAGCTCTATACCCCATTTTTAAATTGGGTTATATGGTTTTTTGGAGGTTAACTTCTTGAGTTCATTATATGTTTTGGATATTACCCCTCTATTGGATGTAAGGTTAGTGAAGTGGTTTTTTTTTCCCAATAGGTAGGCTGTCAATTTGTCCTATTGATGGTGTCTTTTGCCTTACAGGAGCTTCTCAATTTCATGAGGTTCCATTTATCAATTGTTGATTTTAGAACCTGAGCCATTGGTGTTCTGTTCAGGAAATATTCCCCTGTGCAAATGAGTCTGAGGCTCTTTCTCACTTTCTTTTCTACTAGATTTAGTGTATCTGGTTTTATATTGATACACTTGGACTTGAGCTTTGCGCAAGGTGATAAATATTGATCTATTTTCATTGTTCTACATACAGACCACCAGTTAGATAAACACAATTTATTAAAGATGCTTTCTTTTTTCCACCAAATGTTTTTGGCTTCTTTGTCAAAAATCAACTGTCCATAGGTGTGTGAGTTTATTTCTTAGTCTTTAATTCTACAACATGGATCAACCTGTCTGTCTCTGTACCAATACCATAAGGTTTTTATCACTATTGCTTTGTAGTACCTCTTGAGATCAGGGATCGTGATTACCCCTGAAGTTCTTTTACTGTTGAGAATTGTTTTGGCTATCCTGGGATTTTTGTTTTTCCATATTAAGTTGAGAATTGCTCTTTCCATGTCAGTGAGAAATTGTGTTAGAATTTTGATGGGGATTGCTCCTGGTAAAATGGCCATTTTCACCATGTTAATTCTACTAATACATGAGCATGGGAGCTCTTTCTATCATCTAAGATCTTCGACTTCTTTTGTCAGGGATTTGAAGTACTTATCACACACATCTTTCATTTGCTTGGTTAGAGTTACAGCAAGATATTTTATAGTATTTGTGCCTATTGTGAAGGATGCTGACTCCCCAGCCAGTTTATCATTAAGGAAGGCTACTGCTTTGTTTGAATTAATTTTATATCCAGTCACTTTGCTGAAGTTGTTTATCAGCTGTGGGAGTTCTCGTGGAATTTTGGGTATCACTCATATATACTATCATATCATCTGCAAATAGTGATACCTTGACTTCTTTCTTTCAAATTTATATCCTCTTGATCTCCTTTTGTTGTCTAGTTGCTGCAGCTAGAACTTTTAGTACTATTGAATAGACAGTAAGAGAATGGGTAACCTTGTCTTGTCCCGGGTTTTAGTGGGATTGCTTCAAGTTTCTCTCCATTTAATTTGATGTTAGCTTGCTGTCTATTACTTTTATTAGGTATGTGCCAAAAATTCCTGATCTCTCTAAGACTTTTAACATGAAGGGGTATTGTATTTCATTGAAGGCTTTTTCAGTATCTAATAAGATGATAATGTTCCTTAAGTTTGTTTATATAGTGTATTCTGTTGATGGCTTTTTGTATATTGAACCATCTCTGTATCCTTGGGATAAAGTCTACTTGATCACAGTGAATGATGGTTTTTATGTGTCCTTGGATTTCATTTTAAAAAATATTAAGTATTTTTGCATCAATATTCATAGGGGGAATTGATCTGAAGTACTCTTTCTTTGTTGGGTCTTTGTGTAGTTTAGGTATCAGTGTAACTGTGGCTTCATAGAACAAATTGGGTATGGTTCCTTCTGTTTATATTTTGTGGAATAGTTTGAAGAATATTGGTATTAGGTCTTCTTTGAATATATGATAGAATTCTGCACTAAAACCATCTGACCCTGGGCTTTTTTTTTTTTTGGTTGGGAGGATTTTAATAATTTCTTTTATTTCCTTATGGAATATGGGACTGTTTAGATAGTTTACCTGATCTTGATTTAACTCTGGTACACGATATCTCTTTGGAAAATCATCCATTTCATCCAGATTTTCCAGTTTTGTAGAGTATAGGCTTTTGTAGTAGGTTCTGATGACTTTTTAAATTTTCTTAGTTTCTTTTGTTATTCTCCCTTTTCATTTCTGATTTTATAAATTTGGATACTGTGTCTGCATCCTTTAGTCAATTTGGCTAAGTGTATATCTTTCTTGTTGATTTTTCTCAAAGAACCAGCTTTTGGTTTTGTTGATTCTTTGTGTTATTCTATTTGTTTCTATTTGGGTGATTAGAATTAACCCTAGTTTGGTATTTCCTGCCATCTACTCCTCTTGGGTGTCTTTGCTTCTTTTTGTTCTAGAGCTTTCAGATGTGCTGTTAAGTTGCTTGTGTAGGATCTTTCTAATTTCCTATTATTGCGTCATATCATTCCCCAGCCCTGGATTTTCATCTCAAGAACTAAGAGTTAAAATTTCAGTGTTTCTTGAGTTACTTCAGGGACAGTGATCATTTGAACCAGAGCAGATTGGAATTAGTCCTCTGTCAAACCTATGACCATTATTATATCCCTAGTCAAGACAGGAAGTCAAACGCCAGGAATCTGGACACAGGAGCTGACTCCATGGAGGAGTGCTGCTTACTGCCCTGCTCCCCGTCACTTGCTCCACCTGCTTTTTTACAGAGCCCAGCAGCAGCAGCCCTGAAATGGTCCCACCAATAATGGGCTTGGCCCTCCCCATCAATCACTGATTAAGGTAATGCCATACACAAGTGCCCAGAGCCAGACCTTATGGAGGCATTTTCTCATCTGAGGCTTCCTCATCTCTAATGACTATAGTTTGTGTCAAGGTGACATAAAACTGCCAATTCACTCATTAATCCTAAAGGACATAGTAGTTATTTTACAACATCAGACATGATTTCAGAGACAAGATAATTCAAGAAGTATTTAAATCCCCTGAAATTTTGTTAGAACTGAATGAATGTATAGTAACATACTATACTGCTGATGCTCTTACCATTTTCTGATAGAGTAACTGGATCTAAAGTTATTAATTTGTTTTTGAGATACTTTCAGCCTTTTAATTGCTTTAGGACTTGTACTTCCTGGTGTACTAAAAGACCAGAGTACCACCAGAAAATGTGCAATAATGTCTGAGAACATAAGATCAAACAGTACTGCCAGAAATCCCTTCAGCTCCTTGGGTTCTTTCTCTAGCTTCCCCATTGTGGACCCAGAGCTCATTTCAATGGCTGGTTGAGAGTATCCCCCTCTATATTTGTCATGCACTAGCAGAGCCTCCCAGGTGACAGGTATATACAGCTCCAGTCAGCAAGTACTTGTGGGCATCAATAACAGTGTCTGGTTTTGTAACTGAATATGGAATGGATCTCTAGGTGGGGTAGTCTCTGGATGATCTTTCCCTCAGACTCTGCTCCACACTTTGTCTCTGTATCTGCTTCTGGGTATTTTGTTCCCCCTTCTATGAAGGACCAGAGTATCCATACTTTGCTTTTCCTTCTTCTTCCTTCTTTGTGATTGGGTCACCTCACTTAATATGACATTCTCCAGTTCCACCAACTTGCCTAATAATTTCATGAATTCATTGTTTTTAATAGCTGAATAGTATTCCATAGTGTAAATATATCATATTTTCTGTATACATTCCTCAATTAAGGGACATCTGGGTTCTTTCCAGATTCTTGCTACTATAAATAGGGCTGCTATGAACATAGTGGAGCATGTATCCCTATTACATGCTGGGCAGTCCTCTGGGTATATGCCTAAGAGTCAGATGGGGGAGTGTCCTCCTGTAGTATCATACCCAGTTTTCTGAGTAACCGCCAGATTGATTTACAGAGTGCTTGTACCAGCTTGCAACCCCACCAGCAGTGGAGGAGTGTTCCTCTTTCTCCACATCCTCGCCAGCACCTGTTTTCTCCTGAGTTTTTGATCATAGCCATTCTGACTGGTGTAAGATGAAAACTCAGGATTGTTTTGATTTGCATTTCCCTGATGACTAAGGATGTTGAACATTTCTTTAGGTGCTTCTTAGTCATTCTATATTCCTCAGGTGAAAATTCTTTGTTTAGCTTTGTACCCCAATTTTTAATAGGGTTATTTGGCTCTCTGGAGTCTACCTTCTTGAGTTCTTTGTATATCTTGGATATTTGCCCTCTGTCGGATGTAGGGTTGGTAAAGATCTTTTCCAAATTTGCTGGTTGCCATTTTGTCCTATTGACAGTGTCCTTTGCCTTACAGAAACTTAGTAATTTTATGGGGTCCCATTTGTCAATTCTTGATCTTAGAGCATAAGCTATTGTGTTCTGTTCAGGAAATTTTCCCCTTTGTCCATGTGCTCAAGAGTCTTCCCCACTTTCTTTTCCATTAGTTTCTGTGTATCTGGTTTTATGTGGAGATCCTTGATCTACTTGGACTTGAGCTTAGTACAAGGAGATAATAATGGATTGATTTGCATTCTTCTACACGCTAGCCTCGAGATGAACCAGCACCATTTATTGAAAAGGCTATCTTTTTTTCCACTGCATGGTTTTAGCTCCTTTGTCAAAGAGCAAGTGATCATGGGTGTGTGGGTTCATTTCTGGTCTTCAATTCTATTCCATTGATCCACCTGCCAGTCACTGTACCAATACCATGCATTTTATAACACTATTGCTCTGTAGTACTGCTTGAGGTCTGGGATAGTGATTCCCCCAGAAGTCCTTTTGCTGTTGAGAATAGTTTTAGCTATCCTGGGTTTTTTGTTATTCCAGATAAACTTGAGAATTGCTCTTTCTAACTCTCTGAAGAATTGAGTTTGGATTTTGATGGGGATTGCATTGAATCTGTATATTGCTTTTGGCAAGATGTCCATTTTTGCTATATCAATACTACCAATCCATGAGCATGGGAGATCTTTCCATCTTCTGAGGTTTTCTTTGATTTCTTTCTTGAAAGACCTGAAGTCCTTGTCATGCAGATCTTTCACTTGTTTGGCTCAAGTCACACCAAGACACTTTATATTGTTTGTGACTATTATGAAGGGAGTCATTTCCCTAATTTCTTTGTCTGTTTATCCTTTGTGTATAGGAAGGCTACTGATTTGTTTGAGTTAATTTTTATCCAGTCTCTGCATTTTCTTTGACTGTTGTGTCAATGCTTTCTATTGGTATCTTCTGAATCTGAGATTCTCTCTTCTGTCTCTTGTATTCTGTTGTTTATGCTTGTATTCATGACTCCTGACTTCTTTCCTAGGTTTTCTATGTCCAGAGTTGTTTCCCTTTGTGATTTCTTTATTGTTCCTACCTCCATTTTTAGATCCTGGATGGTTTTATTCAATTCCTTCACCTGTTTGGTTGTGTTTTCCTGTAGTTCTTTGAGGGCTTCTCCCTGTTTACATGTGTTCTCCTGTATTTATTTAAGGGAGATATTTATGTCCTTCTTGAAGCCTCTATCAGCCTCATGAGCTGTGATTTTAAATACAAATCTTGCTTTTCTGGTGTGTTAGGGTATCCAGGACTTGCTGTTGTGGGTGAATTGGGTTCAGATGGTGCTCTATTGCTTGATTTGTTAGTAAAGTTCCTATGTTTGCCTTTTGCCATTTGGTTATCTCTGTTGTTAGTTGGTCCTGCTGTCTCTGGCTGGTGCTTGTCCCTCCTGTGTGCCTGAAAGCCTGTCTCAGCACCCTTGGGTGACCAGCTCTCCCCTGGCCCAGAGTGCTGTGGCACTGCCCAGCTCCTGGGTGCAGGTGGAGCCCTGGCGGACCGAGTCCCAAGTAATCTTACACTCAAGTGTTTCCTGTGTTCCTAGCTGTAGCCACTCAGTTGCAGGAGTGAAGATGGTGGCCTCACCTCTAACTGTGGGACTCCCTGCAAAGCATATGTCCCCTGGCAGGATAGGTGCACAGAGGGCTGTGGCACAGCCCTGCTCCTGGGTACAGTTGGAGCCCTGGCAGACTGAGTCCCAAGTGATCTTATACTCACATTTTCTGATATTACACTCAAGTTTTCTGCCAACCTCGCTGCATCTCTCTGCTCAGTCACAGGAGCAAAAGCCAGTGAAAATATTAATTGTTCAGTAATTTATTATTATGAGAATCAAATGTTTTAATAAGTAATATCTAAAAGTTTGAAAAACGATTTTAAAAAACATTAGATTTATAAAACACTATTCTTTCTGTCTCAAATAGAAGTCCCCTGGTTGGCTGTACAATTTGTTTGTATGTGCCAATCAGTGTGCGTGTGTGTGTGTGTGTGTGTGTGTGTGTGTGTTATGTGTGGTGCATGATTATGTATGTGTGAGCATGCACATGCATACATATGTGGTTTTTTCCTATGTATGTGTATGTTTTTGTATAAATGTATGTTTGTTAAAAGTAAGAGATTAGACTAAGGAATACAGAGAATTATGAAAGAAAGGATCACCTTAAAATAACTGTACATGGGCAGCAAAAAGGAATGATTAACTGGAAGGAACTACACAGAAGAAAAATATTAGTATTTTAGTCATGAAGTTGGGGTGGCCCAACTCTGACCAAAAGGGCAGGCTTCTTCCCGACAGCTACCCAGCAAGACAGGCCTTGTTCTTGTTTTTCTGTTCTCAGTACCATTGGAACTGACCCACTTCCCCTGGCTATTCCAGAGGCATTCTTATTGGTGTCCTATTGCTTTAGAACTGAACACCTTTCTCTTCTCAGAATGACCTCTGTCCCTCCAGCTTGCATTTGTGGGCTTATCTTGGATAACTAGAACGCTCCATCTAGAGTTGCTTGATTTCCCCCGAGAAAAACAGAAGCTCTTGCTTACACACTGCAGATGAGTCAGTAGTACCTTCTCAAAAGCCTCAGCAGCATTCTCTGAAGGAGGTTGCTCACTGATGCCATTAGGGTCAGACTCCCCATATAACTGCGAATGGAGGCACGTTGTGCAATACACTGCACAAATCACAGTATGTCTAGAATGAACTGGAATCAACCATCATATGTCTCAGAATATTTGCCAGATTAAAGCCAGAAGAAAAATTAGTAATCTGCTTATGAACGATTTTTTGTGACAGAAGCCAGGTCTTCCGTGGGATGATGTCTCTTGACAGAAGGTATTTTGCCATTTTTCATGAGGTCATCCTACTGGGAGTACTCAGAGAGACTTTCTGTGGTTAACCCCACCCACTCTTCTTCTTCTTCCCCTGTCCCACTAAGAAGCAGGATGACAAAATGAGCACTTTGGTGTGCGGGTTCAAAATGTAAATTTGTAAGCTTGAGAGATGAGCATTGATAAAATCCTAAGAGTCAGGTGAATAACACAAAGGGAAAACCACTCAGCTATGCTCATCTGTGGAAATACCAGGCCCTGAGCCAAGGAGACAAAAGCTTGCAGTTCGTTTAAACACAAACAGGCAGAAATCTCCAAACCCATATAATGTTAACCAAGTTTAAAAATGAAAAGCCAATTTAGTATCAAGTCCTTATGACATCTTATTTCTGCCATACTTTTTAATAACTCAGAATGCAATAGAGGTCTGGGAGAGCTTCTTCAAACATAGATAACTTAGTAGCATAAGTTTATTTTGTAAAAGAAATAACTGATCAAAGCCCAATGTGTTCTCTGTGTTGAGCACAGGAACACAGGTTTCTACACTTGAAAGTCTAGGATTTCAAAAAGTTACTCCTCTGGATGAAGCCTAGAAATTTTAATTACTCCTTTCTGGTGCTTTGGTGTGATTTCAACAACTATAATGAGGCATTAGTGACCAAAAGAAGCCTGGGTGAGTCAGATCAAAAGAAAAGTCTTTCACCTGCAGAAAACCAATATCCTAATTACAATACAGGGCCCAGACCTCACACACTTGTTGCTCCATAAGAACCTCTAAAGTAATGGCCACAAATTTTCCTGTTCATTACACTCCCGCAAAATAACTTTGAAGATTATGAAATAAAATAGTAGACACATGCTTTCTTCTTTCAGATTCTGCTAAATTCAATTATTACCTTCATACTAAGTCACATTTTCTTTCGTCCCCTGTTATTATAAAGATTAATACTTGCTTCATTACACTTACACTTTGAGCATCAAACTCTGTTTTCACCCTGTAGCTGAACTAAAAGCCAGTTTGTATTTAATATTCTAATATTAGCTTTTATATCTCCAAACCAAGATCCCCAGTGTGTTTTGTGGTTTCTTTCCTATTTTATGTGAAAATGTTAAAATACAATTTCTACACGTATTTCACGAGACTATACCATCTATCAAGTTTCTTTTAATGTTATAAGCATAACATACACTGTTTCATAAAATTTTATTAAATTTAATTTTATTATTTTGTTACTGATTCATTTTATATCCCACTCACAGCCCCCTTTCCAGTCATCCACTCCCCAAATCCTTCCCCCTTGCCTTCTCCTCTTGGCATGTGGGTGGGGGCCTCCTGGGTATCACTCCCATCCTGGAACTTCAAGTCTCTGTGAGGCTAGGAGCTACTTCTCTCACTGAGTGAGGCGAGACAAGACAGCCCAGCTAGTAGAACATACCCCACGTAGAGGCAGCATCTTTTAGGACTGTCCCTGCTCCAGTTGTTCTGGACCAAGATGAATCTGTTATATATGAGTAAGGAGGTCTAGGTCTAGCCTGTATATGTTCTTTGGACGGTGATTCATACTCTGAGAGCCCCAGGGGTCCAGGATAGTTGACTTTCTTGATGGTCGTCGTGTGAAGTTCCTATCCCCTTCAAGATGCACAACCCTTCCTCCTGTTCTTCCATAAGAGTGCCACGCTCCATTCACTCTTTGGCTGTAGGTGTCTGTATCTATTTCAGTCAGCTGCTGGGTGGAGCCTTTGAGAGGACAAGATGTGCCTTTCAGCTTACATAGCAAAGTATCATTTCTGGTGTTAGGGATTGGTGCTTGTTCCTGAGTATTGTCTTTGTTTCTACCTCATTTATTTCAGCCCTGATTTTGATTATTTCTTGCCTTCAACTCCTTTTGGTGTGCTTGCTTCTTTTTTTCTAGAGCATCCAGGTGTACTTTTAAGTTGCTGATATGAGAACTTTCTATTTTCTTAATGGAGGCACTTAGTTCTACCAACTTTACTCTTAGCAGTGCTTTCATCGTGTCCCATAAATTTGGCTATGTTTTATCTTCATTTTCATTGAATTCTAGAAAGTCTTTAATTTCTTTCATTATTTCTTCCCTCACCCAGAAAATATTGAGTAGAGAGTTGTTCATTTTTCAAGAGTGTGTAGGTTTTCCGGTGTTTCTGTTGTTGAAGTCTAGCTTTAACCCATGATGGTATGATAAAATACAAGGTGTTATTTCAATTTTCTTGTATCAGTTGTAGCTTGCTTTGTGGCCAACTATATGGTCAATTTTGGAGAAAGCCCATGGGGTGCTAAGTGGAAGAAATATTCCTTTTTTGTTTTTGGATGAGATATTCTATAAATGTCTTTTAGGTCCATTTGTTGCACAATGTCTATTGATTACATTGTTTCTTTGTTTAGTTTTTGTCTGGATGTCCTATCAATTGGTTGGTCCTATCAGCTGGATGTTGAAGTCTCCCAATATTAATGTGTGGGGTTAGATGTGGGATTTGCGCTTTAGCAATGTTTCTTTTACAAATGCAGTACCCTTGTGTTTGGGGCAAACATGTTCAGAATTGAGATATCATCCTGAAAGATTATTTGATTGATGAGTATAAAGTGACCTTCCCTGTCTCTTTTGATTAATTTTGGTTGAAAGTCCGTCTTATTAGCATTAGAATGGCTACTCCAGCTTGCTTTTTGGGTTCATTTGCTTGGAAAATTTTTTTTCCAGTGCTTTACTCTGAAGAAATGTCTATTTCTATGTCTTTCTTGCTGAGGTGTGTTTTCTGTATGCTGCAGAACCAGGGAGCCTATTTCACATCTATTGTGTCAACCTGTGTCTTTTTTATTGGGGAACTGAGTCCATTGATGTTGAGAGATATTGATGACCACTGATTGTCCTTTCCTATTATTTTGATGTTAGTTCTCTCTCTCTCTCTCTCTCTCTCTCTCTCTCTCTCTCTCTCTCTCTCTCTGGCGGGGGGTGGGGGGGGGGGGGAGATGTGGGGATGTGAGTGTGTGTGGTATGTGTGTGTGTGTGTGAGAGAGAGAAAGACAGAGACAGAGACAGACTGAGAGGGAGAAAGAGAGAGTGAAAGAAAGTTTGTGAGTGATTTCCTTGGTTTTGCTGTAATATATTTACTTATTTCCTGTATTTTCTTGGATGTAGTTATCCTATCCTTTTGAGGTTGAAGTTTTCCTTCTAGTACTTTCTGTAGGGTTGAATTTGTGGGAAGATATTGAATTTAGATTTGTCTTGAAATAGCTTGTATTTTCCCTCCATGGTGACTGAGGGTTTTTCTGTGTATACTAGTCTAGGTTGGCACCTGTGGTTTTTTTAGATTGTTTTTTGAGCAGTAGAACTGGGAACCTTGACCTTCTATTCCTTTAAGTCTTAGGTTAAGTCTTTTCAAGTTATAGCAGATTTCCTGGATATTTTATGTCAAGGCTGTTTTTGTTTTGTGTTTTAATGTAACACTTTCTTTGACTGATATATCATTTTCTTCTACTGTATTTTCCACACCTGAGATTCTCTCTTCTATCTCTATTCTGTTGTTGATGCTTTTATCTGTTGTTTCTGTCCTCTTTCCTAGGTTTTCCATTTTGAGAAATTCCTAAGTTTGTGTTTTCTGTATTGCTTCTATTTCCATTTTCAGATCTTGCACAGTTTTATTTTCTTCACCTGTTTAATTGTATTTTCAATTTGGGGATTTGTTTCCTATGTAAAGACTTCTCTAGCTGTTTGATTCTACTTCCTGTATTTCTTTAAGAGATTTATTCATTTCTCTTAGAGGCCTCTATCATCTTTAAGAATGAATTTAAGGTCGTTTTCTTGTGTTTTTGGTTGTGTTAAAATATGCAGGGCTTACTGTTGTGGGGTAGCTGTGCTTTGGAGGTATCATGTTGCCCTAGCTCTTGTTGATTGTGCAGTCAGTATTGGGGGCCATGAACCTCGGTTATCCTAGAATGGCAGGCCTCTGTTGGGTATCCTTGGACTGTATCATTCTAGACCTGCAGCTCTGGACTGCAGTTTAGGAGCCTCAAGTGCAATGAAGGTGGCCAGAGAGGTAACAGGAGAATGGATGACCACCTACAAAGACAGGCTGCACAGAGCAGCTTGACTTGTCCCAAAGGGTTCAGAGAGCAGGGAAGCTGGGTGTGGGAAGGAAAGCTTACCTGTATAGTTCAGGAGTCTGTTAGAGACGGAAGAGAGGCAACAGCAAAATGGAGGTTTCCATGGAATAGCAGGCTGCTCAGGGCAGTTTGGCTTGGCCCAGAGGATAAGAGAACAAGGAAAGTGGGTGGGGGAAGTGAAGCTTACCTGTAGATTTAGGAGTCCAATGGGGATGGAGAACTGGCAGTGAGAGAATCTTGTAAACTTGTGTGTGTGTGTGTGTGTGTGTGTGTGTGTGTGTGTGTGTGTATCTTAACCAAACTTCTCTTATCTAATGAAGAATAGTGCCTGGATATAGCAAGTTAGACCATTGATTTAGATGCAGAGGACCAGAAAATGCCTCAGCTGCATCTAAAAGCATGAGGAATATCAAGATACCAGATAGGAAATGTTCTGGAGTTAAAGCTAGTGTTTCTTGAACATAAACAAAACATCAGACACATACTGAACACATTTGTATTACTTAATATCCTGTTGCTGTGATAAAACACCATGGCCAAAAACAAGATAAGAAAGAAAGAGTTCATTTTAGATTATTATTCCAGAAGGTTAGTCCATAATGGAGGCAAAGGGCTTGCAGAAGATACATGGAGGCTGAAACTGGGTGATAACATCTCTTCAACACAGGACATAGAAAGTGAACTGGAAGTTAGACAAAACTACAACCTCTCAAAACCCTCCCCTAGTGATGTAGTTCCTCCAGCAAAGCTCTTCATTGTAAAGGTTCTCAGCCTCTTCACACAGCACTACCAATTGGTAACCAACTGTTCAAATACATGAGCCTGTCCTGGACATTGCTCATTCAAGTCACAACATCTCTGAAAAGCCAAAGCATTGCCTGGCTATCTTGTCTAACATTTTAATGTCATCTAAATGTAATTGTATGCTTCCATATACAGTTAAATAAAGAAATGCAGTAGAGAACCAATGCTTAAGGTCATAGGAGCAATCTCTTGCTGTTGTCTCATTGAGTAATTTACTACATATAGCCTGGGATTCCCATGAGACTATTCCTCAGCTTCCTAGTACCTGAAATAGAAATGTATGTAAATTCACACAGCTATCAAGAACCCACGACTTCAAACTGAAATCTGTATTTTAGATTCTGACCTTCATTTACCTCCCATGAACCACATGCTCTTTTATATGGAGTACCTAGCCTATCATGGAGAGACATATGTAGCTTATCACACAGAGAAAGGTGTAAGTATGAATAATGTTTACACATTTGGAAAGGACACTGAGAGAGTTATATCTATAGGAGATGAAGAATAGCAGAATAACTAATGGCTCATGAAAGAGGGTATAAGGTTATTTCTTTAGTTTCAGTTCTTACGTAGAATGTTAAGTATGGAAAAAGCAAAAATAAATGGTGGGAAAGCTTACCTTAAAAATGGTTGGGAGGTGTTGCAGAGGCAGAGCAGAGGACTTAACACTAACACTAGGTTGTTTGAAAAATAATAAGTAAACCTGTGATTTTATAAGCATTCTTAAAAATATATACACATACAATGTGTTGTGTGTGTGTGTATGTGTGTGTGTGTGTGTGTGTGTGTGTGTACATGTGTAATGTTTCCTATTATATTGAAAGCCTTCCAAGGCTTGGACTCTCATTTTTAAATATTTTGGAAGTTCTACCTACCTAATTGCAGTTCTACATTTTAATTTTCAAAGAAACCAAAAATGAGAGAGAAAAAGTTCTGCTTTAAATGCAATAGTTTGCATGAAGCAGGCACACTTATGTGTATTTGGGGCATTCCCATTCTCTCTCAAAACAATTAAGCATATTTAAGTCCAAATATAACCACAACAAAATTCCCAATGTACACTTTTTAAATAAAATCCCACTGATTCTGAATTCTATTTGGGGAAAGCGTGTTTCAAAAGTTCTGTGGCCCAAAATCAATGTGGGTGTCAGACAAAAAGCACTCAACTTTCAATGCATATTTCCCTGAGCAAAATGCTCCGTGGAACAAGGAGAAGGAAAAACACTTGAAAAGAAGTTCCTCCCTCTCGGTAGTGTGCGTGGAAGAGCAAAGTTCCAAGGGAGCTGCCGGAGAGACACTTGGGGCTATCGAGAGCTTGGTGTCTCACTGGAGAGATGCGATCTATGTCAAGCATGGCAAAGGAAACCAACAAGCAGTTTTATTCCTTAGAATAAAACCGATACCTCATTGATGTGATTTGGCTCTGAGCAGGGGTATAGAAGAAATGTCAAAACTCTCAATTTAAAAAGTCTTCTGGTCTGTTGAAAGACTTAAGCTTTCTGAAGCTGAGATCCTGAACATTTAGTAAAAGACTTGCTACCTCCTTGCTTGGGCAGTTTCAGCATGACAGAGGCACACAGATTTTGGATAATCCTGAAGTGGATGTAATTTTTTTATTATTTTATTTATTTGCATTCTATCTGTTTCCCCCAATCCCTCCTCCTACACTTCCTCATCCCATCTCCCCTCCCCCTTGCCTCTGAGAGGGTGATCCCCCCCACAGCATTCCACTTTCTTGGGGCTTCAAGTCTGTACAAGATTAAGCCCATCTTCTATAACTGAGGCCAGACCAGGCAGTGTTCTGCTATGTATGTGCTGGGGACCTTGGACCAGCCCTTTGTATGCTGCCTGGATGGTAGTTCAGTCTCTGGAAGCTCCGAGAGGTGCAGGTTAGCTGAGACAACTGGTCTTCCTATGGAATTACCCTCTCCTTCATCTCCTTCATTCCTTTCCCTAATTCCTCCATCAGGGTCCCCAACTTTAGTCCAATAGTTGAGTGTAAGTGTCTGCATCTCTCTCAGTTGCTGGTAGGGCCTCTCAGAGGACAGCCATGCTGGTGTCCTGTCAGTAAGCATATCATAGTATAAGTAAGTGTCAGGTCTTGGTGCCCTACATCCATGAGGTGCTTCACCATACCACAAGAACACATGCCCCATTATGTTCATTGCAGACTTATTTGTAATAGCTAGAAGCAGGAAACAACTCAGATGTCCCTCAACCAAAGAATCGATACAGAAAATGTGGTTCAGTTACACAATGGAATACTATTCAGCTATTATAAACAGGGACATCATGAATTTTGCAGGCAAATGGATGGAACTAGAAATTAACATCCTGAGTGAGGTAACCCAGGCCGAAAATTACATTCTGTCATGATATGTATTCACTGATAAGTGGATATTAGCAAAACTGTAGAGAATATTCATGATACAAATCACAGACCCTAAGAAGTTTAACAAAAAGGAAAGCCCAAGTGAGGATGTTTCAATGACACTTAGAAGAGGGGACAAAATAATAATGGGAAGCAGAGGAAGAGGGACATGTGTGGGAGAGGGGACGGGGAGTAGAAAAGGGGAACAGGATCAGATATGAAAAACAGGAGAGAAGCCCGGAGGGACAGGAGAATGAATGGAAATAGGTAAGTATGCAGCTTCTGGGGGTGGGAAGTGTGGGGACCTTCTGGATGTTTGTTTGTAAAGGAAAAACAAAGTGGAACTACGGCTCAGTGACTGCATGCCTGGGTCCACTCCCTACCATCAAAGAAGCAAAGCAATGGCAAGGACAAGGGGTGGATGCCTTTGGAATGGGAAGGGGGAGGTTTGGAAGCATTTCAATCTATTTCAAAGAGCTGTGCCCAGAAAACTAGATGTCAGGTTTCTCCACGACACTGAGATTTTTACTAAAGTTTTTTTTTTTATGTGCATTCATAACAAACTCCTTGACCTTGGAATGCAGTGAGGATTAAAACACAGTAAATTCATTTAATGACTTGTATGATGACTAATCATGAGGGCCAATATTTCCAAGCTTATCATTCAACCGATTATCCTGGTCTAATACTTTCTGGAAATATCTGAAATGTAAGTCATGGACTGTGACACAAGTGCTGGTTTACATGTAGGATGTTACACTTTACTTGAGCAAAAATGGCAACAGGGCATCCCTTTCTGTTCTTGCTGGACACAGCAGAGAGCTGTTAAACACAGAGTGATCATCCCCATCCATCCCATCCCAAGGGCAGAAGAGCCTCAAGTTCAAGTTAATTTGTGAAATTTATTTCACATATGATTAGTTATTCAAACAAAGGTGTTTTCTTCCTTATTTTTGTCTACTTTACTAGGCTGAGAGTTTAGTTTTCTTATAAGTACACGGAAGGGATTTATAAAACGGAAATGGAATAGACAAGTACTTTGTATTTTACCTCCAGGAAATCGCCTTGCTACTCTTCAATTAAATCTGTTTCTTTTTTAAGGGAGGAATCATCTTTCTGATTTTATATTTCCCTGAATCAAGGAAGGGACTTATAATGTTTGTCTTCCACTAGGGAAGCATAAACAGACATAAACACGGGAAAGTTTTACATCTCAGCTCTGGGGAGGAATTTAACAATGCCTGTGAATGAGAGGGTCAATCATTTAAAGGCTGAACCGGCTCCAGAGTTATATTACATGGAAGCAAGCTCCCAGGCTAATATCAAAGAAGGGTATAGAATGTGACTTTCTGACAATTAATCTTCCTAGTGCAACTAAGAAGGTCTATCCAGAATCTAAACCCCTCTCAAGGAGAAAATGTGCTTCTTGGCTCTTCTTTTACAGTTCCTTACTCTAGCAGGTCTCCAGCATGCATAAGCATGGAGTATCCTTGACTTTAGTGGTTCTTCATGAGGAAGAAGAAATATATCAGAAAATTATAATAAAAATTAAAATGCTAAATCATTATTTTCCTGAATTTGTTAAGAAAATATTTCCCAAGTCTTCTCACAACACACACTTGTCATTATACAAAATAATAGAGGTCTTAGGATGGGACCTTTAGCTGGCAGTTGATTTTAATACCTTTTTTTCTTTACTGCTCCCTTGTTGTTGTTTTTTTTTTGTTTGTTTGTTTTATTTTGTTGTTTTGTGTTTTGTTTGGTTTGGTTTGGTTTGGTTTTTGACAAAACCACTTAGTCAAACCAGAGCTTGGTGCTTGGCTAGACTAGCTAGTCCGTATGATATGCAGCTCTCTCTGCCTCCTTTCCACATGCAATAAGGTTGAATGACGCAGGTATACACCTCTGTGCATTTGGAGACACGTACCACAATGTCTCAAATTTATATGCATCCTAGCCATCAGACCTCAATTTGCCATGCTTCCAAAGACACTTAAGTGACAGAACTATCTCTTTGGCTTCCTGAAAAGTTTTACCTCTCCATCCCTCCTTCCCTACGTCTCTCATTTCTTCTCTTCCATCTAGTGTGTGCCTTAAAATGATATCATAGGAAGCCTCTTACTGATGCCATCACATGGCCAGGTGGGCAGAGTGGCACAGGTGCACCTAGAGAGGAGTTATCAGTAAAGTTATGACAGTGGTTAAAGAAAGACATGTAACAAGTCAAATGACAGCCCTGCCTACCAACTCCTGCCTCTTTTGGTGAGCTGCTCCATTTTTCTAACATTTTTTTTCTTATAATGTAAATTGTCTTCACATAGCTGTTTGAAAGAAACTGCCTCTTATGAAGCCTTTTATCAAGAGCGGAGCATAAGTAATAGTTAATCTAGTCAAAATTCCCATCAAGCTGACGAAGTATGTAAGAATGACATTAAAGGTGGGAGGATTTATTCCGATACCTAGTTTCAAAGGTTTCCACTCATGGTCAGCTGGTTAGGTTGCCCTTGACCATGATGGGCTGAGCATTACGGTGAGAAGTCTGAAGCATAACACAATCTATCAGCTTGTGGCTGGTAAGATGTACAGAGAGTATGCGTGCTAGTGTGCTTCCTCCTTTTCCCATTTGATTTCATCTGGGCTCTGAGCCTACAGGATGCTGCCTCCCATACTCAAGGCATATCCTTGCCTCTTAGTTGATTCCATCTGGAAATGTCCTTACAGAGATATGCAGAAATGTGCTTTAATAATCTGCTAGGCACTTCTTAATCAATTCAAAATCTCAAAGTACAAAACATATATGACCCATGTCTAAAAGTCTTAAAATTCTCAAAAATTTCAAGAATTCTAAAATTTCCTAGCTTAATCTCTCATCTGAAATATGTGCTAAAATCTTAAGAATGAGTTCTTGTAAAATCAAAGAAGAAATTACATACTTCAAGCATTCAGTGAGATAGAGGAAATATGTATGCCCCCAAATACAGGAATAGTTTCATAGAAAGGAGAATCGAGCCCAAAGTAAGAATGGAACCCAATGTGGTTGCACTCAATTCTATATACCTGTCTCTACCATGCAGAACACAGTTGCATAACTTGAGCTACAAGACCTTGTGACACCTCAAGCTTATATGTCCTTGCTGTCTGCTACTTGTATAGACTCTCTCTTGTACTGATTTCTCTCATTGACTCTGAGAGTTCTTTTTTTTATTATTATTGAATATTTGCTTTATCATAGACTCTCCCTTGTACTGATTTCTCTCATTCACCCTGAGAGTTCTTTTTTGATAGGATATTTTCTTTATTTACATTTCAAATGTTATTCCCTTTCCTGTGTCCCCCCCCACCCCCGAGAAATCCCCCATGCTATCCCCTCTATACGATGAGGGTATCCCCCTACCCACTGAACCCACTCTCACATCCTTGCCCTGTCATTCCACTACACTGGGGCCTGAAGCCTTCACAGGACTAAGGGTCTCTCCTCCCTTTGATGTCCAACAAGGCCATTCTCTACTACATATGCAGCAGGAGCCATGGGCCCCTCCATGTATACTCTTTGGTTGGTGGTTTAGTCCTTGTGAGCTCTGGGAGGTGCGGTTGGTTGATTTTGTTGTTCTTCCTATGGGTTTGCAAACCCTTCAGCTTCTTCACTCCTTTCTCTATCTCCTCCATTGGGTTCCTCATTGGGGACCCTGTGCTCAGTCCAATGGTTGGATTCCAGCATCTGCCTATGTATTCGTCAGGGTCTGGCAGAGCCTCTCAGGAGACAGCTATCTTAGCCTCCTGTCAGCAAGCAGTTCTTGGCATCCACAATAGTGTATGGATTTGGTGATGTATATGGGATGGATCCCCACGTGGAGCAGTCTCTGGGTGGCTTTTCCTTCAGTCTCTGCTCCACACTTTGTCTCCATATTTGCACCCATGTGTATTTTGTTCCCCATCCTAAGAAGGACCGAAGCACCTACACTTTGGTCTTCCTTCTTCTTGAGCTTCCTCTGATCTGTAAATTATATCTTGGATATTCGAAGTACTTAGGCTAATATCTACTTATCAGTGAGTGCATACCATGTGGGTTCTTTTGTGATTGGGTTACCTCACTCAGGATGATATTTTCTAGTTCTACCCATTTGCCTAATAATTTCATGAGCTCATAGTTTTTAATAGCTGAGTAGTACTCCATTGTGTAAATGTACCACCTTTTCTGTTATCTATTCTTCTGTTGAAGGACATCTGGGTTCTTTCCAGGTTCTGACTATTATATATAAGGCTGCTATGAACATAGTGGAGCATGTGTCCTTGTTATATGTTGGAGAATCTTTTCGATATATGTCCAGGAGTGTTTTTGCTGAATCCTCAAGTAATACTGTCCAATTTTCTGAGGAACTGCCAGACTGATTTCCAGAGAGTTACCAACTTGCAATTCCACCAGCCATGGAGGAGAGTTCTTCTTTCTCCACATTCTCACCAGCACCTACTATCACCTGAATTTTGTTCTTAGTCATTCTGACTGGTATGAGGTGGAATCTCAGTGTTTTTTTGATTTGCAGTTCCCTGGAGACTAAGGATTTTGAACATTTTTTAGGAGTATCACAGCTTTTTGGAATTCCTCAGTTGAGAATTCTTTGTTTAGCTCTGTACCCCATTTTTAATAGACTTATTTGGTTCTCTGAAGTTTAACTTTTTGAGTTCTTCATATATATTAGATATTAGCCCTCTATCGGATGTAAGCTTGGTAAGGATCTTTTTTCAATCTGTTAGTTGCCATTTTATTCTTTTGACAGTGTCATTTGCCTTACAGAATCTTTGCAATTTTATGAGGTTCCATTTGTTCATTCTTGATATCAGAGCATAAGCCATTGGCATTCTGTTCAAGAAAATTTTCCCTGTGCCCATGTGTTCAAGGCTCTTCCCCCACTTTCTCCTCTGTTAGTTTCAGTGTATCTGGTCTTATGTGGAGGTCTTTGATCTACTTGGACTTGAACTTTGTACAAAAAGATAAGAATGGGTCAATTTGCATTTTTCTACATGCCCACTACCAGTTGAACCAGCACCAGTTGTTGAAAATGCTGTTCTCCCCGCTACTGGATGGTTTTAGCTCCTTTGACAAAGATCAAGTGACCATAGGTGTGTGAGTTCATTTCTAGGTACTCAATTCTATTCCATTGATCTACCTGCCATTGATCTACCATGTCATGCAGTTTTTATCACTAAAGCTCTGTAATACAGCTTGAAATCAAGGATGGTGATTCCTCCAGAAGTTCTTTTATTGTTGAGAATTGGAAAGGAAGAAGTCAAAATATCAACATTTATAAATGCTCTGATGGTATACTTACATAACCACAAAAATTCCACCAGAGAACTCCTAAAGCTGACACACAACTTCAGCAAAGTGGCTAGATATAAAATTAACTCAAATAAATTAGTAGCCTTCCTCTACTCAAAGGTTAAACAGGCTGAGAAAGAAATTAGGGAAATGACACCCTTTACAATAGTTACAAATAATATAAAATACCATGTTGTAACTCTAACCAAGCAAGTGAGAGATCCATGTGACAAGAACTTCAAGTGCCCGAATAAAGAAATTGAAGACTATCTCAGAAACTGGAAAGATCTCCCATGCTCGTGGATTGGCAGGATTAATATAGTAAAAGTGGCCATCTTGTCAAAAAGAGTCAACAGATTCAATGCAATCCCAAACAAAGTTCCAACTCAATTCTTCATAGTTAGAAGGAGCAATTCTCAAATTCATTTGGAATAACAACAACAACAACAACAAAAAAAAAAAACAGGATAGCAAAGACTCTGAGAGTTCTTATGTTACGTACCTATTCAGTCTAGTATACAATCAAGATTCTTGGTTATCCAATGCTAGGTGGTCAGACATATCATCATACATATACAGCTCTTATACAAACTTACCAACTTAGCAGGTTGTATTTATGTGTTCAAAAGTATATGTATATGTATCAGTGATTAAAGAACAGGAGTCTATGAATTAGAGAAAAAACAAGTGTATACAGGTGAGTGTTGGAAGAGGTGAGGGTAAATGTTGTAATTATAATTAAAATAAAAATGTATAAAATATTACTCACCATGTAAAAATTAATATTTCATAGTGGTCATTATTATTAAACAAATAAGTACTCACCACATGAAGCATGATTTAGTACTACCGCTGAATCTATATTTTCAAATTTACTTTAAAAGATGACATTTTCTATTTATAATGCTTAGAAAATGTAAAATTCTCACTTATAAGTATTCCGTGTACTTTTGATATTTCCTCCAGGGTCAACAAAAACTTACCAGTGACATTGCTCTGGCCAAAAACAGGGACCTAGCCTATACAACTCAAAATGCACCGGTCCTTGTTTGTCCAAGTGGAAAGCACACCAGGATCTGCCATCTAGCCAAAGGATTCCACCGATTATCAGCTAAGCATTCAAAGCTTTGTACTCTTCAATTCAGAAAATGAATTTAATGCTTATTTAACAGCATAAGTTACAACACTTCAAATTGGCCCAGGCATCAAAAACTATAAATGTACCATGCAATTTTCTTGCATATTTAAATGTTTCTTTTCTTTTCTGTTGCTTGAAAGGAAAATGAATGCCAAAAATTACTGAAATGGGAAAAATTTAAAGCATGCAACACTCAAATTTACAGTAATGGGGCAGTAATCTTATACACTATATTCACATTAAATATAATTTCAAGATAAGGATAATTTTATAGCATTCTTGAGTGAGAATTCAAATTTTCCAAGAATTATAAATTTAAAATGTTGTCTTTTAAGTGAATTAAGAAATTCTGATTTATTTGCCGTTTGACCTCATGAATCTCAAATAGATGAACAGACAATCTTTGTTCTAGCATTAAATTGATATATTCACACATTTTCTATAAACACACTTAACAATAATTTATCTCCTAGCTAATACAATTAAGCTACAAAATAAGTCTCAAAACCCAGACTACTGAAAAGTCTCCCCAAAGGGTTGGTACAGAAGATTCTTTCACTCCAACCTTGAATGTGCTAAGAAAATTAACCTAAGAAAATTGTATATGGAAAATAAGCACAGCATGGCTGCCACTGGAGTGAAGTTCCTAGGAGAACTTTAAATATACACTAGTAAAACCAAATTAATTCTGAGGATATTAAAATGGGAAACCAACATGGCTTTTCTTCTCTGTGACTGAAGAAGAGTCAGGGGTTTTGCATTTGTTAAAAACAAACTTTTATATAAAATAAAAGATGAAGCTAATTGTGACTGTTTAGAGATGTGCTATGGGTAACAAAGGATGGTACACTTTTAAATTATTTGTTAATTGACTGAATTGAAAAAGATTTGACATATACACATGAGTATGAAATGATGCAAACTCTTACAAGTGATTAATATATGATGCAGGATAGTTAATAAATGTGATATCACCTGAATTACTCTACATTGACTATTCAATTATGAAGTAAGAAAGAAGACACAGGAAGATGTATAATGGAGGAAAGAGCTCAAGAATGAATGAAAGTGTAGGCAAAAGTCTCAGTGTTGCCTCGTTATTTCCTATGACTCATCTGGGAGACTGACTTGTTACAGGTAGAGTTTCAATAAATATCATTGTTATAAATCAAAATTATGATATATTGAAAACTGACAACTGAGTTATTTATAAATTCTTTTTTTCAGAAGTAGTGGAGTGTGGGACAGTAATATCTCAACTTCTATAATAAGTCTAGAACTGAGAAATGATTGAAGACCAAATACAATGTTTCCATTCATTTTCCCATCAAGCTATTTGCTTTAAATTACAAACTTTATCCACCCCCTCTCAAATATCCTCAGTTATAACATGGAACAATATGTACTGGTTAGTTTCTAAGCACAAGGACTCAGTAAAAATTTCACTTACACACTACAAGACTGAAGAACTGGTTGAAGGAATTGGTCATTAACGCTTATAATCTAGTGCCATTATCAAGACTCTTCATTTTAAATAGCTCTACCTATGAAATTTAAACTTCTTGGCATGGCTCACAAAGCCTTGCTTGATCAGTCCTTTGCATTCATGCCTGACTTGTGAACTCTCACGTCTTTAAAAGTGCTAGTCCATACCTCATATCTTAAATGTCTTCACCTTTATCACTCACAATGGTAAAACAAAACAACAGCAACAAAAACCAAAACCACAGTATTTCCATTTATGATTTCATGATCACCCCTATACAAGAGAATATTCATGCATATCAACAAATTATATTAAGAGCCAACGCCCACCCTGATACACACACCTTCCTGATGCTTTAAATCCATGTTCCTACAATCTTTTTTATGCATAGGACTTAACACATATTTTGCTTGTTTGTTTGTTTGTGTGTTTGTTTGTTTTAATCACTGGTTGCTTCTGCCTTGTGTGAGTGGGAAGAGGAAATCTAATCATATGACAAGTGTCAACTACCTCATCCTGTTATTCAGAGAGCCTAAGTAAACACCTTTTCCTTATAAAAGAGGAAGACATAGAAATAGGTCCTACTGAACATGAATCAAATCAAAACATGATACCCTGCATCTTGTGAATTATATAGACTTTTCCTTCTTGATTACACTTTTATTTATGTGGAGATATCACAGGACAACTTGCAAAGGTCCCTTCTTTCTTTCTACTATGTGACTGCTGGGGCTTAAATTCAAATAGTCAAGCTTGACAAGTTTTCTTACCCTCTGAGCCATCGAAAATTGACCCCATTCCCCAATGCTTTGTTTTGGGTTTTTTTTTTTTTTTGCCATTTTCACTTTTGCATCAAGAATATTTGTAACCCATAACTGTTATTTTATATTTATAAAAGTTAGGAAGTAGTAGACATTTTCAAAGGTGCTATAGGATGAGGAGAATAGTCATTTAGCACTTCTTTACCTCTCAGGGCAGTTGTCCCTTCTCCCCAGTGCTCAGCGTGGAGGATCAGTAACCTGTTCAGTTAGATTACCAAACTCTAAAGGAAAACACAAGCTTAATGTAAATTGATTCCTCAACTAGGTCTGGATGAAAAACAGTGAGTTTGGGAGTCTACAGACAAGCATGTACAAAATCAAGTTGTTAAGTCCCAGAGACAGATATGCTCTAGATGAACTATTCTTAATATTTCCTTTGTGTTGCATAAATTCACAGAAATGTTATTAATTGAATGGGCCTGATGGTTTCCAAAAAAAGGAAAAAACTCGGCAGTAATAAATGTGGCCCAGAGCTAAATTAAGACATCCTCTCAGTACTCCGGGCAGAGCATTTTTTTCCGAACAGCTGGTTTCTGTTAATAGGCACATCCTTCCTGCAGAGCAGGCAGATCTGTAATCCCCATCACGCTTGCTGTGTAACTGCCCCAGAGCACATAATCACAGGGCACACTCCCATTGCTTTACAAGGATATTTTTTTCCTTTCAGACTTGTCCTTTTGGGAAATGCACCATCTATTCTGTACTCCAGTTACAGGCCTCCATTTAATTACAGTGCCTGATATTTATGGTGAGGTGAAGAAGATAAAGCTAAAGATGTACAGTTGCCTATTTAAAATATATGCGCTCACAACTCTCCAAACGTGAAGACTTCCTTGAGCTGCTGAAAAAAATATATTTTATATCACAGAAGCATCTCTTTGAGCACAATTAGGAGATTCAAACACAGGCAGTAGCAATGATGTAACTAGGATCTGATGAGCTCTGAAACGTACTGGAGTGAGGCACATGCCAGAGCACCTCTGCATGGTTTTGCTAACCAAAAAAAATCAACTTTAGGCATTTTTAGTTAATTCTTTACTTCATATAATGATTTATTCATAATTGGGTTCTATCAAAGCAATCACTGTGCTTTATCCTCAGTGCACCAAGGAAACCTGGTTCAATGCCATTTAAACCATGGACAGGCCTATCATTTGTTTATTTCCTCCGGGAAAGAGGATGCTCAATTCCAAGTTTATGCAGAATGCATGATTCCTTGGAAAGAGAATGGAATACTGCTTTTGAAACATGAAGATAAATCTCATTTAAATAGAAGGTAAGGTGAACACTTCATATGCTAAGAAGTAAAATAATCCATGCTTGGAAGGTAAGGGCAAAGAATCAGAAGTTCAAGGCCAGCTTTTGCATCTCAAGTTAATCAGAGCTACAAAAAAACACTATTTCACACAAAGAAGGAATCATGAATGTGATGTATCCATCAAATCCCAACCCTCAGGTTTTAGGGAAGCCTACAAAGAGATGCAGAAGGAGGGTATGAGCCAGAAGGGATGGGGCCACCAAGGGAACAAAGCCTTCTAAACACAATAGAACCAATGCACATATGAATTCAAAGAGGATGGAAGCTGCATTGCAGAGTCTGCATATGACTGTACTAGATGGCGTATTAGAGCTAAGATGAGAAATGAACACATACTTCCATTCCTAACCCAGAGACTTCCTCCAATGGACAGCCACTTGCAAATGAAAATTTAATTTTCTTCAAAGAAGTCTCACTGAGAAAACAAACTATTCTTAAAGGTAACCCACATGCCCAGCATTAGACAAGAACAGAAAACAAACACAATGGTATCTTCAGAGGTTTCTTGTCTCATATTATTAATATTATGTAGGGGGTTTTCCTCTTTCTTCATTATTTTCTTTTTATTTATCTGTTTAGTGTGGATTTATTTTTTGTCATGATTATAGTATATGTGAGATGAGCATCATGCTGTTTCTATTTCAGAATTCTTCTGAATCACTAATTCATAACAATATCTATTACTTTCAGATTTAAGTATAAGTCTACAACTGGATCAATGGCTCATTTAAAAGAAAGTCTAAGTTTTGCCCTATTGACAAGGACCTTTGCTTTACCAAAGCTTTTCAGTTTCATGAAGTCCAATTTATTAATTGTTGATCTAAGTAACTGAACCACTGGAGGTCTACTTAGGAAATTGTCTCTTGTACCAATGTTAAAGGGTATTTCCCACTTTCTCTTCTATGAAATTTAGTATATCCAGTTTTATGTTGAGACCCTTGATTCACTTGGACTTGACCTTTGTGCAGGGTGATAAGTATGGATTTACTTGCATTCGTCTACATGTAGACATCCAATTAGACCAGCACCATTTGTTGATGATGCTTTCATTTTTCCATTGTATGCTTTTGGATTATTTATCAAAAATCAAGTGTCCATAAGTGTGTGACTTTATTGCTGGGTGTTTGATTCAATTCCATTGGTCAACATGTCTGTTTCTGTACCAGCAGCTTTTAACACTATTGTTCTGCAGTACAGCTTAAAGTCAGGGGTGGTCATACCTCCTAAAGTTACTTTATTGTTCAGGATGTCCTGGGTTTTATTAACTGTGTTCTTTCAAGAGCCTTTAGCCATCTGGATAGCTTTGGCCCTGGATGTTCCTGGTGCAGTAGGTATTGAGGTTATTGTCCATGTTCCTTGTGTAAAAGTATTGTGATAAGTATCCTAAGATTGTATGATTCTAGATCAGAGGTCTATATGGTTCAGGATCGAAAGGTCCAATGAAGATGGGCAGAGAGCTGCCAGGAGAATAGAGGTCTGCCAGAGATATCATACAGCTCAGGGCAACTTGGGATGCTCCAGAGGACTCATCAAGCAGAGGAGAGGGGAGGAAAGATAGCCTGTATGCCTATATGAACCAAAATCTGGAGGTCTTATGAGGGTAGACAAAGATGGGGGGGGAGAATGGAAGACCAGAGGGGATAGCAAACTGTTCATGGTACTTTGGGGAATACCAGAGGACTCAGAGAGCAAAAAAGATGGGTGGGGGGAAGAGAAGCTAACCTGAACAATTTAGGATCTGAGGATCAGATGATGGTAGGCAGAGAGGTGGTGGCAGAATGGAGGTCCACTGTAATTTTTAAAAAGAAGTATTGATCAGGCATTACAGGAAATGCATTTTAAAATAATCTTAACCTCCTATCTATTGTATTTCAAGTTTAAAGACAATACATTTAATGTATATAAAACGAAACATGCCAAGAAGGAGAATGGCAACATTTATGAGAATGTAAAAAATGAATTAAATACATGACCTTTAAACTAAAATGTTAAAGATATTCATAATACTGATAATTCAGCAAGATAGTTTTTAAAAATAAATAAAGTTTGTCACAGCTAAGAACAACAGAAAAATAAATTGCTTCACTATGAATAAATTATAAATTTTTGTTCTGAAATTTATTGAAAAGAAAAATTAATGTTAATGAATATTCAGCTCTATAATATCAAAATATTTTCCTCTTCAGTTTATGGACTAATTTCTCAAATAAAATGTTAATCCCAAATGGCTTCATTGATTACTTCAACAAAATATTTAAGGAATAAAAAACTAGAATTTTGAAACAGAAATTTATAAAAAGAAATTAAAAACTTTCAGAAAGACTTTAAAGAAGGTAAGGCATAACAATAACTGAACATTTTGGATTTGATGTACAATAGCTATTTAGCTATCATAGGATGCTGAGTCCAATCTATAGCACTAATATTTTTTAATGATTTCTTAAAATTTGTGGATATAAATATCTCCACCACACCACAAATATTTTAGATATACTGTGTAACATGTGTGCAGTAAGTTTGAAATTTTGGATGAGATAGAACATTTTCTAGTCAATGTGGTTCAAATCATCAAAGTCAAATATGGATGAAGATCAGAACTATTCATTATCTATTGAAGATTATACATCCATAATTATATAATTAATTCAATTAAAACTCTAGGCCATAATTATTTCACCAGTAAATTACAACAATGTTAAGGAAAAAATGAGTCAGGACTTACCAGAAGAACAGGACATGCTACTTCTCAATTTACTAAAGATTTGAAACACTCTGAAAATTAAAAGTAGAGTAGACATAAATATAAAATTAAGCAATATACCCCTAAACTTCCAAAAATCCAAAAATAATATACATGGATTACTGTATAAGTAACCCTAAAAATTCCACTAGAAAATTCCAACCCATTCTGAGAAATATCTTCAGGAACATAGCAGGATACAAAATTAAGACACAAAAATTAGTAGAATTCATACATACAAAGAATAACAAACTAAAAAATAAATCATGGAAGCAATACCATTCACAATATCCCCCTAAAATGTGAAATATCTTGGGGTAACTCTAATCAAACAAAGGAAGGATTTATATAAATTTATATAACTTATTTAAACTTTAAAATACTGAAGAAAGACATTGAAGAAGAAAACAAAAGATGGGAACACAGTAAAAATAATCATTCTATCAAAGTATATCTATAGATTCAACACAATCTCTATCAAAGTTTAAACACAATTGTTAATAGAATTTTAAAACACAACTTGCATAGAAACACACACACACACACACACACACACACACACAAAATCAGGATAACTAAAAACAATACTGAATAATAAAAGAACTGCTAGAGGTACCACCATCCCTAATCTCAATCTTTACTACAGATGTATATAATAGTATACATCTAAATATAAAAATATCATGGTGTTAGAACCAAAGAAGACACAATGGTCAATGGAACTGAATGGAAGACACAGACATAAATCCACACACCTATAGACACCTGACTTTTTTTTTATAAATTATATATATATATATATATATATATATATATACATTTATATATATATACATTTCTGTATATATTAGAATAGAAAATACAGTAGAAAACATAAACAGAAATATACAATTGGGAAAAAAAGGTAGCATCTTCAACAAATTATATGGTCTTGACTCCGTGACATAGAGAAGAAATTTCTGAACACAACACTGTTAGCACACACATTAAGAGCAACACTAAATAAATAGAACTTCATGAAAATGACAAGCTTCTATATGGCAAAAGACACTCACTCAAATAAAGCAGCCACTTACAGAATAGAAAATATATTTAACAACTATACATTGAATAGAGAGGGCTAACATGCAAAATACTTTATAAATAATGAGAGAGAGAGAGACAGAGAGAGAGACAGAGAGAGACAGAGAGAGAAACAACCCAAATAAAATGGGGTATAAAACTAAACAGTGTATTCTCAAACAAGGAAATCAAAACAGCTGAGAAGCACTTTTCAGTACAGAGACAAAAATTGAACACAGATTGAAGGAAAGTCATCCAGAGACTGCTCCTTCTAGGCTTCCATCCGATCTGCAGACACCAAACCCTGATACTATTGCTGATGCCAAGAAGTGCTTCCTGACAGCAGCCTGGTATGGCTGTTCTCTGAGAGGTTCAACCAGCACCTGACCAATAAGGATACAGATACAGCCAACCATTGCATGGAGCCTGGGGACCCCAATGGAAGATATAGGGGAAGGACTAAAGGAGCTGACAGGATTGCAACTGCATTGTAAGAACAATATCAACTATCTGGACCACCCAGAACTCCCAGTGACTAAACTACCAACCCAAGAGTATACAAGGAGGGATCCATGGCTCCAGATTCATATATAATAGAGGATGGCCTTATCTAGCATCAATGAGAGGGAAGGCTCTTGGCCCTGTGGAGGCTTGATGCTCCAGGGTAGAGGAATGTTAGAGAGTTGAAGCAGGAATGGGAGGGGTGGGAGGAGTAGCTTTATAGAGTCATGCAGAAATGAGGGTATGACATTGGAATTTGGGGAAGGGAAACTGGAAAAGGGGACAACATTTGAAATGTAAATACATAAAAATAACTAATAAAAATAAATCTTTTAAAAAATGTTTAAAATCCTTAGTCATCAGGAAAATGAAAATCAAAGCTACTTTGATGTTTCATCTGAAACCTGGCAAAATGGCTAAAATCAATAGAACAAATGATGTTTATATTGGAGATGATATGGAGGAAGGAAAACACATATCTTTGGTAGAAATACAACTTGTACAGTCTCTATGAAAACCAATGCGTTACTTCTTCAGGAAACTGGGGACATTCATGTCAAAATCCAGCTATGCTACTTTTAGGCATATACCCATAGGACACTTCATTCTACCATAGAAACATTTGCTCAGTTAGGTTCATTACTACATTATTCATATTATTTAGGTATTGAAAACAGCCTCACTATCTGTCAGTGGGTGAATGGATAAAGAAAGTGTAGTATATTTACACAATGGAATATTATTCTACAGTTAAAAAATGGAATTCACACGTAAATGGATTAATCTAGAAAAAGGTGAGGTAACACATTACCAGAAAGATAAATATGGTATATATTCAATTATGTGTGAATATTATCTGTTAAACCTTCAATAATCGGGTTACAATCCATAGAACCACAGAGGTGAGATATACAGTAAAGGTCTGAGCAGAGAATTGGATCACCTTAGAAAGGGAAAATAGAATAGACAGTCGCCAGGCAGGAAGATGAGGATTAAATAGGGAGAAGGGGAAAGAGGAAGGGAAGGCATGTAATAAGGGTAGGCATAGATAAAACTAAGGACCATTTGTAGAATTCTATAGAAAACTAATACAGTAAAAGCTTCCTAAAATATATACATATATAAAGGTGATCAAAAAGGAATTTTCAAATAATAGGGGAGATGGAGCCCGAACTGGACAACTCTTGTCACCAAACAAAGCTTCCAGTTCTAGGTATGAGTTACATTTAATCGAATTGTAGACCAAAGGGGTCACATGGGCACTTTCAAACGGCCATGCTATTGTCAAAGCTATTGGTTGCTCTTCACAAACAAATGATGAGATCCTACAGCTGAAAACAATAACTATACAACTCATTGAACTTGGAGAAGTCAAACTGGTGCCTACTTAGACCCTTCACCACTATAATCTAGTATTCATGGTGCTAGACGTTACTCTGAATGCTACCTAAGAAGAAAGGTAAACACCAACCCAGCTACAAATCTGTCTATCTACAAGAGTGATATAAGCAAGACATGTGTAGTAGTGGCACAAAGCCTCTGGGAGTAACCACCAATATCTAACAGAGTTTAAGGCTTTCTCCATGAAATGGAACCCACCCATCAACACAGCTCAGTTAGCCTAGAATTGAGATGTGTCCTAGAGGAAAACCAAATGCTACTATTCTACTAAAGGAACATAGCAACAAATGGATCCTAAGGACATCCTGTTATACTCATAGATCAATGTCTTGGTCAGCCATCATCAGAAAACCTTGCCCCTTCAGTAGATGGGAATAAATTCCAAGACCCACATCTGGACCATATATAGAGAATAAAAGGCCTGGGAACACCCTCTCCTAAGTGGGATATTGCCATCAAATTTCTCCCCTCAGGAAACCATGCTTTAGAGAAGAAAGAATGTGAGAGTCATAGTATAAGAAAGACACTAAAGAAACAAGGCTTTCTAAACCTGGTAAGACTGACAACCATAGGAACTCACAGAGACTGGAAGCCCCCACAGGCTCACGTGGGTCTCGGCCTATTGGGGTTATGGTGCTGGGAGTGGAAGTGGACACAAGTCCAAATCACTAGCCCAGAACCTATCTCCAATTGATAACCACAGATAGTTAGCTTTCTCTACCATAGTCTGTCTCACCAAGTATAGAAGCCACTCCTTTTAAAAAAAAAAAAAGATTAAGCAGAATTTCATATACATGTATAAAATTGTCAAAGAAAACTTAGACAGGAGAAGAGTAGCCAGATATAGTAGCTCACATTTGTAAGTCTAACAGCCGAAAAGCAGGGAACTGAGAGTTCATGGTCATCTTAGCCATTGTTTTTTAATAAATTACAAGCCACGCTAATGGCCATGCCCCACGACCAGATGAAGTTGGCAAATACAAAATGAGCTCCATGGTAATTTTGGAGGGGTGGTTGTTGTTGTTGTTGCTGCTGCTGCTGCTGCTGCTGCTGCTGATGCTGCTGCTGCTGCTGCAGCTGCTGGATTGTTTGGTTTGATTTTTGGTTTTTGTCTCATAATGCTTTGTCTTAACATTTTTCTTTTCTTTTTTTCCCCCACAATTTTTGTTTTTATGAGTACACTGTAGCTGTCTTCAGACACACCAAAAGAGGGTATTGGATCCCATTACAGATGATTGTGAGCCACCATATGGATGTTAGGAGTTGAACTCAGGACCCCTGGTAGAGTAGCCAGAGTTCTTACCACTGAGCCATCTCTCTATCCCCACCACCTCTTTTTTAAAGATTTATTTATTTTATGTATGTGAGTAAGTACACTGTA
The DNA here is from genome assembly GCA_964023405.1 of Apodemus agrarius. Lineage (NCBI taxonomy): Eukaryota > Metazoa > Chordata > Mammalia > Rodentia > Muridae > Apodemus > Apodemus agrarius. Next base: position 69,795,954 of record OZ030006.1, on the reverse strand, counting down.
ACAGTCTTTAGACACACCAGAAGAGAACATTGGATCACACTACAGATAGTCATGACCCACAATGTGGTTGCTGAGAATTGAACTCAGGACCTTTAGAAGAGCCGTCAGTGGACTTAACCACTGAGCCATCATCTCTCCAGACCCTTAACATTTTTTTCTAACCCTACAGGTGCTTTTATTTTATGGTTCCTAATTTTGTATTTATACATGATTCTGTGTGTGCTAATTCGTGTTTCTACTTCTATATGTGTTTCTTTTGCTTTTTTCTTTGACTCTTCATTTTTCTGTTTATTTGTTTATTTCTATGTTATTGTTTTTCCTTAATTTTAGATGGCTATTCAGATTTTAAAGATAACAGAAACAAGAGTAAAGATTTTGGTGAGTGAGGAGGTTGGGAAGATCTGAGAGGATATGGGCAAAGGACAATAATAATCAGAATATATTTTATGAAAAAATGTATTTTCAATAAGAAAACCTACTCCATAAGTGCAGTGGGGCTTTTTTTCCAAACAATTCAGTGTAGGGATAGCTTAGTATGTAAAGTATCTGCCATGAAAGATTGAGGTCTAAGCTCAGATTTCTAGAATTCATGTACAGCCAAATGTGCCAATATATCTCTAATCCCAGTGTGCCTCTGATGAGTCGCCAGGTAGAGATAGAAAAATCTCCTGAAGCTTTCAGGCCAATTAACCTGGTATACTAAGCCACAGAAAAAATCTTCCCTCAACAAACTAGAAGAATCAACAGCCGACACCAAGCTTGTCTTCTGACTTTGTTTTCTGATTTTCACAAATGCACATTAGCACTCATATCTATATACATTCATAGAAAGATTTTTTATAAACATCAATGTAATTAAAATATATTAAAATCATAAAGAAAATGTTTAGCATAAATGTTAACAAAAAAGTATTTGATAAATTTAAACATCCATTAATGTTATATAGATGAATCAAAGCAGATTTCAAAAGAAGAAAATTTCTATACATAGAAATCAGATTCCAGCCAGTCTTATAGAGAGAATTACAAAATGTGGAATAATAAGCTTCGTAACCTAACATCTATATGATAACCCAAGATATCATTATTCTAAGTGCATACATACATGGGGGTCCAGCCCAATACACTAGCCATAAAGAGGTGAAAAAATGGTTTAAGAAACAATATATACAAATAATTAGAATTATTCTCATGCAATGTCATCAAGCAGAAAGTGGAGAATAATTATGGAATAGAATACTGTATTTCCAAGACAGCCAACAAGAGATTTATCCAAAAAGAAAAACAACCTAAGCATGAAATAGAAATTCTCAAAAGACTTTGTAAAACTTTAGGCATTGTTCAGAATTGTTGATAGTTTCAATTCATTTTGTTGTAAATGCTTATTTTCATGCCATTCTATAAAAATTTCACATGCTTCTTGGCCAGAGTGCCCTCACGCAGCTCACCCCTTTGCTTTTGATCTTATTGTAGAACACTTTTAGAGGAAAACCAGACTTGCAAACCTTAGCATGAATAATTCATATGCTACAACTTTAGTTGACCTGCCCTGACTCTCAGTGATTCTTCAGTTCAGCTTTCATTGATTTTTATGGAGAAAACTGAAGCCACATATACACTGCTCCTCACATCCAGGAATCAATGTCCCCGTGTTTATGTAACATCCAGAATGAGAGAAAGAATAGTACTAATATGATAAGTCTAGGCTTTCAGAATTAAGGGAACTTTGGAGGTCATCGAGTGTAAACTTTACATTTTCCAGCTTTTGCAGCTGAGGCCGAGAAACCCGAAGATGCGAGGGTATCTCTCCCGACTATCTTTCTAATTCATGTTTGCCTAAATTTAAAAAAAAAATCTGCCATTTAGTTCTCTTTTTCCCTGTTTATACAGAATGCTGTGTCATCAAGCATCCTCTCTCTTTAATGTATTTAATATATTCCTTTGATCTGGCAACATTTGACCACTCCATATGCCACTGTATCAATGAGATATGCCTAAAATATAAGCAAGGTAAAATCTGACCAGAAAACAGAAATTGTTTTGAAATATAAAAGTCCAATGCTGGGAACTGGTTGCTTCTTTTGGAATTGTTGGTCAGAGAAGTCATGTAGATTCCCAAGCATTATAAGATATTGCTATAGCTCTTGGCTATCTTCCAGAACATTATGGCAAGACCCTACTACTAAACAGTCCAAAAGCATGAGGTGCAGACTGTAGTGAAATTAAACTGTTAAGGATCAAATGCTTCTTCCCTCCTGGCTAGTTTTCATAGTGTGGGAAAGAGCTAAGCAGGTTACCAGAGGAGAACAGGAAATCACTGGTCAGACCCAGCTATGAACCCTTTGATCTACAGTAATGACTGGCTGGGCAAGACATGCCCACTTGTACAACACTGATACAAAGAGCATGAGAGGAAACATTTTACAGTTTGATTTCTGCATTTCTCCAGAAGATGGAACTTATATTTGGTACCTTTATCAGCTCAGGAAACCATGGTTACACAGGACATATGCCCCTCAGGAAAATCCACTATCATTCTGGGAAATGGATATAGTACTAAACCAGTTCCTGATGATTTATCTTTATACCCACAGATCTCAGCCCTCACCTGTGAAGCTTCTATTTGCAATCAGTCGTGATTAGGAGCACAGTGATTCATGACCACAGAGCAGAGAGTAGGAGACTTCAGAATGTTCAACACTAGAGGGAATATTTACATTGCATCTTCACTCTGAAAGTTTCAGGGATTATTTTACAAAGGGGGCAGAAAGCGTGTGAGAGCCAGAGGTGGTAGATGCTTACAAGGAAACAGTGTCTCCTAGACACAACAGGGCAGACACACACACACACACACACACACACACACACACACACCACTTTTTAGCATAAAGGGAGGACAATAAAATTTTACCAAAATCAGAACACTCTCTGCACAAATTACTCAGTAAGACCAATTTGAATAACTTGATTTAAAACATAAGTAATTGGACTAGTTTATAGATTATTTGTCTAAAGTACTTAGACAAGATATTTAAAGAGGAAGAATGGATGGCACATCTAAGACTCTATTGCCCCTCTTCATGGAACCATGAGACAATGAAAGATGAAGGCACTGAAGTGATAAAGAAAACGTTAAAAAAAAGACATAAATAAAACCAAGAGATGATCATCTGGACACGTGTAAGAATGCAAGCACTATTGTTCTGACTGAGTCACAGGACAAACATACGAGCCCCCTATGCTTTCAACAGCTTTAATCCATTTAGGGAAACATTTGCTTTTCCATTGGACCCACTAAGAAAACCACTGATGAAATTACGCTGGCTGGTGACATTTGTTGTCCCAGAAAGATGAGAACACACATATTCAGTGTTACAATAAATGATGGTAATACCATGTACCCTGAATAAATGAGAGGTACAATATGGACTCAGTGTCAGCCATACATCTAGTGTTATCATATTGAGAGACCAGAGAAGTCCTCAGGAGACTGCAAAGTATGGAGCTAGACATTGCTCGATTCTCTCTCTCTCTCTCTCTCTCTCTCTCTCTCTCTCTCTCTCTCTCTCTCTCTCTGTGTGTGTGTGTGTGTGTGTGTGTGTGTGTGTGTGTGGTGTGTGTGTGTGTGTGTGTGTGTGTGTGTGTGTGTCTGCTTTTACGTATGTGTATGTCTGACTGTCTCCATTTGCCTGGCTGTCTGTGTCTGTGTGCGTGCCTGCTTAGGTGTAAATGGTTGGAAATTTTCACAGCTCCATTCTAATTTCACTATAGTTTTGCAACTAATTATATCTTTGATTTACTGTTATTTATGTTTTCCAATTTATGGGCTCGCTAAGTTTTGGGTTTTTCTGTTTGTTTTTGTTTGGTTCACTTTTAGTTTATAGTTAAAACCTTGTACACCCCCATATCCAGATACATGAACAATTAAATTCATTAACCAAATACACACCAAATCAGAACACAGGATTGCTCAGTTTAATAAAATAGAGCCTTTTATGCACAGCAACATCTGGGCCTTTCTCTACTGTAGTGACTCATTAGTAAATGCTCATAATTGGGCTAATGAGGCAATAAGAGTCAGAACTGCTTTGAGTTTACAGGAACATGTTTTCCTTCAGCCTTATACATAGTCCACACAAATGCCTTCAAAGACTTTATGTGATCCCATTGTATGTCTAGAATCTTGCTGACAGTAACTATTTTGTCCTGGGAATATATATATAATTCAAATCTGCATCTAGCACATCTTATGAACTTAGTTCTGCACTGAGATAGGAAGAACAGTGCAGTTTTTAGTCACCTCAGCATTGATAGAGTTTTCCATAGTCACCTATGAACTGATTATAAGTAAAAGTATGTATGATCAGGACTTCAGAGGCACTCATATTCTTTGTCACATTAAATTCATGCTTCAATAAATTTAAATTTTACCACATAACATAACTTTATACATGTGTTCAGGCTGAAGAGATGGCCCAGTGGATAAAGGTACATGTAGACAAGACTGAAGACAAGAATTTAATGCCTGAGACCCACCTGATAGAAGACAAGAACTGACTTGCAATTGTCCTTTGAATTCCACATGCATGTTTCTGTATGTTTATCAACACAAATATACACAGAAATAAATTGCAATGAATTTTAAAATTAAAATGCAAATGTGTCCATGACAAAGCTTTGAGCACATGTTTTCATGATGAGTAACTGTCAAACCATTTCCACAAGTCTTCATTGTTAGGCAAAGGAAACATGGGTGTGATGGAGAATTTAGGCGGCTGAAGCAGGAGGGTAGTGAAACCCTGTCTCAGAAAAGACAAATGATAGAAAGGCAGGGGGAGAGGAAGTACCTAAATGGACCAGAAAACACATGTACTCTTCAAATGGAGATTTAAAATTTGTGGAACTTTCTCATAATGACCAAATGTTCCATTCCAAACACATATGCCAAACCTTAAGTAAAAACCTGGTTCATATTCTCTGATAAAATACATCTTAATGATTTGGCAGTGCCCGTTGAGATAAAGTATGATCCTTTACCTGAAAATACACGAATAGCCTATGAGTAGACTGAATAGCCTTCCATAACACTAGAGATGAATGCACACAACTTGGCTCCTCCTACTTCTCCAGCCCCACCCCCAGAGCACAGAAGAAAAGCACTTTTCTTCTTTCCTGGCTAAATATTTGTGGAAGTTGAGATAGGCGTGAAAATAGAAATTCATGTGTTTCAGAGATTCCTGGTGGCTGCCTTTTAATTCTGTGGTTTCCTTCTTTCCCATCTTTAGACCTTACTCATTTTACTAAAGAAGATGCCTTCCTTTTTGTATGGCAGCAACATGTAAACACATTTGATAACATATGAATTCATACATATATAAACACCCTTTATCTGGTTTCACAGTGAGAAGCAAACCTTCACTCTAATACAAAAATACAATATGTAGTTAAGGCAACTATAAACTACCTATCAATTGAGCAGCCATATAATAGAGTGATTAGTATTTCAAACTATTATGAGCATAAAGGTAAGAAAAGGAGCTTTGACATTCCTAACTACATTCTTTCTAAACTCTAAGGAACAAACATGATGGAATTCACAGTCAATGAGTCACACCTAGTTCTCACTCTGTTTTAATACAACCTCTCCCATAAGTGCATAGAGCAAGTACATTTCTGCTTTCTAGTGTACAAGAATTTATTTTTCTTTATTCCCCACTAAACAATGACTTCACACAGGAAACTTCAGATCTTATCAGTGGACTACCAAGGGTAAATATTTTAAACAGCTGTAACAAATCTTAAAAATATGAGCAAAAGTTAATAGTAGAAGTCAGCCAAGAATGATAGTTTCTACGGGTAGTTGATGCATTTTGGAGGCTGCGTCAGCATTGCTAGGAGTTTGAGGCCAACCTGAGTTCCCAAATGAATCCAATTTATCCTGAACAAAGAGACCCTGCTCAGTTTCCAAAGAATAAAAACTTATATGAAAGAAGTAATACCATGTAACGTTCCCTCTCGCCTGAGTTCATCCCTCTGTGGACCATGGTACTCTGAACACCACATTCCTGCTTCAGTATGACATGAGAAAGGTTTTGTTGTTGTTGCTGCTGTTGTTGTTTTTATTTTGTTTTGTTTTGTTTTAACAGAAGGACTATAGACGTTCTTCTAGAACAGGTCTTATGATGATTCCATGCTTTTACATTAAGAAGAAAGTCAATAAATAAGGATTGCAGATGCTTCTTCCATATAGAAAATTTTTATTTTTTTAATCCTAATTTGTAGATACTGAGTTGCAAATAAGTGACTTAAATGCTCAAAACCCCCAGATCTTTCTTCTTAAGATATAATAAATAAACAAAAACAAGTATGTCATGCCAGAGAACATCCTTTCTCCTGCCAGTTAGTTCAAAATATCACCTATTGTCATGGCAGGGGACCATTATGGAACATGATCTGTTATACGAATAATTGCAATTTCCTAAAATTTTAAAATGAAAACCTTCTTCATGATGATCAGCTTGAAACATTTAATGTTTAGAACTTTTTAAATGTGTTTTTATACGCAGATTTTGCCATACATTCCAAGCTGTTCTTGATTTCCAGTCTTCAGTCTCTCATATGTGGTGGCTTGAATTTGAATTGTTTCCATAGGCTCAGAGATTTATATTCTTGGTCACCAAGGATTGGTACTATTTGAAAGACTCAGGAGAGAGACCTTGTTGGAGGAAATGTTTCACTGTGGGTAGCTTTTGAAGTTTCAAAAACCCAGGCCAGGCTCAGTGCCTTTTCTTGGTGACTGAGGATTCAGATATAGAACTCTCAGCTTCTTTACCAGCATACCTCCATGATGCATGTCATGATGGCAATGGACTAAACCTCTGAATCTGTAAGCCAGACCCAACTAACTATTATTTTTATGAGTAGCTATGATCATGGTGACTCATCATAGCAAAAGAATACTGACTGAGAAACATACATACCCAGTACAGACATTTCCTATTTTGTTAAGGTGATTTGAGTCCTTGTATTGAGATTATGTCTACCACACTACAAGCAGACACATGTAGCTCTCCCAGCACAAGTAGTCTTCTTCCCCTGTGCTGCTTTCTTTTCCTTCTCTATAGTGTCACTTGACTCCTCAAGCAGGTGCCTGCTTCTTACAGAGGAGGCAGAATCCTTTTAACTTGGCCTCCTCTCACATTTTAAATTGCTCCCAAAGAATTAACTGGCTGCTTTGCTGTTAATTCCTTCTTTTCACATTCTCCCTCCCTTCAAACTCCAAACTGAACTCAGGCTCACAGTTCCTAAATATAGCCACAGTATGCCTCTTATTTGCCACATTGGATTTTATCACCTCCCAGCATACTAAAACAAGTTTATCTCTTTGACTTTCTCCTCCGTTGTAACCATTTTTTGTTTCTCACCTACACAGTTACAGGGTCTGCCTATCCTCTCTTAGTTACTTCATTTCTCATCCCCAAAGCTTTGCTAAAAACCATCTGTTCACTGTTTAGCCACAATCACAGAGACTCCATCCCCTCTGAAACCTCAGTCTGAACATTAATCTCTTTGATCAACTCTAGATGTTTTTAGACTCTACCCACTCATGTCACCCTACAGCCTCCTTCCATGCCTCCTTCCGTGTCACTCCTCTACTGTTTCCCTTCCAATATAGCCTAGATTGCATGCCCAATGGCCCTTCAGCATTCCCAGAGCCCTTGCAAACTCTTGTAACACGTGTACATGCCGTAGACATGCAACTTTTATTTATATTTTCTTTACTCTTGTCATTTGACTAAAAGTCAAATAACAATCATTTCCTTGGAGATTCAAAATAATAAAACTTAAAAACTGATTGAGAAATAAAGGGGCTGGATCCCCATATTTCATTTTAAATTCAGAGCTATCAAGTCCTGTTGGGAATTTCTTTACCAGAATAGTCCATATTATGCTAATAAGATTTGAGAAAATTTATAATAATGTATATCAGATCATAAAGTAAGCTTCAAAGAAGCCAATTATTTTACCCCAAGACAATTAAACTATAAATTATAAAAATAAAGTATATAAAATGTGTGTGTGGCCACATAAACATATACTTCCAGGAGATGACAAGGAGAAGACAAATGGTACCCATTATACGTACTTCTAGATCTCTAGTAAGTTATTTCTGCCATTAGAATGAGCCAATTCAAGCCAGATTATATTATATTAAATTCAAGTTTATTGGGTCACAAGGAAAATGGCCAGGAAAGTCACCCCAGGACAGAGGTGGGAGGTGGGGAAGGGAAAAGGAGGGGAGGGGAGACCAAAAGTGTGTGGGTTATAAAGGGACAAGTCTCAAGGGGAAGGGCAGCCCAGCCTCTGGGCTGGAAAGTTCAGAGTTTGGGGAAAGATATGCAAGGTAGTGACTAAGAGACTGGGGGAACATGGAGATCCTATCTGCTTCAATATGTAAAATATACACCTCAATCCCTTGTTCCTTGTCCTAGGGACTAAAACCAAGCAATAACTTGTATAGTACAAATCTAAACTTTAAAGTCAATTAAATACTATTTTCAAATATCATACTTTATATTACTGAGGATTCACAAAAAAAATGGCATTGAAAAGGCTTTGTAGCTTAATTGCTTATTTTTACCATAAATAAGCTTCCAAATTAGTCAAACTTCACTTTTAAACTCATAAAATTTAGAGAAAGAAACTGATTAGCAGACAGAGGGAAAAATAACAAAAAGGAACTCAGATATTAGATTCGAAGAAAAAAGAAGATTCAGGTAAGAAATAAGTAATGTCAAACTTGGTTCTTTATAACAGCTAATGGCAGACATTATACAAGGTTTTACAAAGACAAAAGAGGAATAAATTAATTTCAAGTGTATTTTTATTGATTATTTTGTTTATATTTCAGAAGATATCCCCCTTTCCAGTTACTCCTCCACAACCCCCTTATCTCCCCTCTCCCCTCCCCTTTGCTTCTATGAGGGCGCTTCTTCACCTACTTACGCACTCCTGCCTCACCTCTCTATCATACTCCTATGCTGGGGCATCAAACCTTCACAGGACCAAGGGTCTCCTCTCCCATTAAAGTCAGATAAGGCCATCCTCTAATACATATGTGTCTGGATCCCTCCATGTGTACTCTTTGGTTGGTAGTTTAGTTTCTGGGAGCACTGGGTAGTCCACATAGTTGATATTGTTCTTACCATGGGGTTGCAATTCCATTCAGCTCCTTCAGTCCTTCCCCTAGCTCTTCCATTGGGGTCCCCAGCCTCAGTCCAATGGTCAGCTCTGATTATCTGCATCTGTATTGGTCTGGTGCTGGTAGAACCTCTCAGAGAACAGCCATACCAGGCCCCTTTCAGCAACTGCCTCTTCACATCAGCAATAGTGTCAGGGTTTGGTGTCTGCAGATGGGATGGATCCGTAGGTGGAGTGTTCTCTGAATGACCTATCCTTCAGTCTCTGTTCTACTTCTTGTCCTTGTCTTTCATCTGGACAGGAACATTTCTGAGCTAACTATAGATACAACATAAGTCACAAACCAGAAAAGAGTTCCAACTCTATACTGAGGTAGAAAACTCTACATTTTCTTCTCTAACTATAAGTTAAAAACTAGTAAAAGAGACACCATCCAAGTAAATCTGAAAGCAAAGAACTAACCTCACTGTAGCTTAGTTTTCTGTGCATTATTCTTATATGTTGTTGCTGTTGTTAATTTTGTTTTGTTTTGCTTTACTTGTTTTGCTTTTTGTTTGTTTGTCTGTCTGTTTACCAAGGCTAAGACACATTCATGAAGGAGCTACATCAGTAATAAATAAAGCATAGTTCAGCATAAAGAGTAATAACAGCAACAAAAGGAAGCAGTAATTATCATGATAAAATTTATTAAGAAACAGCAATTACAATTTTGTGTTACTAGCCAAAGAACTCCAAATTAAAAGAAGGATAAAAAGAAAGGATTTAAAGAAGACATGAGCATTTCAGAACCACAACAAACAAGGTAATTACTTCTCTCTCAGTAACCAAAAGAGAACCTCAATCAAAGATCAGCAGAGATGAAAAGATCTTAATATCTTAACTATTTCAAAGTGGTACTTACTGTATGATCAGACTATATGTGCTCTTTCCTGCTGCCCACAATACATCAGCTGAAAGAAGAGAAAAGGAAATTTCTAAAAGAACTTCAGACTCATGTGGTTTTTTGGTATTAATTCTATAAAACACTCAATGAAGTTTTATACAAGAATTATTGAATTTAAGCAAGATGAGGGCTTGAGGAGGTGACTCACTGGATAAAAGAACACTTGCTGTAAATGTGGAGGACTGGTGTCTGGTTCCCTGGAACACATGTAAATGTCAGGCAAATGTGGGAGCCTGTAATAACAACACTCTAGAGGCAGAGGCAGGGGATCCCCAGGCATGCTGAGTAGGTGAGCTTAGAAATGGCTTAGAAAGCTATGGGTTCAATAACAGACCCTGTCTCAGTAAATAAAGCATAGAATGATCCAGGAAAACACCTGATATCAAGTCTACACCCACACACACACTCACACACACACATATAAACACACAGACAGACAGACAGACAGACACACACACACACACACACACACAAACATCTTTGCACATGTAAATATCATGTACTTTTATATATGATGACCACAGCAAACAAACATGTATAAAAAGAGGAAATAACAACCTTAATACCAAAACTTATCAAAGAAATTATGAAACAACGTAGACAAGTATTCTTCATAAATACAGATAAAAAATACCCTTTTGGATGTTACAAATTAAAGTCACTATTCCATCTAGTGACTACTGAAATATTAAGTGGGTTCAATTTCTAAGGGACCATAACACACTTACAAAGCTAGCAATGTGAGTCACCACTGTAAGAGAACAGAAAAGCAAATGCATGTAAATATTTCAACAGCTGCAGAAATGGCACTATACAAATTCAACACTCTGAAATAAAGCACACAGTGAATTAGCAACATTAGGATTCTATCTCAACATGATTAGCCTTTTCTCTGAATAAAGCTGCCTAGGACCTGCCTGAGGACTCTAGTCATCTGTGCATTCTCATCCATGCTAGGCAGAGCATTTCAATGATATAACTGCCCTAGAATGCCTATGCCCCTGTTGGTCACTCTTCACCCATTCTTCTGTGAGTGACCTCATACCCATACTGTGTTAAGTAACCCAGTAACGTCAGTGATTCATGAACCTGACTTGAAGTCACTTTATGCTTCACCATTTTCCTCTCTTTCTGGCATGAATGGAAATAGTCTCAGAAGGAGAAAATTTATATATATATATATATATATATATATATATATATATATATATTATTACTAATACATTAGTTGAGCTCCGTTGCTTTTAAAACTATCTAATCCTCAAAAATATATCAAAACGTAGGAGTTGGAGCAGGTTCATTTTAAGCTCAATCTTAAAAATATAAAAAAACAAAAACAGAAACAAACTCTCAAGGACATACTCTTTAAGAGAACAGTAGACAGTGTCCAACTTCATTTGTGAGTTTAAAGTTAACAAAGGACAGACTGACACCAATAGTATGAAGAAGGTAAATGAAAGGCCAGTTTCATGACTGTGAGGATGGCTCAGTCAGTAAGGGGCCTAACCCACAAGCATGGAGACCTAAGCTGGGATCCCCAACACACAAGTAACAGCAAAGCTTGGAAAAGAGTGCCGGTAACCATAGCAATGGGGGGGTTGGGGTGGAGACAAGTAGGTCCTGGGAGCTTATTGGCCAGCTAGCCAGTCCAGTCAATTGACTAACTCTGGATTCAGTAAGAGAACTTGTCTAAAGGGATAAGCTAAAGATCAATGGAGGAAGAAAAATTCAACATGGACGGACACACACACACACACACACACACACACACACACAGCAGGCCCATTCATGTGTTTACAGAGAGAGAGAGAGAGAGAGAGAGAGAGAGAGAGAGAGAGAGAGAGAGAGAGGGAAAGGAGGGGGAAAGGAAGGAAGGAAGGAAGGAAGGAAGGAAGGAAGGAAGGAAGGAAGGAAGAAAGGAAGGAAGAAAAATCAGAAGGAAGGGAGCCAAGGAGGGAAGAAAGGAGGGAGGAAAGGAAAGCAGGCAGGCCAGTCTCAATCTTTACTTGACCCAAATATCCCTAACCAGAATATTAGTAAAGTGAATTTGACATACAAAACAAAATATAAAATATTATATCATCAAATTAAATTTTATTCTGAATATTTTACAAAGGAAAGCTTACATGATTATTCCATATTATAACATTAATAAGTATGAAAAATGTTTTATATAAAGTCAAATTATTTAATTTTCTAATTATCAATATAATCATAGACAAAAATGTAAAAGTCCTAACCACATATAATTTCATAAGCCATGGAGATTCTTGTTTATAGTGGGAAAAACATTAGAATTTGGCTGTAATGGTTTTAGACCTTTTATATGAATTAGAAAAAGTAGTCTTTCCTTGGGAGTTCATTTATTTATTAATATTGAATAAAGAATATAATTTATTCAATAATATCTGCAACTAAGTTATAAAAGCTCTCTGCATAAATGCAAACCAAGTTTCTGGGAATAATAAATCAAAAATTTTATTCATAATGGAAATTCAAAGTCAGTTATAAGTACTCATTTTAAAAGTAGACATCTAACTTTCAAAGCAATAAGGTTCTTTCTGATATTTTCAGTACCTATTAGCTTTAATGCATTGTCTCACAGAATTTTACCTTTACTAATTAAATTTGCTCTTTGATGATATCATAAATATATGTAGTGAATTCTGATTACTCTTCACTGTCTAATCTTCCTTTGAGCCCTATTAAATCCTCTCTCTCCTTAAAGTCTCTTTTACACATTCTTACTGTTTTGTTTTGTTTCTTTTGTTGTGAGGGGTGGTTCACTGGATTGAACTGGAGTAATCCATTGGAGTATAGTAGACTGTAAATTGGTTTAATAACTTTCAAATTGGTAAAGTATATCATTTATTTTCCATTGACTTGGTAATAGTAGGAAAATTGAAAATCAACAAAAAATAGGAATATATTTGTAAATGTTTTCTATAATTTGTTGCTGAAAAAATCTCATGGTTATTGGCATGAGTCTAAAAGTGCTTAGCATGAATGTTATATTTTGTTTTGTTTTTTGAGACAGTGCCACAGTGCAGTTTAGGGAATCACCCCTTCAGCTTCATTTGTGTTGAGAGATCTTAAACTATGGAGAAGATGGTTTGGTGTGATTTAGTTTGATGTGGTGTGATTTGGTTTGGTTTGGTTTGGTTTGGTTTGGTTTGGTTTGGTTTGGTTTGGTTTGGTTTGGTGTGGTGTGGTTTGGTTTGGATTGGTTTCGTGTGGAGTAGTGTGGTTTGGTTTGGTTTGGTTTGGTTTGGTTTGGTTTGGTTTGGTTTGGTTTGGTTTGGGGTAGTGGTAATAATACTAGGAATAGATCACAGGTCTTCACACATGCTAGGCATCTGCTGTACTACCAAGTCACAATTCCAGCATATCAAACATCAAAAACTTCTAAAATCATTCTATAATATTATATACATAGATTTAGATTGTAGCACCATTTTGTTTAGTAGATTAATTTGGTTTTGTGACTAACAAATATTAGTCATCACATTGTGTCTGGCATTAAACCTAAAATAGTTAAATTTCCACATTGAAAAGTAAGTTGATAAGATCTTAGGTATGAAATATCCAGGCCAGGCGGTGGTGGCGCATGCCTTTAATCCCAGCACTTGGGAGGCAGAGGCAGGTGGATTTCTGAGTTCGAGGCCAGCCTTGTCTATAGAGTGAGTTCTAGGATAGCCAGGGCTACACAGAGAAACCCTGTCTCAAAAAAACAAAAAAAAGGAAAAGAAAAAAGAAAAAAAGGAAAAAGGAAAAAAAGAAAGAAAGAAATATCCTATTTGCACAGTGCATAACATCAATAGTTTTCATTTCTCTTTTACGTACTCATAATTCAAGACATGAATTGGAGACTCCAGTTCTTATCCAGCATGTATTCTATTCTGTTAATTCAGGCAGTCTGAAATACTCACTGAAAGAAAGGCTCTTTGTGCAGGTACCTCATGTGTAAGACAGACAAAAGTCTGGCCCTGTGGAGCTTCTTTTCTAGCAAGCAAGCTGCTCACTGGGTAGACACACTACACCGGAATAAAAGTGCTGAACAGGAAATCGGAATCAATGGCGACCAGGTTTGAGAACTAACACGTCAGCAGTTGTCAATGAAGCACACGAAGAAACGTGCAGATTACTGTAGCCATCTCCAAAGAGTGTGCAGGACTCTGCTCGCAGGATGTTTCCCATTAAGAAAAAAAATCACCCCAAACAAGGCTAAGAATGGTTGTATTTACTGAACTGCATCCTAGGAATAAGACAGTTACTTAGGGACAATGTTCAGCACAGAATAAAACAATCTCTAAGTGTGTTGAGTGTCTCTATGTAAGATGGGTTCACCACACTCTTGAAAATCCTTTATAATAAAACTTGGCATATCACTATGAGCACATTGCTGGGCTGGCGACTTTTATCTATGAGAGGATGCATTTGATTAACAAATACAGACTATTCTAGAAAGAAATGACCCTTCCTCATGTCGAACATGTCATCCAATATCAGTGTCACTCCTGATGTATCCAGTATGTCAGGTAAATCTTCAGATACTTCACACTCTTCCCTGGAAGTAATTTCACTTGGGAATAAAGCTGCCATTTGGCTCGATTACCTTCCAAAGGCCTAATTCCAGGAGGCAGGCAGCCACTCTATTAAGCTCCAAGGGGCTTCATCACCAGAATGATTTCCCTGGACAAGGAAGGCATTTCACTGAAGCATTAACTGCACTTTAAAACCAAAACAATCTTTGTGGAAGGTTTTACAGGCAGTGTGGACCCTCTCCGTTAGTAGTAGAATTTTTTTGGAAACATGAATTGCAATAAAGACACAGAGCCACGGCTCAGCATTACTACTAGGCTTCAAAGATGGGCTGCAGAGGAGATGTGAAAGATTGTCAATGAATTGCAGAGAATCATCCATAAGAGGTCAACAAATATTTGCAGTGAGCATGAAACATGAAACTCTATAACTCTTTGATGTATTTCTCCAAGAATTTTGTGAGCATCTTGTAACTTTACTTATTAAACATTTCATTTATAAAAAACAACTTTTATAATTTATTTATAAAAATTATATATATAATATATATATGAATATATAATTCATATATATATATATATGAATGTTTACCTGTATGTGTGGAAGTTCAGGTAGATGCAAAAAGCCCTCAGATTCATTGAAAGTAATAACAGATGGCTATAGTCTCCTCCATGTCAGAGCTGGAAGCAAACTCAGGTCTTGGACAAAGCCAGCAAACATTTGTAATCAATGAGCTACCTCTCCAGCCTCACAAAGCAACTCATAAGAGAGTCATTTAAGATATTCAAACTTAATTTTGAGTACATAAATAAATTATGCCTTGTTTAGAAAAATAAGGCAATACACAATATAACAAATATAAATTATTTTTGTAAAAAAAAATACAAGCTTATTTTTTGGTAAAACAGACGGCTTAAGGGATTTTAGGGGATTATGACTTGTTTGAGCTGTAGAATCCAGAACCTCCCTATGGAAGGCAATAACTTCAATACAAAATTGTATCTCTAGGACAAAATAGTTGAACAAAAGAATGTATTCTACTATAAAGAACCCTCAAAAAGATTCTTCCCCATTATCTACTTAGTTCTTTTAAAAACAATTTTTGTTATTTATTTTGCATCCCTGGTAATAAGTTCAAAGCCTACCATGTGTGATACATACATTCTACCTCTGACATATACTAGTCCTTAACTTTATTTTTAAAAATCTTTATCAGAACTCAGATATAATATTTTAATTTTTAAAAAACTATATGTAGAATTCTCTTAAGTGCAATAACAAATTTTATGTTACTACATGATAAATAAAGATAAAAATAATATAGCAAGCCAGCCACGGAGCAAACACTTTTAATCCCAGAATTCAGGAGGTAGAGGTAAGTGTGTCTGTAAGTTCATGTGCACAGTGAGTTTTGGGACCGCCAAGGCTACACTGAGGAAACATGTCTCAAAATGAAATGGGGCAGGTACTAGAAGATGTCTCAGACGGTCAGAGGACTTGCTCCTCTTGAAGAGGACCCAGCTTCAGTTCCTAGCACCTGAATGGAAGTTCGCAACTGCCTATAACTCCAGTTCCAGGGGACTCAATGTCTTCCCTGGACTCTTTGGCCTCCTTCATGTACACAGTGCACACAAATACATGCAAGTATGTACACGTACACATACACATTCCCATACACATACACATAAAAATAAATCCTTTTACAAAACACAATATTTTAAAAATAATTAAAACAATGAATACAAGTTCAGTGTTATATAGTTGATTTGACTTTTAATTTTAATGGAGTATTTCAAGATACTTATCTAAAAAGTCTTTCATATGTCAGCTTGGTTGTTTTCCTAGGATATGCTTAATTTAAAAGTCCATTTAAACCCCATTCCTACAACTCCATACAAAAATGACTGTTATTCAGATGTTCTGAACATTACAATAATTACCATTTGCATTAAGTAGTCATGGAAGTCATAAGAAATTTCTTAAGTATATAAGAGTATATTTTCTTGCATTTCTTCAGAGAAATGGCCTCATTTTGTATAAACCACCATCCCATACATTGTTCCTTCTTATTTGGGCGTTGGCACCCCATGTATCTGGCTTGCAATAGGAAACAAAAATAATATTAATATTTGTTATCTAAAGGAATAAAGGAATGATCAAGAAAGAATACAATTACTAGAAGAGTTTACTCCAGCTAGTTAATAAAATGAAGTGCTGCCTATCTAACTTGATTTTGAATCCAAACAGAAAAGTAAATAAAAGAATTGTTCACATGGTTGAATTTCCAAAGAAATCACAGGAAAATCTAGCTTTATAACTGCCCATTTCTTTTGTAATTAAAAACAAAGTTAAGTACAATTCATTTAATTATATATATATATGTATATACATATATATATATATATATATATATATACATGAAGATTTGTAGTGTAGTTACTGCAACTATTTTTTTCAGTTTATCCCTGTATACAATAGCAAAAACTGGACACATAAATACTGTATTGTTTCCAACCTTTATAAATTATTAACAATAACCTTATAATTTTATACACCAGTTTTTGTTATTAGAAATTTATAAGGCAACACCAGGATCTCTTGTTTTCTGCTTTTGAAACTATATTTTAGTATTCATCCCTTACCTAAAAGCCTTTTTCCCTTAAAAATAAGTACATCAGCTGCTCTTTCAATTATATCTACTTTTAATTTTCTTATCAATTGTGTGGGAAAGTAAAGCCCCTAGGTTTCTCAGGGCTCCTGGAGACCTGCTACCCACTAGAGACTATGCATGTATGAAAATTAGCCTGCATCCTTTTACAAAGGCAATTATGTTGAGTCTGAGATGGAAAAGAAGATTAATTTCTTCCAGTCTCTTCATTAAGATACAGAAATACTCTCCACATTCTTCTAAACTTATTTCTCTTTTCTTATGTTTAAAACAAGCTTTTCCAACACATATCTTATCTGCAAAGATATGTATCTTTAACTGAGTGCATGCCTGTTTCCTGTTCCAGTTGTTTATTCCTAAGTCAGCGATTTAAATTTTTTAAAACAGCACTTAAAATTTTATTTAGTCTTTTAATGTATTATTAATTTTTTTCTTCTATAGCACATTAATGGTTGAAAGAGTTTTGTTGCATTCTTTTCTGTTTTATCTTTCTTTGGCATCAAGACTGTCAAACAAGAAAGGGCAGAGTAAACCAGGCAATGAGATCAGTCCACGGGCTCCAAGGAACGACACTGCAACTGAGCTTCAAGGCAAGAGGAGCGAGAAAAGCCAGCCATGGCCTACATGGCTGGTAAGGTAGAGTAGTTCATCACATCAAACTTGCTAGGTCTAGTAAAGCCTGAGTAAGAAGGGTGGGGGGACTCAGTACTTTTGCTTTAAGAACGTTTTAATTCTGTAATAATTTGAAACCAAAAGTTGTAAGAATATTATCCTAACCTAACAAATGTACCTAAATCCTTCTCATATGCCCCCAAAGTCAAATAGCCATGTAACACACTTGTGACTTCTATGAATATACATCTTTGAGAAAACCATGATTCTACTTGAATGTGACTATAGTCTTGTCAGATAACACTTTAATGGCTTTGCATGAGTTTCCCAGGGTCTTTCTTACCTGAATCCTGATGAAAACCAGTTTTCCATCTAGACACAAAGTGATGTCAATGCCTGGGTCTATTCTGCAAGGGCCACTGTGGAGGATAGTTTATCAATTGCAATGGTTTCATTGAGTACAAGATAATCCACTTCACTTGCCTTCACAGCATAGATGGATGATACTGAAAAAAAAAAACCTATTAAAATGAAACAATTTACTTTTACCCAGTTCTAGCCTCCTACCACCTGTACCAGCCATTAGGTGGTCCTTATGTTTGGTGTCTCTTTGTGAGAGATAAGGAATGTGAGAAGCTGACACCATGATGACCTTGCTTACTCTGCATAAGCAACAACTGAGGAGAAAAAACTCTACATATAATTTGGTCAAATTAGCATCAGCTGCCATGCTAACACTTGTAATCATGGTGGCCACCAAATTGATACTTAGAGGCCTCCCAGATTGCCTGGCATTCAATAATATCATGTGTGGCTTTGACTTCTTTATCCAAGTTCCAACTTCTCCTCATGCATTAAATTTGCCTGTTTTGTCTCTTTATAATCATTTCAGCTACAAAATCCATTTCTCTGCCTTTTGTTCCACAGCACTAACCCTTTTTGCTTGAGAATGTTCAACATATGCAATGTCCCTGTCATGCCTGACAGATACTGTCTCACTGCAGCCATCTACTCCTTCAGGCTCTCGCGATCTTTCCAAGTCCTCTTCCTTGAGGATCTCTGGCCTTGAGGAGGAAAGAGATTTTTAACTTCTTCAAATGTCATCTGAGTTTACCTTTTCCTTCTGCTGAGAGTTAGGTGACATTCGACTGAAGTGGGACATTACTGCATTCCATTAGTGTCTCAGTGTTGGCAATTGTTAAGGGTGAAAATTATGACTCCTAGATTGAAAAGATACCCGCTAGATTTCTATGATGTTATTTTTCCCTTTATAATAAATGATTTAAAATACATATAAATTTTTATGTAAAAATGCCTTGATTCTCTATAAATCAGCTGTTCAAACTTAAGCCCACTGACCGAGGCAGGGGAAGCAGGTGGTCTAACTGCAACTCTCCTATAAATTCAATCGCCAAGTGAAATCCCAGGCTCCATAGCAGACCACCTGCTGCAGTCTTGCCTCCCTCTCTGCCCCCAGATCCCATGGATTATGCAGATCTTCCTCTCCAACATTTCTTCTTTCCACTCATCTCTTTAGCCCAGTCCCATTACCTGCCGGCATTCCCTGAGAACCAAGAGGCCACTCTGGTCAGGAACAAGGTAGGCTAACTGATGATCTTTACTATCCCTCCTCTCCTGCAAATCCAATCTCATCTCCTGTGCTGCAGCGGACTTCTCCGGATCGTGGCCTCTCCTCACTCTCTGTTCCTGTTCTCAGGAAACAAAGCAGATACTTGTGGAACACCCTGCATTCCTCCTTCCTGTGGATTTCTTCACACTCCCTCTTAGCCCATTCTCATTCCGTGTGTCAGCTCCCAATACCTAGAAATACATTTTACCTAGAACACTCAGTGACCACACCAAGAGAGATCCCAGAACAATTAACTACCAAGCAACCCAGAGCCACCACACCATCCTAACAGCCAAAGCAAGTAATGGAAACCAAAGAACAAAACATTAAACAAACAAAGACATGACCAGATATCAGAACCTGGAATTACAATCTTCCCAAACCCAAATACTTACATACTAGCACATACACAAAAAGAATAACCACCATGACTTTATGCCTCCATGACATCTGGCCAGGAGTACTGCAACATAGGTGAAACTTAAGACAAAGATGTCAAAATAGCCATTATGAATATTATCATGGTCTTTAAAGAGAAAATGGATATACCCTTAAAGAAAGCTATAAAAACACAAACTGAAAGTGGAAGGAAAAATAAATAAATAAATAAATAAATAAATAAAGACTTGAAAGTGGAAATGGAATCAAATTAGAAAAACCAAAGAAATCTTAGAATGAAAATTTTAGCACTCATACTAACCACAAAGACAAGCCTCAACAATAGAATAGAAAAGATGGAAGAGAGAATATCAGGCATTGACAACATGTCAAATAAATTGATAACTCTATAAATAAAATAAATTTTAATATCAGATAAAATTGACTTTCAACCTAAAGTCATGAAAAGAGACTCAGAAGGTCACTTCTTGCTGGTCAAAGGGAAAATCAACCAAGAAGAACTCTCAATACTGAACATGTATGCTCCAAATGCAAGGGTACCCTGATTTGTAAAAGAAACCTTACTAAAGCTTAAAGCACACATTGCACCTAACACAATAATTGTGGGTGACTTCAACACTCCACTCTCTTCAATGGACCAATCAAGAAAGCAGAAAGTAAACAGGGGCACAGTGAAACTAACTGAAACCTTGGACCAATTGGATTTAATAGACATATATAGAACATTTCATCTTAAAGCAAAAGAATATACCTTTTTCTCAGCACTGCATGGTATCTTCTCCGAAATTGATCATATGCTTGGTCACAAGACAGATGTCAACAAATACAAGAAGATCAAATTAATCCCATGCCTCCTATCAGATCACCATAGAGTGGTCTTCAATAGCAACAAAAACAACAGAAAGCCCACATACACATGGAAACTGAGCAATACTCTACTCAATGACACCTTGGTCAAGGAAGAAATAAAAAAAGAAATCAAAGACTTTCTAGAATTCAATGAAAATGAAGGTACAACCTACCCAAATCTATGGGACACAATGAAAGCAGTGCTGAGAGGAAAACTCAAAGCTCTAAGTGCATCCAAAAAGAAACTGGAGAGAGCATACACTAGAAGCTTAACCGCACACCGAAAGCCCTGGAACAAAAAGAAGGAAATTCACCCAGGAGGAGTAGAAGGCAGGAAATCATCAAACTCAGGGCTGAAATCAATCAAGTAGAAACAAAGAAACCATACAAAGAATCAACAAAACCAGGAGCTGGTTCTTTGAGAAAATCAACAAGATAGATAAACCCTTAGCCAGACTAACCAAAGGACACAGAGACAGTATCCAAATTAGCAAAATGAGACATGAAACGGAGACATAACAACAGAAACTGAGGAAATTCAAAAGATCATCAGATCCTACTACAAAAGTCTATACTCAACACAACTGGAGAATCTGGAAGAAATGGACAATTTCCTAGACAGATACCAAATACCAAAATTAAATTAGCATCAAGTAGATCACCTAAACAGCACCATAACCCCTAAGGAAATAGAAGGGGTTATAGAAAGCCTCCCAACCAAAAAAAAGTACGGGACCAGATGTTTTAGTGCAGAATTCTAGCAGACATTCAAAGAAAGCTTAACACCAATACTCTTCAAACTATTCCACAAAATAGAAACAGAAGGGACACTGCCCAACTCATTCTTCGAAGCCACAATTATGCTGATACCAAAACCACACAAAGATCCAACAATGAAAGAGAACTAAAGGCCAATTTCCCTTATGAATATCGATGCAAAAAATACTACATAAAATTCTTGCCAACCGAATCCAAAAGCACATCAAAACGATCATTCACCATGATCAAGTAGGCTTCATCCCAGAGATGCAGTGATGGTTCAATATAAGGAAATACATCAATGTAATCCACTACATAAACAAACTAAAAGAAAACACACATGATCATCTCATGAGATACTGAAAAAGCTTTCAACAAAATTCAGCATCATTTCATGCTAAAAGTCTTGGAAAGAGCTGGAATTCAAGGCCCATACCTAAACATAGTAAAAGCAATCTACAGCAAACCAGTAGCCAACATTAAAATAAATGGAGATAAACTTGAAGCAATCCCACTAAAATCAGGGACTAGACAAGGCTGCCCTCTCTGTCCATATCTTTTCAATATAGTACTTGAAGTTCTAGCGAGAGTAATTAGACAACATAAGGAAGTCAAAGGGATACAAATTGGAAAGGAAGAAGTCAAACTATCTTTATTTGCAGATGATATGATAGTTTACTTAAGCGACCCAAAAAAACTCCACCAGAGAACTTCTACAACTGATAAACAACTTCAGCAAAGTGGCTGGTTATATAATCAACTCAAACAAATGAGTAGCCTTCCTGTACTCAAAGGACAAGCAGGCTGAGAAAGAAGTTAGGGAAATAACACCCTTCACAATAGCCACAAACAACATAAAGTACCTTGGTGTGACTCTAACCAAACAAGTGAAAGATCTGTAAGACAGGAACTTCAAGTCCTTTAAGAAAGAAATTGAAGAAGACCTCAGAAGATGGAAAAATATTTCCTGCTCTTGGATTGGCAGGATCAATATAGTAAAAATGGCCATCTTGCCAAAAGCAATATACAGATTCAATGCGATCCCCATCAAAATCCCAAATCAATTCTTCATAGATCTAGAAAGAGCAATTCTCAAATTCATCTGGAGCAACAAAAAACCCAGGATACCTAAAACTATTCTCAACAATAAAAGGACTTCTGGAGGAATCAATATCCCTGACCTCAAGCAGTACTACAGAGCAATTGTGTTAAAAACTGCATGGTATTGGTACAGCAACAGGAAAGTAGATCAATGGAATAGGATTGAAGCCCCAGAAATGAACCCACAGACTTATGGTCACTTGATCTTTGATAAAGGAGCCACAACCATCCAGTGGAAAAAAGATAGCCTTTTCAACAAATGGTGCTGGCTCAATTGGAGGTCAACATGCAGAAGAATGAGAATCGATCCACTCTTATCTCCTCGTACTAAGCTCAACTCCAAGTGGATCAAGGACCTCCACATAAAACCAGACACACTGAAACTAATAGAAACTGGGGAAGACCCTGGAGGACATGGGCACAAGGGGAAAGTTCCTGAACAGAACACCAATAGCTTATGCTCTAAGATCAAGAATTGACAAATGGGACCTCATAAAATTACAAAGTTTCTGCAAGGCAAAGGACACTGTCAGAAGGACAAAATGGCAACCAACAAATTGGGAAAAGATCTTCACCAACCCCACATCCGACAGAGGGCTAATATCCAATATATACAAAGAACTCAAGAAGTTAGACCCCAAAGAACCAAATAACCCTATTAAAAACTGGGGTACAGAGCTAAACAAAAAATTTTCACCAGAAGGAATTCAGATGGCTGAAAAACACCTTAAGAGATGTTCAATATCATTAGTCATCAGGGAAATGCAATCAAAACAACCCTGAGATTCCACCTCACACCAGTAAGAATGGCTAAGATTCAAAATTCAGAAGACAACAGGTGCTGGAGAGGATGTGGAGAAAGAGGATCACTCCTCCATTGTTGGTGGGATTGCAAGATGGTACAACTGCTCTGGAAATCAATATGGCAGTTCCTTAGAAAATTGGGCATGACATTTCCAGAGGACCCTGTCATACCACTCCTGGGCATATACCCAAAGATTCCCCTGCATACATAAAAGACACATGCTCTACTATGTTCATAGAAGCCTTGTTTATAATAGCCAGAAGTTGGAAGGAGCCCAGATATCCCTCAAAGGAGGAATGGATACAGAAAATGTGGTATATTTATACAATGGAATACTACTCAGCAATTAAAAATAATGAATTCGTGCAATTTGTAGGGAAATGGTTAGATCTGGAAAATATCCTCCTAAGTGAGTTAACCCAATCACAAAAGAATACACGAAATGCAATCACTGATAAGTGGATATTAATGAGCCCAGAAGCCCTGAATACTCAAGGCACAATTAGCAAGTCAAATGATTCCCAAGAAGAAGAAAGGAGAGGACCCTGGGCCTGAAATGATTGCATCCAGTTTTGTAGAAGAATACCAGAACAGAGAAATGGTGGTGGTGGTGGTAGGGGTGACTCGGGAATAGTTGGGGGGGGGAGAGGACTTATGGGATATATGGTGAGGGGGGAACTGGGAAAGGGGAAAGCCTTTGGAATGTAAACAAAGTATATAGAATAAAAAATTAAAAAAATAATTATAATCCAAAAGCATTTATCATGACATCTAAGACAAATAAATTAATACTACTTGAAATTAAAAAAAAGAAAATAAATAAATTTTTTCAATATAAAAATTTTAGCAAAAACTAGCCAAGCTGTTAGGGACACTACAAACAGACCAAATCTGAAAATAATAGAAATAGAGGAAAAAGAAGGAACCCAGGTCAAAGTGATGAAAATATATTCAATAAAATCATAGAAAAATTTTCATAACAAAAAGAAAGAGTACAAGAAGCATACAGAATACTAACTAGTCTGGAACAGAAATGAAATTTCCCTGGGCACATAAGAATCTAACCTCTTAAGTACAGAAGAAGAAAGAATATTTAAAGCTGCAAGGAAAAAGTCCAAGTAACATATAAAAGTGAGACTATAATAACAATTGGCTTTCAATGAAGACTAGTAAAGACAGTAGGGGCTGGACAAATATTCTACAAAATCTAAGTGACCACAGATGCCAGCCCAGACTATTATACCTAGCAAAATTTCCCATCACAATAGATGAAAAAATAAGACATTCTATGATAAAAGTCAAATGTAAGCAGTATCTATCTACAAAAAACTAGTCCTACATAAGTCAGAAAGCAATAGAAAGAAAATTCCACCTTAAAGAGGTTAACCATACCCACATGAGCACACACACATGCACACATATCACCACGAGCAGAAACATACAATAAAAACAACAAGAATCAACAAATGTATCTCTTACCAATGGTTTTAATTCCTAGTAAAAAAGACACAAACTAACAGAATGGGTGCAAAAATAGGATTCAGCCTTCTGCTGTGTCCAAGAAACACATCTAGGATAGAAATAACCTCAGGAAAAAAATGTAAGCAAACATTCTAAGAAAATGTAAGGTGGCATATCTACTTTAATTTCTGACAAAGTAAGCCTCAAAGGAAAACTAATCAGATGATATAGGGAAGAATACTATACACTTATCAAAGGGAAAAAACCCAACAAGAGGACATTACAATCCTTAACATCTTCACCAAACACATGGTCACCTATGTTTGTAAAAAGAAACACTACGACAGCTTAAATCACATAGTAGTTTTTAACACACTGATACTGGGAGACTTCAATACCTTACTCTTACCAATAGACAGGTCATACAGACAAAATCTAAGCAGAGAAGTGGTGGATATAAGTGACATTATAAACCAGTTTGACCTAACAGATATTCATAAAATATTTTGCCAGGTAGTGGTGGCACATGCCTTTAATCCCAGCACTTGGGAGGCAGAGGCAGGCAGATTTCTGAGTTCCAGGCCAGCCTTGTCTAAAGAGTGAGTTCCAGGACAGGCAGGGCTACACAGAGAAACCCTGTCTCAGAAAAAAACAATTTCACCCACACAGAAAAGCACCTCATGGAACTTTCTCCAAAATTGACCACACATTTGTACTCAAAGCAAGTCTCAATAAAATTAATATAACGCCCTGTATCCTATCAGGTAACCATACATTGAATATGGATGCCAACACCAGAAATAACAGAAAGTTTACAAACTCATGGAAACTGAACAACTTTCTACTAAATGATACATGGGTTAAGACAGAAATTAAGAAAGAAGTTAAAGACTTTCTGAAAATGAATACACAATGTACCCAATTTATGCAACACAATGAAGGTAGTTCTAAGAGGCAAGTCCATAATACTAAGTATCTACATTAAAAAAAACTAGATAGATCCCATACTAGAAATTTAACAGCATACCTGAAATCTCGGGAACAAAAAGAAGAAATCAGTCCCCAAAGTAGAAAGCAAAAAATAATGATACCTTCAGCAGAAATTAACAAAAACAGAAACAAACAGAAAACCCATAAAAAGAATCAATGAAACAAAGAATTGATTATTGAGAAAATCAATAAATTCACAAACCTTTTCTTTTCTTTTTACAGTACCTGTAAGCATATTGACCTGTTGTAATTATTGCTGGACAAGCCTGCTTTTACTATCTCATCACTTTTTCTTTGTCGTGGTAGCACAGATTCCTTTATAGAAACACTGGGAAGGCATTAAGCTGAACTGACCTGGATTCTCTGCAGTTTCCTTAGATTCCTCATTGTATTTCTTTCTTCTCTCTGGTTGCAAATATAGAAGATGTCCCCCCTCACCATGTAATCCTATCACCTTCTGCTCAAGTAAAGTTTAATTTTCTGAAATGGTCATCAAATCTAACAAACTGTCAAGATTCTTCCTTTCTCAGGTATTGAAAGCACCGTGCTACCTTTCATACTGTGTGTTCTCTAGGGGTGGTTTTGACTGTGTCCTTTGTACCTCTATTTTCAGTCATTTAGTTCATCCTCCTAGACCCTGTGCATGATGACCAACAGGTATCATCAGCTCTAATGAGATATATGGTGTCATGCCTGGGCTTGGATGTTGTGAATTTCTTACTATTCTGAGTATCTTTGAGGAGAACACACAAAATTATTTAGATATTTGTAGGCAATTGCCCGAATACCAACTAGAAATCCATGTAAGAACTATATGTAGAATCAATGAGATTTAATTTACATTTTTCAAAGGATTTTTAATTCCCCATAGGTAATAAATTTCAAAAGTCTAGTAAATTGGCAAAATGGTTTCTGAGATAACTAGAGTCATCAGCCCAGAAGAGTGCTGTGCTCTGATCAAAGGTATTTTACAGGGAATTGAAGAGAATAAATACACAGAAGATAAAGTTCCCACTATAAAGGTTTAGTTTGTCATGTTTGTGGGCAAAGCATCAAGTTTGAGCTCTTTGTTGTGGATTTTACAGTATTTTCACAGTATGCACCATCTGCCTTGCCATATATTGTAGGCAAAAATAATGCCACCCTACAAATATCCTCATCTCCAAAGCCTAAGTAAGGACCATCTCGAATGTAATTGAAGGTTGTTGAAATGAGATGATGAGCATGGATTATTCAGGTGACTCCACTATAATCTCAGAGGATCTCATGGCCAGGGCCAAAATGTTCATCAAAGAAGGAGGCAATGGAAGTTAGAGAGATGCAGAAGAGAAAAGCATTTGCAGATAATATGCTAATGACCTTGACCAAGATTCAAGGAATGAGATGACATGAAACATTTTTTCCCCCAAGAAACCCCAGAAGAAATTCAGACCTGCCTGTGTCTTGATCAGAGCCCCATAGTAAAGATTTGGTTTTCTGTCCTTTACTTTTTCCTTTATCTCTACAACTGTAAGGCAAATATGTACTGTTTTGACACTAAGCTGTGGTGTTCTGTATGAGCAGCACCAGGACAGCAAGATCAGCAATACCTCATGTATCCTAGACACTCTTCACTTTCCCCAGAGCCTTGTTCAGATTTACCTGATAAGAGACCCTTCCTGCTAATCATCCTAACCAAACTAATCCTCTCACTTCCATTTCTCTGCGAATGCTTTATTTTCCTAAATCGAAATAACATTTTGAACTCAACAAGACACTATCGATTAAATAATCTTAATCATACAGTCAGGTACTGAAAGCCCAAGCATAGATAAGCTCTTCTGCAAGTTAAACTCATTATCTTAGTGAGTATCACATGGTGGTGTTTCAGCATTTCTCAAAATGCCCTCATTTTTTTCCATTACAGGCTTTCCTCCTTTACGGGTTTCTTTTAGTGGTACCATTTCCTACTTGCTGAAATAAAAATCTCTGTTCTTCCTTGTTTTCTACTTCAAAATTGCATTAAATTGAGTTGTGTCTGTTACATTCACACCTCAGAATTCTGCTCTTCCTTGTTTTCTACTTCAAAATTTCATTAAATTGAGTTGTGTCTGTTGCATACACACCTCAGAATTCCACTCATATTTTTCAGCCCCCATAAGCCTTTGCCCCAGTTCATGATGACATAACTGAGTCTTAGTCAGAGTTACTGTTGCTGTTATTAAACATTATGACCAAACACACCTGGTCGAGGAGAGGTTTTATTTTGCTTACACCTCTATGACATAGTTCATTATCAAAGAAAGTCAGGGAAGAAACTCAAGCAGGGCACGAATCTGGTGTCAGAAGCTGATGCAGAGGCCATGGATGAGTCATACTTACTGGCTGGCTCCTCATAGGTTGCTCAGCCTGCTTTCTCATTGACCAAAAACCTCCAGCTCAGGGATGGCACTGCCCATGTTGGGATGTCTCTGCTCCTATCACTTAACTAAGAAAATGTCCTACAGACTTACCTACCACCCAGTATTATAGAGGCAATTTCTCAACTGAGGTTATCGTCTTATCTGATGACTATTGACAGCTTATGTCAAGTTTCAACAAAAGTAGCCAGCATAGTCTGTTGCTTTATTTTCCTCTTTATTATGAAGATATAGTTGAAATATCCTGTTTTTCAACAAGAAAAAGACATACTGCACGAATTTGTCAAAGCCCATTTCTAACCTTCCTTTTCATATTTGTTTTTAATTTCCTGCTTACATTCTAACCAACACCATGCTACACATGCTGCTCTGCCCCCTATTATCATCCACATTCTGTGCCTTTACACCTCTCATTACTTCTCCATCTCTTCTTGCTCAACTCACAATTTAAATTCTGCCTTAGAGGCTATCTCCCATTGGGAAACCATCTCTTACTTCTATGATGGGCACAGCATCTCCCTCCTCTCTAATAACACAATTCTTAGTGCAACTGCAACAAAACTTTTTATACCATTCTGGGCAACTTTGTTTGCATTCCCACATCCTCTACCATATCATCAGTGCTGCAAACTTCTCATTATATTCATCCTTGCACTCTCATGAGCCTGGCATAGTGCCTGGCCTATATTAGGTTCAAAATAAAATTGTACCAAATGAATGAAGTCATGCTCGCTAAATTATAGCTTTGGAGATAATGACATAGGACAGCTCTAAAAATGTTTCCTAAAGAGCTTCTGATGCCAGCTTGTACACTTTCATTTTTTATTATTAAGAGGTATTGTACAATATGGTTTAAAATATTTTGAAACAATCAGAGTTGGGAAATTGGAGCTAAATATTTCAGAATAATGTAGAACAGTCAATGGTAAAATGCTCTGGCCAGATGGTAGTGATGGTGCAGTCAGCATGAGATGATGCTATGGACTCCGGGCTAACTCTGTCCACACTCCCTTTCCCCAGTCTCCCCTAGGCTCTATTCCATGGAGCTACCTAATTATTCTTTCTATAGATCTTCTTGTATCAACCACATTGTACTATTCACTCTATCCCAACTCTGATAGGACCACCTTGCTAAGAAATCTAAGAATGTCTTCAGCATCTAGCACTGTAAGTGGAAGGTGGCCAGGAGAGTAGAGAAAAGCTAATGCAGTAGTTGGGAACAATGGTTTCTGAGTGTTCTCCTGCAGCTGGAAATTCTGAAGCTCATTATGCACATATTCTTAGCAGGTCCCAGCATGATCTAGCACCAGTGGCACAAATGAATATACTGACTTCATCTCATGCTCCCTTAGCCATATTCCCTGAAAGCCTCTCTCCCTCACAATTAACAGCTGCACACAACCCCTGTTCTAGTTTATGCTTTCTAATAAAACAATAAGAGAACTGATTTTAAAAAACAAACAAAATAAAATAAAACAATGGTCCTGGAAAGCAAACCCATCAAGATGGAAATCTGTAACTGCTTATATGGAAGTTAGCTGGGTATTCACAAACCTTGGTGCCCAGGAGCCAATACAAAGCACTCAGAGTCTCAAGATGAGGAGTTTGATAAAGCACACTTCTTGAAAGCTAAATGCAGTGACTGACAGTAAATCATATAAGGAAAATTTCATTTTAAGTGTTGTGGCATTTAATACTTAACTTCTTTAAGAGCCTTAGAAAAGAAATTGATAGGTTCAGGGGTACTATACCTTCAATATAAGACATGCAGTATAGGTCAGAAAATAACCATGATGGTTTAAAAAAAACGTTATCATTTGGATTCCCCCTTCCTATACAACCCCCCTCCCCTGAAAAAAAACTAGGCTGAAAATTATGTCCCAGACATAATTGGAAAGGTAACAGAACTACAAAGGAGGCTGAATGCATAAGTTTAACAGCTGACAGGCAAGAGCTGGGCTCCTGACAAGAAAGATTTTTGAATTCTCAAAATGCCTGGAGCACTTCAGATGTGCAAGCCCAACCCCCTCTGTGAACGGAAGAACTGTCACATATTTGAAAACCATTATATACATGGCCAAAGCCTTATTTTAAGTTGGATGTACTCTAGAGTCACCCATGTAGAATTATTAGTAAGGCAAATAATTGGGGTTGGGTCCCAGCACAGCCTAGATAAGGAAATACATTGGTTGTTCCGAAGGAGAATAACAGACACCTTCTGTCATGGTTTCTGTCAAGTAGAAACAAAATAGACATGTCTTGGAAGCAGGAATCTTAGCTGAGGAACTGTCTCCAACAGATTGGCTTATGGGAATGTCTGTGGGGCATTTCTTTTATTGTTCTGGATTTGGGAGGGCCCAGCCTAGTATGTGAGGTTCTATCCCTTGGCAAGTGGACCTGAGTTGTAAGGGGAAGACAGCTGAACAAACTATGAATAAAAAGCCAGTAAACAACATCCCTCTATGGTCTTGGCTTCCGTTCCTGCCTCCAGGTTCCTGCCTTGAAATCCTTCCCTAGCTCCCCTCAATGATGTTATAACCTGTAAGCAGAAATAAATCCTTTCCTGTTCAAGTTTCTTTGGGTCATACTCTTTATCACAGCAACAGAAGGCAGACAAAACATAGCTTCATACTGAATGTGGAACATTGCTGTGAAGGCCCTGACTATGTTCTCTCATGGGAGGGTTTTGGAAGTGTTTGGAACTTTGGACTAAAAATTTCATTGAGTGATTAGAATGTTTGGCTGATCTGGGCTGAACATGGAAGTTAAGAATAATTAAATACATGTAGACATAAATAAACGCAGCTTTCGAAGTTGGAGCAGGAAGCAAGGACACTAAGACTGTTCTTGTGATAACTTTGAATTAAGAATCTATGATTCGCAGTAGTTGGTACTAAAGAATCAGATATGATTAACAAACAGAAAGACAAACAAAACAAGACAAACAAACAAAAATCAGTGCCACTAGGCAAAACCTTGGAAATATTTCCTTTGGATCAGCATAAAGAAACTGGTTCAGAAGGCGCTTGGCTGCATCTTACACTGGCAGTGGAACTTAGTAATGTCTAAGAGTCTCCCACATAATACTTATTTTCAAGGCGCAAAGAGGTTTTAGAGAATGCTGAGGCTTGTCACTGTGTAGCAGGGCCAGAATCCCCCTGAAGAGAGGTGATGCAGCCTCAGGTGTGGTGGGAACCCTGATGATAAAAGGAGTCATAGAGGGGAAATTGGACTTGCCTCCATATGGTGGATTCCCTGAAGAGCTACCAGAAGCCACTGGTGAAGGTGCAGCTTTGACTGCAGTGGAAACCCCAGGATACTGGAGATACCAGAACCATGGGATCACAGCCAAGGAAAGTATGGGGGAGGTGGGGATGAAATTGAGCAGGCTTGAGTCTACAAGACAGGTTATGAGTTCTTTAGAAAGCAGAGACAGAGAAGTGGAGCTGCCAAACTCTTTAGAGCCCAAAGTACCCATAAGTGTATTGCATATGCCAAACACTGAGCTATAGAATTTGATTCACATTGTTAGAGTATGGACTTGCTTTTAGTTGATTGTTACTGTGCCCTGGTTTGTCTCTCTTGTGATAAAATATATGTAACTTGTTTGTGAATTTACAAAATCCACAGTTAAGGGACTGGATATTTTTTAATTAATTAAATTTATTTATTTTCCATCCCCACTGCAGTTTCTCTTCCCTCCTCTTCTCCAGTCCTTCCTCCACCTCCTCTCTTCCTCATGCACTCCTCCTCTCTTTCTCTTCAGAAAAAGGGATGGCTCCTATAGATATCTACCAGCCTTGGGATATCAAGTTGCAGTAAGACTAGGCACTCGTACTGAGGCTAGATGAGGTAGCCCAGTAAGAAGAAAAGATTCCCAAATGCATGAAATAGAGTAAGAGAAGGCCCTTGCTTCCTCCTGCTATTAGGAGTCCCACATGAAGACCAAGATTCACAACTGTTACATATGTGTAGAAGATCTAGGTCAGACCCATGAATGCTCCCTGGTAGGTGGTTCAGTCTCATTGGGCCCCTACAATCCTTTCTTTCCTTCTTCAGGATTCCCCAAACTCCAATTAATGTTTAGCAATGGGTCTCTGCATCCATTTCTACCAGTTGCTGAGTTGTCCCTTCCCCCCTCCAGCATTTGAGCTGGACATTCAACCTCTGCTCTGATTATCAGTTCTTAGCCTGTGAAATTCCTGGCCTTTGTTCTTTGTAGAACAATATGGCTATCTGCTCTCACCTGGAAGCCGCGTAGAAGCATTCCAGATCTGCTAGACTTGTAGTTCTCTGATCTCAGCAGGTGACCTGCTGAGAATGGAGCCAGCAAGATCCCTGACCTCACCTTGAAGTCTGAAAGGAGGGGTTTTCCCAAGCTAATATATTGACTAACTTTCATTAAAGCTCAGTCTTGATTGGCAAATGTCATCTTGACTCAATTCTCAATTCTCAGTTTCTCTTCCAGGAATCAGTTCGCAGTAGCTGCAAGCAACAACACTGAGTGAAGCCTCTTTGGTGATGGTTATGCTATACTCCTGTCTACAATGCCATCATGAAATTTGCAGACAAATTAATGGAACTATAAAAGATCATGCTGAGTGAGGTGACCCAGATCCAGACAAGCAAACATGATATATATTCATGTATACGTGGGTATTAGCCATAAAGTAAAGTATAACCATGGAAGAATCTACAGATTCAAAGATGCTATGTAACAAAGAGGACTCAAGAGGAACACATGAATTTCACTGAGAAAAGGAAATAGAATAGACATTGTGTGTGGACAGGGGATGGGTGGACTGCTAGAGGTGGGTGGATGGGAACAGGAAGGATCAAGTTGGGGGAGAACAGAGGGAGAAAGTCCTGGGAGAGACAACTAGAATGAGTAGGGCATCTCTTGAATGAACTAGATACCTAGGGCAAGGGAAAAATGCCAAAAATCTATGAAGGTGACCCTAGCTAAGACTACTAGCAATGGGAGATAGAGAGCCTGAACTGGCCATCAACTCCTTTAACCAGGTATGACTTCCAATAGAGGGCTTGGGACACCAACCCAACCACAAAACACTCAGCCTACTATTTGCCCCACCTACATAAAGTGCAGAGATAAAGATGGAACAGAAATTGAGAAAATAGGCAACCAATGACTGGTTCAGCTTGAAATTCATGCCATGAGAGGAAGTCTAACCTTGACACTGTTAATGACATGTTGCTACACACACTTGGAGACTTTGGACTTCTAGACAGATCTTTAACTTTTAATCTTTGAAACAAAGATTTGTGGAACTGTTAACTTTGTATTATAGCTGGGCAGTGGTGTCGCATTCCTTTAATCCCAGCACTTGGGAGGCAGAGGCAGGCAGATTTCTGAGTTCAAGGCCAGTCTGGTCTACAGAGTAAGTTCCAGGACAGCCAGGACTACACAGAGAAACCCTGTCTCAAGAAAACAAACAAAAACAAAAACAAAAACAAAACCTTTGTATTATGTTTTGTATTTTGATAATGTGACATCATGAAGACAAACAAATATAAATGGTATGACAAATAGACATGTTTGTATGTCATTTTGTGAGGGGTAGAATGTCATAGTTCTTTTAACTTGACATAAGCTACGTACACTTTGGAAGAAGGAATCTCAATTGAGGACCTGCCTCTATCAGAATGACCCATGGACATGGCCCTGAGACACTTTGTTCATTGCTGTTGGTGCAGAAGGGCCAACCTCACTGTGAGTGGTGCCATCCCTACAAAATGTCTGGATCATATAAGCAAGGTAGCCTTAGTAAGTGGTGAAAAGCTAATCAATAAGAAGCATTTCTTCATGTCCTGTGGCTCAGTTTATAACACTAGGTAACTGCCCTGACATTCCTCAACAGTGTTCTGTGACATAGATTAAAATACAAGTAAACTACTTTTTCCCCAAGTTGCTTTTGGTCAGTGTTTTACCACAACAACAGAGAAGAAAACTAGAACATTTCTCGTTTGTAAGGGAACTATATGTAGAGACAGTTGGGAGGAAGGGTGGCCATCAATCTATTATAGCAACCTAGAAAGAACTATACATGGAAAGGTGATAACATATTGCCATAGGAAGGCTATCTCATGATTCAGAAGTTAATTCTCTGACAAGGATACTCAGTGTCAGCCCTAACAAGTTTCTGAAATGGGATGTTGAAGCTTGGATATATTACTGGCCTACAAGTGCAGTACAAATGCCACAGCTACATTAGCAAAGTACTAATGAACAGCCCAGGTGCATGAAATGTTAGAGTGGATTTATTACATAGTATTGGAGAGCCTGCCATCTATGTTCCCCAGGAGGGACCAGAGAACAAGTTCTTTACTAACACAATAATGAATTTTCAGGGAAAAAAGCATATATGCTTTGAGGAGATTGATGGTGATTGTCTTCTGTAACTTGTCAAGGAACTAAGATATTTAGTAGCAGTGTGAATTGCATCTGGAATGGCAGGAAGAAGGCAGAAGTTTCAAACAGCCAGGTTAAGTTGCATGAGATTGCTGTAATGAGCAGCAGAGCTAGAGCAGCAATCAGAATACCTTAACCCAAAATGATCTATCCATCAAGGCTGATAGACCATGATACTCATAGGAATTGAGAAAATGGGAAACGGCTACTTGCTTTGTTTGAGGTAAAAAAATAACAATAAAAATAAAAATAAAAATGGATTGTTTAAGAAAGTATTA
Organism: Apodemus agrarius; assembly: GCA_964023405.1. Taxonomy (NCBI): domain Eukaryota; kingdom Metazoa; phylum Chordata; class Mammalia; order Rodentia; family Muridae; genus Apodemus; species Apodemus agrarius. The sequence continues at coordinate 69,760,887 of OZ030006.1, read as the reverse complement.
ATATCAGTTGTCAATTTGAGAGTCATAATCTTTCATCTATTCCTAAATTTAAGACATATCAGATACCCAGACCCCATTAACTAAAGGCAATGTCTAAGAGTAGTCCTGAAATATCCCTCACAGATATAGGGCATCACCATTGTCCTAGATCTTCCTTTAAAAATGTCCATCTATCCCAGCCTCTCTGCAGCTACAGCCCTTTGGAAAGTGGGCCCTGCACCTCATCTGAGTAGCACAGAAGAGCTGGCCCTGCTGGCCAGAGTGTAGGTGAGCAAGGCCTGGAGGAAGGCAGTGCTAGAGAGCTGGCCCCACCCCTTGGCAGGGCAGTGTTGGTGAGTTGGCCCCAGTGGTTTAAGTGACTCAGAGCTGGCCTAGATGGCATGAGCATGGAGTATCTGGCCCTGACCCTTACCTGCACAAGGCAGGAGAGCCAGCCATGGTGGTATGAGCACATGAGTTTTGACACGCCAGCTAACTCAGCTCAATCCAGGACTCTGAGTTGGCCCATCCCAAAATCAGTCTACTCCGTATATAAACTTCTGGAGTGCATGAAGAGGCCAGTCCTGCATATCTAAAACTGTAGGATCTCCATGACACAAGAAAATATCAGGCTACCCAAGAGGAATCCCAGTAAGCATCCAGTACTTAAAGGGTAGCATAAGCCAGAGGCCTTGAACCAAAGCAATGATTCAATGCAGTGAGCATTTACAAGACATTTGGACAGCCAGGCAGTGGTGGCATATGCCTTTAATCCCAGCACTTGGGAGGCAGAGACAGGTGGATTTCTGAGTTCAAGGCCAGCCTGGTCTATAGAATGAGTTCCAGGACAGCCAGAGCTACACAGAGAAACCCTGTCACCAAAAACTATACAAAACATAAAACAAAAACAAAAAATCCAGAGAGAGAGAGAGAGAGAGAGAGAGAGAGAGAGAGAGAGAGAGAGAGAGAGAAAGGAATTCTGTGGTACACACCATGTCATATAGCAGGTTGCACAGTGAAATTTTTTTCTTATATTTACTTTTTGTTTCCTTTGGGGAGGGCAGGTTTCAAGGGTAGAAACTAGATACAAATGGACAGGGTGATGGGTGGTATTATTAGGGTGTATGATATAAAATTCACGAGGAATCAATAAAAAGTTAAAAGAAATGCCCATATATCTCCATGAGCAAGTATACAGCTGGGGAAGGTAATAGACACGTAATTTGGAGGGCTGCTACATACACTGAGCTGGTGGATCCCAGAGGCCACCACACTGCCATAAGGTAACACTTCAAGGTCTCACAATAACCAGGAGTCAAAGGTTTCATTATATCACCCATCCCCCAGCCTTTCAATGGATAAAAAGAATGAGCAGATACAGGATTTTGCCAGTCTTTGACCTGTTCTATGGGCAGCACTTAAGTAAGAGTAATGGGATCCACTGAAGTCCATGACAGGGTCTTTATCTCCTCTGTTCAGTCTGTTGTAATGAGTGTCTCAAAGTAGTCAGAGAGCTCTGCCTCACAGACACATGAAGTTGAAAATTACAAAAATATTTTATAGCTTTTCAGATAATTGGGCTGTTTTTTTTTTTCTCTTTGCTCCCTACATCAAATTTTTGCCAAAAGTAATTCTTTTCTCTTTTTTTTTCTGATATTTTTGTGCCATGGTGTCATGATTTATCCCAGTCTGCCTTCAAACCTGCTCTGTAGCACAGGCTGCCTCCAAGCACTTAACAATGTTTCCTAAGTCTTGGTATTACACCTGGGCCTGACCATGCTTGATCAATAAAAGGTAGCTTTTTACACATCTACGCCGATGCAAAAATGGTACTTATAATAATTAGTTTATGACACTTAAAGTCTTTACTTAGGATGAACTTTTCTATTCATGTTTGATTTTGTATTACCTTTCAGGGCTAACATGTTTATGTCCCAATATCCAAGGCCCATACTTATTAGAATCCACACTCACCTCCTCAAGAAAATTTTTCAGTATTGAGAAACTCTCCAGCTCCACGTGGCAAACATATTCTATAATCCTGACTTTTGCTTAACAAGTTTAATATTGTCCTGGCCACTAATCCTGCCCATTGTTTTCTTGAAAGTAACATAATCACCTCATTCATTGTCAAGAAAATAGCAGCCAAATGCCTGAGATGAAATAACTGAAGTCTGTATCAGCTCCTCATTTATGTAGAAATGATATCACCTGGAGAAATATGACTTGAGAAACTCAATCTAAAAGTCTCAGAGACACCCCTCAGAGTTTGTATGCAGCATGTATGTAGGCTGCACCCTTCTCAACTCACAACAAAGGACTGAAAATATCCCAAGACAAAAATATTTTATGAAAATAATTTCATTTCCAAAAATAGAAGAGTATATAGCACAGTCTTGTTTAATTTTTTTTAATGTATATCTTGGGCTCAAGAGATAGCTCTGTCTTTACAGTGCATGCTTTGTAAGCACAAGGCTTGAGTTCAATCTCCAGAGCCAACATTAAAGAAATATTCAGGTATAAGCCTGTAAGATCAACACTGGAAAAGCAGAAATAGGAGATACCCTCACCGGACAATCAGTCTAGACTATTTAGCAAGGTCAAGACTAGTAGAAGCCTGTTTCAAACGAAACAAAAAAGCAAAACAAATAAACAAACAAAACCAGTGCATGACAGCAGAGGTGGTCCTCTGACCCCCACATGCACATGCACACTTGTGCTCATAAACACACAAATGATACCTTTGTTGTTTTACCAGAACTCCTTAATTAAACTTTTTTTTTTTGCCCTGTGTGCATTGTGGTGACAACTCTAAACTCCAGATTCAGTTAGGTACAACTAACGTTGTGCAGATTCCACCAGCTCAATTACCCATGATATTCCACTTGTGATTCCATTATCAACTGAATAAAAACTACAAATGATGCGCAAAATCTTTGGACCTTGAGCACACCAAAGGGGTCTTAGAGAACCTTAGAAAACCTCTGCAGCTATCACTTAGGAAACCACAAATCCAAAGGCTGGGGTACCAGGTGGAAATAAAGACCTGATGAGACTGCTGCAGGAGACTGCCCTTGCTGACAGAAGAACAATCAGACATTGCACTCATGTTCTGAGAACCCCACATGCACAGGCAAGGCAGTGTCTGTCCTCAGACTGTTTCTCTACCATCTATTACCTCAATGGAAAACCTGAAGCAGAAAGAGAAAAAAAATAATTTTTGTTTGTTTGTTTGAGGTTCAATGCACGGTATGTGCATGATCAGAGCAAGTGGACCTTTCATCTCAAGTCAGGAAGCAGAAGATGGTACTGACCAGACTGACTCCTTCTCTAACAAACCCATTGAAATTCTTGAAGGAGCTCACCTCACACACCTGATGTACCAAGAAGCTAGAAAAGGTTCTAGCACCTCCCGACACCATGTTCAAAGCACAGCTCCACCTTGATGTCACACATAGGGTCTGGTTGATAAGTAGAGAGAAGCAACTGTGAGAAAAAGCCAGTCATGGCCATCCCTCTAGATAAATGGTTCTCAAGTTGTGCTGAGATCATGTTCATCAACCATTGGAAAACACAGCTATTTGCATTATGATTCATAAGAGTAGCAAAATTACAGTTATTGTAAGGGTCCATTGCTCACCGAAGAATCATACCCCAGACTCAAATAGTATGCAAAAAAAGGAGTATTTCATTCTGCAGAAGGTTAGCATGTGGGGGTTCTTCATTCCAAAATTGAGAGAAAACCAAATGAGCTCACAGGCTAGATTTAAAGAATGTTAGGGAATTCTGAAGTAGGCGACTTCTATCTTACTCATCCCCAAGGGCATTCCATTAAGGAGGTTTGGGGGCAAGAAATTGTTACTGATGAAGTCTGGGGCAGGTGGCTTTTATCTTACTCCATCTTTTGGGATGTTCCATTACCAGGACATGGGAGGTGGAACCTGTTACCAGGGAGATCTAGAAACTTGCTGATACATTGTTCTTCCTTCAGAATAGGCGGTTGTGTACTTTCTAGTTTCTGAGTAGCTGCCTGAAGCCTGTTTGTTCGTTTGTTTGTTTGTTTATTTGTTTGTTTTGTTTTTAACTGACATGCCTGGACTTGCCCAGTGCTTTAGGCCTAGTCTAAACTGCCAATTTGAAACCTGTCACAGAGACAGCCTTTCTCATTATGAAATAGCAATGAAAATAATCTTATGGGTGGTAGGATCAGTACATCATGAAGAACTGTTATAAAGAGTTGCCATATTAGGAATGTTGAAAAGGACTGCTTCAGATAATCTCTATACCTAGCAAGGGAGCCTAGGAAATTCATACTTATCTCCTCTCAGACCTTTTCCCATGCCCCCTCAAGGCAAAGGGCAATTGTGTAAATACACATTCAAGAACAGCTGAAATGTCACCAAGATCGCAAGAGTTCACATGCAAAATAATAGCTAGCATGAGTCTAGTAATGGCACTTTCTTCCCCAACAGGCTTATATTGTCCTTGGCAAGGAAATACATCCATTTACTTTCCAAAATGCCTCTGTGGTCCCCAGCACCGGTCCTATAATAAGCCTTAGATAAATGCCTAAGTCATGGATTTATTGATTTAATAAGCTAAGTGATCATAACCATGGAGTTAGGGAGAAGAACACATGTGAACAAGAATGCCAATAGCACAGATCATTTCACGCCAACACTCTCCAAACAAACTTCTTTTAGATCTATTAGCTTGAGTTTTTATTTGCAAGTTGAACATTACTCAAAACTCTAGATGTTTATAACCACTCTGCATTCCATGCTGCTCAGTAAATCAGGCATAGTCTTTCCTTAAACTTATGCTGAGCCTAGCATCCCACTAGTGTCAGGGATTTGTTCCTGCCCCACAGGCAAAGGTAGGAGTTTAGAAGGTCAGGAGGAACTGTAATCTTAAGACTCTGGTGCCTTGGGGCTCCAGATAAAGAGGGACTGTTGAGCATCAAGGCCAGCGGGATGTCTCACAGTCACTGCTAATATATTTTAGACATTTGAAAGCTTGAAGATTTCACATTTTGAATGAAAGAATTAAATGTGAGATTTGAAAACACCACTCAAAATATGGTAGCAATGAAAAGAGTTCATCTAAGTGTCTGCTGCAGAGCACCATGCTAGATCACTGAGGCTCGTGGAAACTAAATAACATTAAGCCTTTATAAAAACCAGATAGACAGTTATAGCAAATGTCAGCTTTTTGTTGGAGATATCGAACATTTACACATGTTTAATGTATATTATTTATGTTATATATTGTTTTCTCACATATTGAATTGACTGTTCTTCAGCAAACAATGGTCCTATTACAGCCCTACATGAAGACAAGTGCTCTCTGAGGTACATTAACTGCTGAGGAAGTATATCCAGCCTTCAGAACTACCTTCTGCTTACCTGCTTGCAGGTATTAAAGATTTTTAGCAGAAGCAAATATTTTATTTAGAAAAATTGGAAAAGGGGATGGTTTGGTGGGTAAAATATTTCTGCATATGTGCAGGGACTAGAGTTTAGATATCTAGCATATAAGAAGAAGCCTGGGCACAATTAGCAAGTCAAATGACTCCCAAGAAGAAGAAAGGAGAGGACCCTGGGCCTGTAAAGATTGGATCCAGTTTTGTAGACCTAGAACAGAGAAATCGTGGGGGGGGGGAATGATTGGGGAATAGTTGGGGGGGAGAGGAATTATAGGACTATGGTGGGGGGGGGGGAGAACTGGGAAAGGGGAAAGCCTTTGGAATGTAAACATATAATATAGAAAATAAAAATTAAAAAAAAACTCCAAAAACAAAAAGAAGAAGAAGAAGAAGAAGAAGAAGAAGAAGAAGAAGAAGAAGAAGAAGAAGAAGAAGAAGAAGAAGAAGCCTGGGCAGAAGACCATGTGTCTGTAAACGGTAGCACTCTAGAGGCAGGGACAGATAGAAGAGATAGATCCCCAGAGCTCAGTGGTCATGTCGCCTATTAAATTGAAAAACTCATGGTTCAGTGAGAGACTTTGTCTCAAAAAATAAGGTAAAGAGAGAATGAAAAAAAAAAAACCTAGGTCAATGTACATGAATACACACAAGAATGTGTATGATGTTTGAAGAATAAATAGTTACTACAATGAGGTCCTATTTGATGAGGGAGTGACTAGGCTCCTGAGGTTACTGGGTACCATGGCCCGGTGTAGAAGAAATGTTACCAAGGCAACAAATGAGCTTTAGGAAAGATCAGGGCCATTGAACACCAGCTGCATGGTGCATTTTAAAAAACGTTATCTATGCTGATGATGTAGTTCAGTGGTAAAGTACTTTTCAGGCATACAGAAGGCTCCAAGTTCTGTCTCCACTGCTGAAAAGAAAAATTGTCCAGGCAACTCAGAAAACAAATCATGATTTTCTGTAAGTATATTTACCATCTATTTGTATACTACATTGAAATACTCTAGTGTCATACAACTGTTCTCTTGCTTTCTATTGTCAACAAGAAATGCATTTGAGAAATTAAAATTTTGTTTATTTAAGCAAATTATGTATTTATGTTTAAGTTACTCCTCTTCAATAAACTACACCGATGAGCTAGCAGTCCCCACCTCCCTAGCACTGCCCTTAATAGTCCATGATGTTTTTCCTTTGTTTTAGAGCTCAGTGCTACTTTCCTGCCCTCCTACCACATTAATCAACTAATTACACCTTCCTTTATAACTGCTGCTAAGGAGCAGAGGTGTCTAGATACAAAATCAAAAATAAGTAGTCCAACCACAGGCTACAGTGGACACTGTCTTTTTGTGTCACTATGAGCCTCAGCCTGGAGCACTCCACATGTCTCAGGAACTTCTCCCAGACTTGAGAGGAGTTGCCACATTCTTGCTCCTTTGCTCTTCACTTTTCTTACCTTTTCCCTCCACGGTTTGGCTCGTTTCTCTGTGCCTCAGCCTTTCTGTATCCCTTTTAGCCAACCTCAAACTCTTAACTTATTCTGGTGAAGATGCATTTCTTCTCTCTTACCTATCCCTCTGGAGCGTATCAATAAATGTTACAGGTAAATAATAATTAAGGAAGAAACTATGCACAAACCCAAGCACATTCTAGATATTTTTATGGAGCATACTGATACATGGGCATTTAGGAAAAATAAATAAGAAAACACAAATACAATATACATTTGCATTGAAATGAAAATACGGTAGACTGCCAGAGTATGAAAGTAAACAAGTGTTATAGCAACATTTAACTTTTCGGCTTGACTCCATGCAGTTCAATGGCTTTCAATACTTTGTATGCTCTAGTTACTGTCTATCAAATGTTCAGTTGATAAAGGTTTTCCTTTCTATAGGCGATCACATAAATGAGAGTGCTCATTGCTGCACTGAAGCTTTTTAACCTCATAAGCTTCCATTTATTTATTGTTGGTCTTAAGGCCTGTGATATGCTATCAGTGTCCTGTTCAGAAAATCCCTTTCTATGACAATGAGTCCACGCATATTCTCTTTTTTCTCTTCTACCAAAGTAAGGACATCTAGTCTTATGTTGAGGTCCTTGATACATTTGGAGTTGAGTTTTGTGGGGGATGATAGATGTGGATCTATTTTCATTCCTCTACATCCAGGTAGGCAGTTTGAATGACATTCAAATGCAAACAAATGGCATTCACCATTTGCTGAAGCTGCTATCTTTTCACCAGTGTGCATTTTTGTTTCCTTTGTTCTCTATATGAATCCATACGGACCATCTCCCAATCTGCATATAGTAAGCCACAATATCATCACATCTTCACCTGAAATTCACAATGCAATAGGTTTTAGAATTTATTTTTCTATCCATTTTTTACATTTTAATTAATTTTTTCACTTTATTTATATTCCAAGTGTTGCCCCCCCTTGAGGTCCCCCATCCTAGAGTTCTTTGCCCCCATCTCCCCTTTTCTATCCTTTTCATATCAGTCTCACAATGTTTGCTAAGAACCTTGTCCATTTATGCAGAAAGTATATGATAAGCATAAGTCTACAAAATGCAGAGAGAGCCAGACAGGGAAGCTTGTGAGCTAATTGTAGATCTTCACCTCCCTGTCCTCTCCTCCAGATTCAATCCCTGAGTCTCATCCATAGTTCTGAAACTACTGTTGCCTCCCCTTCTTCTCCTCCAAAATTCTTTCCCTCTGTACATCCCTTAATTTCAGCCCCCAAACCCAGCAGCCATTCTCCAGGAATATAGCAACCATTCCTTTCAGGAAGAAAATAGGCTAAAATGCAGATTTTCACCTCTCCCTTCTCTACTCAAAATTCAACATCCCAGTCTAACTCAAACTCTGCAGCAGATAACCTAGTGCAGCCTCCCTTCCTCTCTGCCACCATCTCCAGGGAATAAGTGGACCTTCTCCTCTAGTCTTCCATGTCACCCACAATTCCACCCTAGCCCTCACCTGCAGCAGCTATTCAGTGAGACTCTACCTTCCAAGCCTGCCAGAGAAACAAGTGGACTAATTGCAGATACTCACTATTCCTCCTTTCCTGAGAGTCAAATTCTCTAGTATCATCTCCACAACTGTGGACGTGGTGTATATCCTTTTTCTTCCTTCAGGTTTACTAGGCACTGCTGCTCATGAGGCTGGAAGGATGAAGCAGAATCCAGACTGGCTGGGGTCTGCAGGATTTCAGTCTGTCTGATGGAAGGGTGGGGGCAACTTCTCTGAGACTTAGACAATTTTAGCTTGTGCGCATACCTTTAATCAGAGTGGGCTTGTACACATGAACTTTATTCAGGGCGGACAAGGGCTATATATGAAGCTTAGACACTGCTGTGAATGTCTCTTTTGTGTGGAAAGGCATTCTGGGAATGACAGGTACTTGCTGGGCAGGCTCTTAGGAATAGGGGGATGGGGGGAATTGAATTTATAGGTTTGCCAAGGATTGTGTGATATCCTTCAGGTAGATGATTGGGAATTGGGCTCCCCAGATCGGGCAGAGAAGAGAAAGCTCTACTAAGAAAAGAGAGATCTCAAGTGTAGCGGCGGGCCTCCATATCTCAACCAGGACACAGCTGGAAAGGCCCAGGTAAACACCCCTTCCAGGGCTACACTCACGGGGGTATCTGCTAGGGTCTCGGAGCCAAGCAGGAGGAGTCCCGCCTAGGCTCTGTGGGACATCCCCAAGCCCTCTGGTGAGCACCAAGGCTGCGTTCTGCAACCAGCTCGCCGGCCCCTAGACCAGAGGTGTAGCGGCGGGCCTCCATATTGCAACCAGGACACAGCTGGAAAGGCCCAGGCTCTGTGGGACATCCCCACCTTCGGGTGAGCACCTAGGCTGCGTTCTGCAACCAGCTCGCCGGCCCCTAGACCAGCAGTGTAGCGGCGGGCCTCCATATTGCAACCAGGACACAGCTGGAAAGGCCCAGGCTCTGTGGGACATTCCCCGTGCCCTCTGGCGAGCACCGAGGCTGCATTCTGCAACCAGCTCGCCGGCCCCTGGACCAGTGGTAGCAACGGGCCTCCATATTGCAACCAGGACATAGCTGGAAAGGCCCAGGTAAACACCCCTTCCAGGGCTACCCTCACGGGGATCTGCTAGGCTCTCGGAGTTCCTTGCAACCAGGACACAGCTGGAGAAGCCCAGGTAGACAGACTCCAACAGGGGCTACAATCGCATGGGTGGCAGCCAGCTTATGATCCCTTAAAGCAGCAGTCACACATATTCACCAATAGAGAAACAACAGGTGAGCCCAGCCTCACAGGAGATTCAAACACCAGCCACTGACAACAAGGCCAACTAAAACCAGAAATAACCAGATGGCAAAAGGAAAACGAAGGAACGTTACTAACAAAAATCAAGGCAACATGACAGCATCTGAACCCAGTTCTCCAACAAGAGGAATCCCTGGATACCCTAAAACACCAGAAAAACAAGACTTGGATATAAAATCACTGGTCAGGATGCTGGTAGCTGAACACATAGAAAAATCTCGTAAAGAAATAGAGGAGAAAATGGATCAAAAGTTAGAAGCCTTTATGAGGCAAATACAAAAATCACTTCAAGAAATGCAGGAGAAGATGGATCAAAGAGAAGAAGACAATAAGGAAGAAAGACAAAAGTCACTTAAAGAACTACAGAAGAACGTGGGCCAACAAGTAGAAGCTATGAAAGAGGAAGCACAAAAATCTATTAAAGAGATTCATGAAAACACAATCAAGCAAGCAAAAGATCTGAGCACATCCATCCAGATACTAAAAACAGAAGTAGAAACAACTAAGAAATCACAGAGGGAGACAACATTGGAGATAGAAAACCTGGGGAAGAAATCAGGGGCCATAGACGCAAGTATCAACAATAGAATACAAGAGATAGAAGACAGAATCTCAGAAGCCGAAGATACCATAGGAACCATTGATTCAACAGTCAAAGAAAATACTAAATGCAAAAAGGTGGTAACCCAAAACATCCAGGAAATCCAAGACACTATGAGAAGACCAAACCTAAGGATTATAGGTATAGACGAGAGTGAAGATTTACAAGTTAAAGGGCCAGCTAATATCTTCTATAAAATTATGGAAGAAAACTTCCCCAACCTAAGGAGAGAGATGCCCATGAATATACAAGAAGCCTATAGAACCCCAAACAGACTGGACCAGAACAGAAATACATCCCGTCACATAATAATCAAAACTCCAAATATAATAAACAAAGAAAGAATACTAAAGGCAGCAAGAGAAAAAGGCCAAGTAACATATAAAGGAAAACCTATCAGAATAACACCAGACTTCTCACCTGAGACCATGAAAGCTAGAAGATCCTGGGCAGATATCATGCAAACTCTAAGAGAACACAAACTTCAGCCAAAACTACTTTACCCAGCAAAACTCTCAATTGCCATTGATGGAGACATCAAGGTATTCCATGACAAAACCAAATTTGCAAGATATCTCTCCACAAATCCAGCCCTACAAAGGATAATAGGGGGAAAACACCAAGACAAGGACGGAAACTACACCCGGGAAGAAGCAAGATAGAAACCTCCTCTCATCAAACCCAAAAGAAGATAACCTCTCGAATATAAAAAATAAATAAGATAAATAAATATAATTTCAAAAATGTCTGGAGGTATTAATTACTATTCCTTAATATCTCTTAACGTCAATGGACTCAATTCCCCAATAAAAAGACATAGATTAACAGACTGGATACGGAAACAGGACCCTACATTTTGCTGCATACAGGAAACACATCTCAGTGTTAAAGACAAACACTACCTTAGAGTAAAAGGCTGGAGGACAATTTTACAAGCAAATGGTCTCAGGAAACAAGCTGGAGTAGCCATTCAAATATCAGATAAAATTGACTTTCAACCTAAAATCATCCAAAGAGACTCAGAAGGTCACTTCTTGCTGGCCAAAGGGAAAATCCACCAGGAAGAGCTCTCAATACTGAACATCTATGCTCCAAATGCAAGGGCACCCTCCTTCAAAAAGAAACCTTACTAAAGCTTAAAGCACACATTACACCTAACACAATAATTGTGGGTGACTTCAACACCCCACTCTCCTCAATGGACCGATCAGGAAAGCAGAAACTAAACAGGGACACAGTGAAACTAATTGAAACTCTGGACCAATTGGATTTAACAGATATATATAGAACATTTCATCCTAAAGCTAAAGAATATACCTTTTTCTCAGCACCGCATGGTACCTTCTCCAAAATAGACCATATAATTGGTCACAAGACAGATGTCAACAAATACAAGAAGATCGAGCTAATCCCATGCCTCTTATCAGATCACCATGGAGTAAGAGTGGTCTTCAATAGCAACAAAAACAACAGAAAGCCCACATACACATGGAAACTGAACAATACTCTACTCAATGACACCTTGGTCAAGGAAGAAATAAAAAAAGAAATCAAAGACTTTTTAGAATTCAATGAAAGTGAAGGTACAACCTACCCAAATCTATGGGACACAATGAAAGCAGTGCTAAGAGGAAAACTCATAGCTCTAAGTGCATCCAAAAAGAAACTGGAGAGAGCATACACTAGCAGCTTAACGGCACACCTTAAAGCCCTGGAAGAAAAACAAGTTAATTCACCCAGGAGGAGTAGAAGATAAGAAATCATCAAACTCAGGGCTGAAATCAATCAAATAGAAACAAAGAGAACCATACAAAGAATCAACAAGACCAGGAGCTGGTTCTTTGAGAAAATCAACAAGATAGATAAACCCTTAGCCAGACTAACCAAAGGACACAGAGACAGTATACAAATTAACAAAATTAGAAATGAAAAGGGAGACATAACAACAGAAACTGAGGAAATTCAAAAGATCATCAGATCCTACTACAAAGGTCTATACTCAAAACAACTGGAGAATCTGGAGGAAATGGACGATTTCCTAGACAGATATCAAATACCAAAATTAAATCAGCATCAAGTAGACCAGCTAAATAGTCCCATAACCCCTAAAGAAATAGAAGGGGTTATAGAAAGCCTCCCAACCAAAAAAAGTACGGGACCAGATGGTTTTAGTGCAGAATTCTACCAGACCTTCAAAGAAGACTTAACACCAATACTCTCCAAACTATTCCACAAAATAGAGACAGAAGGGACACTGCCCAACTCATTCTTCGAAGCCACAATTACGCTAATACCTAAACCACAAAAAGATCCAACAAAGAAAGAGAACTTCAGGACAATTTCTCTGATGAATATAGATGCAAAAATACTAAATAAAATTCTTGCTAACCGAATCCAAGAGCACATCAAAACAATCATCCACCATGATCAAGTAGGCTTCATCCCAGGGATGCAGGGATGGTTCAATATACGGAAATCCATCAATTTAATCCACTACATAAACAAACTGAAAGAAAAAAACCACATGGTCATCTCATTAGATGCTGAAAAAGCTTTCGACAAAATTCAGCATCCTTTCATGCTAAAAGTCTTGGAAAGAGCTGGAATTCAAGGCCCATACCTAAACATAGTAAAAGCAATCTACAGCAAACCAGTAGCCAACATCAAAATAAATGGAGAGAAACTTGAAGCATTCCCACTAAAATCAGGGACTAGACAAGGCTGTCCTCTCTCTCCATATCTTTTCAATATAGTACTTGAAGTTCTAGCAAGAGCAATTAGACAACATAAGGAAGTCAAAGGGATACAAATTGGAAAGGAAGAAGTGAAACTATCATTATTTGCAGACGATATGATAGTTTACCTAAGCGACCCAAAAAACTCCACCAGAGAACTTCTACAGCTGATAAACAACTTCAGCAAAGTGGCAGGTTATAAAATTAAGTCAAGCAAGTCAGTGGCCTTCTTGTACTCAAAGGACAAGCAGGCTGAGAAAGAAATTAGGGAAATAACACCCTTCACAATAGCCACAAACAACATAAAGTATCTTGGCGTAACTCTAACCAAACAAGCGAAAGATCTGTATGACAGGAACTTCAAGTCCTTGAAGAAAGAAATCGAAGAAGACCTCAGAAGATGGAAAAATATTTCTTGCTCCTGGATTGGCAGGATCAATATAGTAAAAATGGCCATCTTGCCAAAAGCAATATACAGATTCAATGCAATCCCCATCAAAATCCCAACTCAATTCTTCATAGATCTAGAAAGAGCAATTCTCAAATTCATCTGGAGCAACAAAAAACCCAGGATAGCTAAAACTATTCTCAACAATAAAAGGACTTCTGGGGGAATCAATATCCCTGACTTCAAGCAGTACTACAGAGCAATTGTGTTAAAAACTGCATGGTATTGGTATAGCAACAGGCAAACAGATCAATGGAACAGGATTGAAGACCCTGAAGTTAACCCACAGACTTATGGTCACTTGATCTTTGATAAAGGAGCCACAACCATCCGATGGAATAAAGATAGCCTTTTCAACAAATGGTGCTGGTTCATCTGGAGGTCAACATGCAGAAGAATGCGAATTGACCCACTCTTATCTCTTTGCTCTAAGATCAACTCCAAGTGGATCAAGGACCTCCACATAAAACCAGACACACTGAAACTATTAGAAAAGAAACTTGGGAAGACCCTGGAGGACTTGGGCACAGGGGAAAAGTTCCTGAACAGAACACCAATAGCGTACGCACTAAGATCAAGAATCGACAAATGGGACCTCATAAAATTACAAAGTTTCTGCAAGGCAAAGGACACTGTCCGAAGGACAAAACGGCAACCAACAAAGTGGGAAAAGATCTTTACCAACCCCACATCCGACAGAGGGCTAATATCCAATATATACAAAGAACTCAAGAAGTTAGACCTCAAAGAAACAAATAACCCTATCAAAAAATGGGGCACAGAGCTAAAAAAAGAATTTTCACCAGAAGAAATTCGGATGGCCGAGAAACACCTTAAGAGATGTTCAACATCATTAGTCATCAGGGAAATGCAAATCAAAACAACCCTGAGATTCCACCTCACACCAGTCAGAATGGCTAAGATTAAAAACTCAAGAGACAACAAGTGCTGGCGAGGATGTGGAGAAAGAGGAACACTCCTCCACTGTTGGTGGGATTGCAAAATGGTAAAACCACTCTGGAAATCAGTTTGGCGGTTCCTCAGAAAATTGGGCATGGCACTTCCAGAGGACCCTGGCATACCACTCCTGGGCATATACCCAGAGGATTCCCCTACATGCAATAAAGACACATGCTCCACTATGTTTATAGCAGCCTTGTTTATAATAGCCAGAAATTGGAAGGAGCCCAAATATCCCTCAAAGGAGGAATGGATACAGAAAATGTGGTATATTTATACAATGGAATACTACTCAGCAATTAAAAATAATGAATTCATGCAATTTGTAGGTAAATGGTTAGACCTGGAAAATATCATCCTGAGTGAGCTAACCCAATCACAAAAGAATGCACATGAAATGCAATCACTGATAAGTGGATATTAATGAGCCCAGAAGCACTAAATACTCAAGACACAAATAGCAAGTCAAATGATTCCCAAGAAGAAGAAATGAGAGGACCCTGGGCATGTAAAGATTGCATCCAGTTTAGTAAAGAAACCGAGGGGGGAGGGGGAATGATTGGGGAATAGTTGGGGGGGAGAAGAACTATGGGAACTATGGTGGGTGGGAACTGGGAAAGGGGAAAGCCTTTGAAATATAAACATAGAATATAGAAAATAAAAATAACTAAAAAAAAAAAAAAAGAAAAAAGAAAAGAGAGATCTCCATTTTGCACAGAGTTAGGAGGAGCTATCCAGACATGGTATCCTATGACTTTAAGTATAGAGGTGCAACACAGCGCTGCAGAAGGCTACCTGTGGTAGTGTCCCCTCATCCTCTACTCCCATTTCCCGGAGACTAAGCAGATCCTGATGGAACATAATGCTTTTTTCCCTTCTGTGAATCCCATTGCCCTCCTCTTAGACCCATCCTCATTCCTAAATGTCAGTTCCCAATACCTAGAATCACATTTAACTTGAAACACCCAGCAGCTACAGCTAGCAAGATCCAAGAATTAATTACTAGGCAACATGGAGTCATCACACTCTCTAAAGAACCAGAGAGGACTGAGGAAACCAAGCGAAGTACCTCCCAAACAAAGACAGACCAGTATCAGTACCTAGAATTAAAATCTGCCCAGTCCCAGATGCATAGATGCCTGTGTAAAAAACACAATCAATAATGGCCAGAACAATATGAACACTAAATCACAGAAACCCTACCAGAGCAGACTTTCATAATTACAGCATAGTTGAAAAATACAAAAAAAAAAAAGAGAGAACTTAACAACATTTATAAATATGATAGTGGTTCTTAAAGAGGAAATGAATACTTCATTTTTAAAAGATCTATGAAAACAAGTGGAAAAATTTAAAAACAAATATGAAAGAGTTAAAAAACTGAAAGAAAAAGAATCAAAAAAGAAAACACAAACAAAGGGAAACCTGGGAATGAGAAATTTAGGAACTCTAACTGGAACTACAGAAACAAGCTTCACCAACAAAATATGAGATTGAAGAGAGAATGTCAGACATTGAAGACATAGTAGAAAAATGGACTCCTTAGTCAAAAATATGTTAAAGCTAAAAATTTCCTACCACAAAACATCTAGTAAATATAGGACACTATGAAAAGATGAGTCATTAAGAATAATAGGAATAGACAAAAGAGAAGAAACTCAGGTCAAAGGCACAGAAGATACTTTTAACAATATCATAGAAGAAAATTTCTTTAATTTAAAAAATGAGATGCCCATCAAAATAGAAGAAGCACACAAAATACCAAATAGTCTAGACCAGAAATGAAATTCCCCTGAGCACATAATAATCTAAGCACTATAAGTATAAAAAAAGAGGAAGGAAGTATATTAAAAAGTTTCAGGACAAAATATCAAGTATCATGTAAAGATCCTATTAGGATAACACATGACTTTTTTTTAGATATTTTCTTTATTTACATTTCCAATGTTATCCCTTTTTCTTGTTTCCTCTCTGAAAACTCTCATCCCCTTCCCCCTCTCCCTGCTCACTAACCCACCCATTCCCACTTACCTGTCCTGGCATTCCCCTTCACAGGTCCAAGGGCCTCTCCTCTCATTGATGTCCTACAAGGCTACACATGAGGCTGGAGCCATGGATCCCCCCATGTGTACTCTTTGGTTGGTGATTAAGTTCCTGGGAGCTCTGGAGGTACTGGTTGGTTCACATTGTTGTTCCTCCTATGAGGTTGCAAATCTCTTCAGCTTCTTGGGTCCTTTCTCTAGCTCATCCATTGGGGACCCTATGCTCAGTTCAATGGTAGGCTGAGAGTATCCCTCTCTGTATTTGTCAGGCACTGGCAGAGCCTCTCAGGAGACAAATATATCAGGCTCCTGTCAGCAAGCACTTATTGACATATACAATAGTGTCTGGGTTTGGTAACTGTATATGGGATGTATCCCCAGGTGGGGCAGTCTCTGGATGGTCTTTCCTTCTGCTCCACACTTTGTCTCTGTATCTCCTCCTAGGCATATTTGGATCCCCCTTCTAAGAAGGACTGAAGTATCCACACTTTGGTCTTCCTTCTTCTTGAGCTTCATGTGGTCTGTGAATTATGTCTTGGGTATTCTGAGTTTCTGGGCTAATATTCATTTATCAGTGAGTGTATACCATGAATACATGACTTTTCAATAGAGGCTCTATAAAACAAGGGCATGGGCATGTTCCATAGACTCCACATGACCACAGATGACATACCAGACTATAATACCCAGCAAAATTTCCAATTCCAATAGATAGAGACAATTATACATTCCATAATTAAACTAAATGTAAGCAGTTTCTATCTATAAATGCAACCCTACAAAAGGAGCTAGAAGAAAAACTCCAACCTAAAGACATTAGCATCATCACCACCACCACCACCACCACCACCCCAAAAAACCCACAAGGAATGATCCCAGACCAACAAACAGTTCAGCAAATCAAAAGATAGGAAATACATATACACAAACATATACACACACTTCACCACCAACATAACAAGAGCAACAGCAAAATATTAGGAGTCAACATTGTGCATGGATATCTTTCAAAATTAGTGGTATTAGTTCCCCAATAAAAAAGACACAGACTAACAAACTGGATGCAAAATGAATATTCATCATTCTACTGCAGCCAAGAAACACACATTAACATCAAGGATAGACCTCACCTCAGGGTCAAAAGATGGTCCAAAAAAATAGAACTAAGAAGCAAGCTCCGGAAGTGGGAAGGGGTGAACAGGGGGAGGGAGGGATCTTATGGGACTTTAGGGGAGGGGTGATCCAGGAAAGGAGAAATCATTTGAAATGTAAATAAAGAATAAATTGAATAAAAAGAAGAAGAAGCAAGCTCAGGTAGTCATTTTTACATCTGAAAACAAACAAACAAAAAAAATAAATAAAAAAATAAAAAAACAGAGCTCAAACCAAAACTAATCATAAGAGATGGAGAACACCTCAAAGGAAAAAATATATATATACCAAGAAGACATTGTAAATCTATGCCCAAAACACAAGAATGCAGAAGTTTATAAAAGAAGTGTTTCTACAATTTAAGTCACATATGGATCCTCACATACTGATAGTCCTTCTCCATCTCTTACTCGATTCTTGAAAATAGACAAGTCATCCCGACAAAAGCTAAACAGGGAAATGTGCAACTTTTTTTTCCATTTTTTTTATTTTCTATATTCTTTGTTTATATTCCAAAGGCTTTCCCCTTTCCC
Source organism: Apodemus agrarius (assembly GCA_964023405.1). Lineage (NCBI taxonomy): Eukaryota > Metazoa > Chordata > Mammalia > Rodentia > Muridae > Apodemus > Apodemus agrarius. Next base: position 69,742,709 of record OZ030006.1, on the reverse strand, counting down.
AGTTCCCCCCTCACCATATGTCCCATAAGTCCTCTTCCCTCCACCCATTCCCCAATCACCACCCCCCATTTCTCTGTTCTGATACTCTCCTACAAAACTGGATCCAGTCTTTTCAGGACCATGGTCCTTTCCTTCCTTCTTCTTGTGAATCTTTTGATTTGCTAATTGTGCCTTGAGTATTCAGAGCTTTTGGGCTCATTAATATCCACTTATCAGTGATTGCATTTCATGTGTATTCTTTTGTGATTGGGTTAACTCACTTAGGATGATATTTTCCAGATCCAGGAAAGGTGCAACTTTACTGAAGTTGTATGGAACTATCAGATACTCATAGAACTTCTTACTCAAACACAAAAGAATATAACTTCTCTGAACCTCATGAAGCTTTCTCCAAAATCATATTTGGATACAAAGCAAGTCTCAACAGATACATGAAAATTGGAATAATATCTTGCATTCTATCTGACCATCACAGATTAAAGCTCGATATCAAGAACAAAAGAAAGAACAAAAATCTTACAAACTCATAGAAACTGAACAACCCACTACTGAATAAAAAATTAGTTAAGACAGAAATTATGAAATTAGCCAGGCAGGGAGGCAGAGGCGGGCAGATTTCTGAGTTCGAGGCCAGCCTGGTCTACAGAGTGAGTTCCAGAGGTGAATGTATAGCACCAAGTACCTGCATAAAATAGAGAAAACTCAAATTAGTAACTTAAAGAAATCATACCCAAAAGAAGTAGATGTCAAAAAATGAACCAACTATAGATTTTTCCCCAAAAGAATATCCACCATAATGCGGTAAGAAATGGAACTTGGAGCCATACTGTGGAGGTTCATGCTTGTAATCCTAGAACATGGGTGGAGAAGACAGGAAGATCACCACAAATTTTAAACTAGTCAGAAGGACACTTCAACAACCTATTTCAGAAAACCAAAAAGACAAATATTAAAATGAAAATCAGGAAGTAAAGGGCAGAAAAGAAGAAAAGTGAGCGTGTGGCAATGACAGGAAGAGCAGTCAGGTGGAGGGGGAAGGGGAAGGAAAGAGAATGGAAAATAGTTTCATCTCTTCCCTCTTATCTCTATATAAATGTTATCATTCAGCAACTCAACAAACAACCTTTGCGTTTACAAGATTACATCATTACAATATATTCTGAGCTATATAGTAAATTATGGTTGTTTCTATTCTTCGTAAAATTGTGTTTTCCTGAACGTTAATAATATGTAAATTGTACTCAGTGTAATTAGTTTTAATCTCAAAGTTTCTGTCAATTCTGTAACTCCCTCTGAATAGACCAGATGAATGAGTAGTCTGTCAATGACGTCTTAATGCAGGAGGATATAATGTCACCTGTCAAGTGTGTCCATAAGAACTGATAGCCTGTTCATTAGCCATTTCTGGAGACTCTCTTTTGCTCTGCTCTGCTCTGTATTTCGTATATTTTTAATTCCCCATTTTCTTTATACTTGCAAGTCCTCTGTTTTGACAGTACCTTCCTAAGACAGCATGTATTGGAGGTAAAAAATCTTCTGCGTGGTTAGATCTTGTCTTGTTGTTGGATTGGTACAATATTCATTATCACTCCTCACCACAGGCTTACAGTGGTGTTAGTCTACATAGACTTTGAGAAACGGTTGGAGACCAAAATATTTCAAAAATTTATTCTTCAGTAAATTACTTGTCTCCATCTTTGGTGTGATCACTGATATAAATAACATAACCAAATAAATCTGATTAGTAAACTCTTTTGACCTAACATACTAAATCTCATTAGGTTCAGCACTCAAAAAACTGTTCCACCTCACCCTAGTCTCAACACCTGCTCAGTCTGCAGAGGTGTCTAGAATAAGCTGCCACCAGCTCTTGGTAGATTTTGGCATCATTTTAATGTCTATAAATTATTTATAAATATTTTGGAGAGAAGTCAAAGTTTATCCAATTTACATTTCTATTTATGGTAGTTCTGAAAATATAGTTTCGTTTAACAGTCAAAACATTTCAACATGACAGGTTAAAAACATCTACTTTACATTACTGGTTTTTTTTGAAGAGTGATTTCTAATGGAAACATAATGCAAATAGCTTATTATAATTGTGCTTGACTTTTATTATTTAGAACACTCCTTCAAACACTTCTCAATTTCTAGGTTTAGAATTATGGTTAATTATGTATATTAAATATTAGATGGTGAATCCTTAAAGTACTTTTGTCTTACAAGACTAAGAGATTTTGAAGCATACCTTCTTGTCCAAATATTTAATTTGCTAGCTACTAAGATGGAAATTTTCCTATGCCAAGGGACTATGCCTATAACCAACATCTAGATCAGTTAAAAATAGTCATTGCTAGAATGTTATTCTGTAATCAACAATCAAAATAAACAATCTTTCGATCTTTGGATTCATCTAAAGTTCATTATGCTAAATGAAATAAAGACACTCCCAAAGTTCTATATACAGTCTAATTCTATTTGTATGGAATTCCTAAAATAAAGCTGTGAAGTTGAAAACAGGTATCAGTGCCACAGCTTAAGGACTCAGAGAGAAAAGTGGCAGTGTCCACAGAGGAACAGTAAGAAGAAAATAATTCTTATCACACAGTAATTCCATGTCTCAGTCACAGTGGTAGTTACACAAACCCCCATGGGGCTCAGTGACTGGTGTTCACACACATATTTTTCATGGATGCCAATGTTTGGTCTTGCTGTTAGACTTTATGTAAATGGGGTCACTGTGGGGAAATGGGTGAGTGGTACATAGGATTGCTTTATCCTGACACTGTAGATTCCTGTGAAATTCAAAACAATGTAAATTCAGTTAGTGATGAGCTAAAACTACATAATCATGAGACAGGGGTTTGCAAGGAGGTTGGCAGGTATGGGAGAAAAATGCAAGATGATAGGGATGAAAGTAATAACAATGTATGATATTCAGAGATGAAATAGTTGAAGAACAAATTTAGTTACAATAATGAAATTTTATAATTACAACTTCAGCACCCCAAATGTTGACATTAGAAAATCCTATGAAATTCATCATCAATGGTTGGCAAAACATATTCCATTATGTATCTAAATAAAAAGATGCAATAAAGATGGCATGTATAGAACTAAATATTAACTATTCTATTATCTAGTATCTCTTTCTGCTATTTTTTATATGAATGGGAAGTAATTTTTGTGATTTGGGAATTAACAATCTTTTATGTGAGTACATATATGTTTTTACTTTAATAAAGAAATGAAACAACATTTTTGTTCTAGCCCATATATATATGTATATACATATATATACATGTACATATATGTGTATATCTATATAGATATATAGATACACACATATATGTATGTATGTATATATAGCTATTTTCTTTTTGTCTTTTTTCTCCATTGATTAATTAATTTATTTACTTTACATTCCAATCTCAGTCCCCTCTCTCCTCCCAGCACCCCCTTAACACATTCTTTCTTCCCATACTCCCCTACCCCTCAGCTCTGAGAAGGGGGAGCTCCCAACCCTGACACAATTAATGATACTCTGTTATGCTCATAGATGGGAGTCTAGCATAACTGTTCCCTGAGAGGCTCCATCCAGAAGTTGACCAAAACACATGCACAGACCCACAGTCAAACATTACATGGAGCTAGGGAAATCTTGTGGAAGAGTTGGGTTAAGGACTGAAGATCCCAGAGTAGATAGAGATGCCACAAGAAGACCAACAGTAGGGGGCTCCCAGAGACCAAACCACCAACCAAAAAGCATACATGGGGTGGACCTAGCCTCCCACACTCACACACATGTGCAGCAGATGTGCAGCTTGATCTTTGTGCAGGTGCCTTAACATCTGGAGTAGGGGCTTATCCAGACTCTGTCGTCTCCCTGTGGCTCCTGCTCCCCTAACTGAGCTGTCTTGTCTGCCCTTAATGGGAGAGGGTGCACCTAGACTTGAAATGACTTGAGGTGCCTAGTATTTCTTGTTACTCTAGTGCAGTTAATTTATATCTTTGAAGAAATGATGTGCTTATTCTCTATTGCATCTGGAGCTCAGTTCTAGAAGCCCTGGGTTCTAAATGTGTGTTCTAAGTATGTGTTCTAGAAGTCCTGGGTTCTAAGTGTGCATCCTTGTTTCTTTCTTGTCTTCCTGTTGAGATAAGGAATGAGGCTTTTTTTTTATAACACTTAAACTTGAATATCTATGCACAATAATACAGCATCTGAGAATTTTGATTAATTTCTTTGTTGTATGTCATATAGTTTTATTACTTCTTGGAAGAATGTTTTCCTTCTCTGATTGGTTTAGGCTAGAGACTGTTAAACAGTGGTGGCGGTTGTTTGTAGCAATAACATCTTATAAAGAAGTTTGGAAGCTTGATCCCAGGAAGAGAGTAATTCTGAAGTTTTAATGAGGAACCTATCAATCATCACAATTACAGTGTTGTTCAACTCTGCACTGTCAGAAAACAAGGAAGAAGATTCTTCTGAATCAAATTTTAATGAATAACAAGCTGATATCTATTACAATTTTATTGTATTCTACTAGTCTTTAATTTTAAAGTTAAACTCCATCAACCATCTATTTAGTTAATAATTAAAGGCAATCTTCAATTGAAAACTGATGGCATTCTGTATAATAGATGATTTTAAAACTTGTTTTTTCTAATAGTTTCAGTGTGTCTGGTTTTATGTGGAGGTCCTTGATCCACTTGGAGTTGATCTTAGTACAAGGAGATAAGAGTGGGTCAATTCGCATTCTTCTGCATGTTGACCTCCAGTTGAACCAGCACCATTTGTTGAAAAGGCTATCTTTTTTCCACCGGATGGTTGTGGCTCCTTTATCAAAGATCAAGTGACCATAAGTCTGTGGGTTAATTTCTGGGTCTTCAATCCTATTCCATTGATCTACCTGCCTGTTGCTGTACCAATACCATGCAGTTTTTAACACAATTGCTCTGTAGTACTGCTTGAGGTCAGGGATATTGATTCCCCCAGAAGTCCTTTTATTGTTGAGAATAGTTTTAGCTATCCTGGGTTTTTTGTTGCTCCAGATGAATTTGAGAATTGCTCTTTCTAGATCTATGAAGAATTGATTTGGGATTTTGATGGGGATTGCATTGAATCTGTAGATTGCTTTTGGCAAGATGGCCATTTTTACTATATTGATCCTGCCAATCCAGGAGCAAGAAATATTTTTCCATCTCCTGAGGTCTTCTTCGATTTCTTTCTTCAGGGACTTGAAGTTCCTGTCATACAGATCTTTCACTTGTTTGGTTAACACTGAAACTATTAGAAAAGAAACTTGGGAAGACCCTGGAGGACTTGGGCACAGGGGAAAAGTTCCTGAACAGAACACCAATAGCTTATGCTCTAAGATCAAGAATCGACAAATGGGACCTCATAAAATTACAAAGTTTCTGCAAAGCAAAGGACACTGTCAGAAGGACAAAACGGCAACCAACAAAGTGGGAAAAGATCTTCACCAACCCCACATCCGACAGAGGGCTAATATCCAATATATACAAAGAACTCAAGAAGTTAGACCGCAAAGAACCAAATAACCCTATCAAAAAATGGGGCACAGAGCTAAACAAAGAATTCTCACCAGAAGAAATTCGGATGGCCGAGAAACACCTTAAAAGATGTTCAACATCATTAGTCATAAAGGAGAGGACCCTGGGCCTGTAAAGATTGCTTCCAGTTTAGTAAAGAAACCGAGGGGGGAGGGGGAATTATTGGGGAACAGATGGGGGGGAGAGGAACTATGGGAACTATGGTGGGTGGGAACTGGGAAAGGGGAAAGCCTTTGGAATGTAAACATAGAATATAGAAAATAAAATTAAAAAAAAAAAAAAAAAAAAAAAAAAAAAACTTGTTTTTTTTTTCCACAGTAATAAAGCTACTTATAGCTTACTCTCAAATTAATCCACCAAGTCAGATATAAATCAAGGATAATTTAACAACGTACAAGTTAGAAATATTAGAAAAGAATTGAATGTGCCTTGAAAGCACAGTTTTGAAGTATTCAAACCCTGAAGTCCAAAAAACACATTTGCCCTGATGTAATATGTGGTATTCTCACAACACTGTGGGATTTGGATGCTGAAATGAAATTTATTTAGACATGGATGGGATAGGTAGAGAGAATTCTAGGTGAGTTCCCAAGGCTCCTGGGCCCTTTCTGGGTCTTTGAGATGGTGATGCCTAATTCACCACTGTGACTCATTTCTCCTCTCTAAAGTTGCATTGACTCCATCACTGACACAGACCTGCCACCTGGGATTATAGGGTTTGGGTTTTTTTTCCGCACAATTTTTGCATCACTTTGAATTCAGACACCAAAATACATTGGGTACACACTACAACACAGATTTTTCTTCTAAATTTTGTGGAAATCTAGTCTCCAGTTGATCTCTTAACCTCAATGGGGATAAACAGAACTTCCTGCAAAAACGCATGAAATTGTGCAAGGTTATGCAGAATCACAGGATCATTTTCAGTCTTTTGAACATTGTCCCCTCATGCCAATGATGAGATTACTGATCTCCACAGCATAAACATGATTCAGCATAATCTGTGTGGTGAGTGAGGGAATCCCTTTGAGCAGCTCTGTGACGGTAGCACTGCACTGGAAGGGTTCAGTCCAGATAGCACAGGGGCAACTTAGTCTACTGCTGCACAGCACATATGCATGTAGAACTCTGAGTAAAGGCACCTGGAAAAGCTATACCTAAGACACAGGTGATGGAAACTTAAAGGTTTTTTGGAAAGTCGGTTGTGTTGGATGGAGTTTTCCTGGGGCAAACACATGAAGGAGTGGTTTCCTGAAGTGGACACAGGTGAAAGGCTAATCCTTGTATATCTTATTAAGATATAAGAAACATTTCAGCAGGGGGGGGAGAGGAATTATGGGACATATGGTGGGGGGGGGTAATTGGGAAAGGGGAAAACCTTTGGAATGTAAACATAGAATATAGAAAAAAAAATAAAGACCAGATTTACAAAAAAAAAAAAAAAGAAAGAAAGAAAGAAAAAAAAAAAGAAACATTTCACTGAAGCAGACACAACTGAAAGGACATTCTGCTAAAGCAAGCACGTGAGAGGACACTAGACAAAGGATTCTTTGCTAATGACACACATACATTGGTTTGCCTTACACTTCGTAGTTGAGCTCCATTTGTTGGAATGCCATAGAGAAAAGCACCAAAAGCCTTCTGGTGTTGTGCTGCAGCTTCTTGCCACTTCCGCAGACTTGGGCTGATTGGCAAAGTGATGTCAGCTGAGACAGACTCATGTGCTAAAGCAAAGACAAGACCCGTGGGAGACATGTGATGTTTGGAGGGAATATAAAAAACACTCCACGGAAGTGACAGAGGCTGAGCTTGGCTTGCTTACAGAGCCAGCTGTACACCACTTGTTGCTCTCTCATCTTCGCTGATCTTCACTTTGCTGAGAGAGGCACAGCTGAGAACTTTTCCTGACATACATTCCTGTTAGCTCTAGTTCTTCCTTTTGTTGTTGTTGGTTTTTTTTTCTTTTTTTATTGGATATATTCTTTATTTACATTTCATTTCCCTTTTCCTGGTTCCCCGCCTCCAAAGGTCCCATATGCCCTTTTCCCTCCCTCTGTTCCCCCATCCTTCCCTTCCCACTTCCCTGTTCTGGTATTCTCCTACACTGATGCATTGGCCTTGGCTGAGGCTTATCTGTCCCTGATAAGTTGTGCCACCACTGCTGCTTTCCCCGACATTACAGAACTGGACTCTGGTATATCCATGAAGTGTTTACAAGTGAATCAAGCTGCTGCTGCTGCTGCCTGCTAACCTGTGAACTGAACCGCTGATTTCCTGACACCACAGATATGAGGGAGTTTCTCCAAAGAACCCGTCTAAACAGGTCCACTTTCCTTGTATCCTTTCTTTTCCATTACCTCTGGTGGGTGGTGGGCTAGAAGGGAGGTTAAAGCTTTTAAGAACCATCATTAAAGTAGACTTTGAAAAACATTGAGGTTGTACATAGTCCAGAGAAGACCTCAGTAATTGTGTAGCTTTGGCCTGATGCCATCCATTCCTGGAAACTATGTTAAATTCTCTTTGCTCTCCTTGATCTGTATGATTTGCCTTTGAGCTCTGCTCCTCTTGTGGTAATGCTGTGCTAGTCTCTTGTCAAGTCTAGGTCAATGCTCCCAGTCCAAAGTACATAAATTAGACCTGGTTTGAAAAAAGCAGGGAACTTTTCCACAGTGCCTTAAGGAGGACAAAATAAGTAACATAAAGAAGACTCCTAAACCTAAAAGAAAACTGCCCCTTAAGGCATTAAGGCTCAGGCATTTCATTCTTTCTGTTCAAACACAGAATTGCTCTATATAGGAAAAATTAGGGCAGCTGGGATGAGGACACTGTACTGGGATGTCCAAGAGAATTAAGCAGTGAGCCCAGAAACAGTTGAAGATTGGGGCAGGATGGGGAGAAAATGGAAACTTCACTGACCAGCACTAACTGCTGCCAGTTCAGTCAAGGTGTCTTAAAATAAGCTGCAACATATATAAGTAAATAAAATATGCTCCATTGTCCAGACTGCTTGTGTACTGGGGGAGAGGAAGTTGTGTTTGATCTAAACTTACTGGTTTCTTTTAGTATTTGCTAAGTTATATGATGTTGACTATATAATTTATGTATTGCTGAGGTTCAAGCCACTGTAATTTATTTACTTACTAATTTTGCAACTCATTTTAAACTTGGAGAACAAAAGAACTACTGATATGTCTCAAAGAAACTACAAAAGACCCTGTTACACAACTAACTGGACAATGGCTTTAAATTTTTTCAAACAAAAATATTACTTTCATACAAAATTTCAATTTCTAAAGTTCAAGTTGTCTAAAAGGGAAATGGCTTAGTTCAGCAAATCCTGAGTTCATTATTACTTAAGATATATAAATAGAAAGTAGGCAGATGCCAATCAAAAGAACTATTTGCACATGATGAACAGGTCTTACCAAGTCATAGCTTCTATGACTTTGAGAAATTTGAACACAAAAAGAGTCAAAGCAGTGTTCTGGCTCTGTCTGCTATCTCAGCTCTTTGTTTCTGTGGCACAAATGCAGGCTCATTCTCTGCTCAGTAAGACTTCAGTGTGCATAGATTAAATACTGACTAACTAGATAATTTAATTAGTTCAAGAGAACACATTTAACTACAAAGGAATAATATTCCAAAATTGTGCCTTGATGATGGAGCATATTATTAATTTCTTTCAATGTTCTGATCTTAATGTTTACAGAGTGTAGCAACAGTGGATCTTCAAATAGGACTTCAAATTGCGGCGGGGGAAGATGTCACACATGCTGAAACAGTATTTAATCCACTTCCCTCCAGAATCTCTCTCTTGCCATCACCCATAAGCTCCCTCTTCTCCAAATTCTCTGGCTGACATTTTATCTCTTCATCTGTCCACGTTTGCATTCGATTCTACGAGAAATTTAAAATGTGTCACCATTCTTCCAGACCTCTTCTGTTGCTTTTATAAATGTGTCCATCTACTGCCATGAATAAGCAGTGCAAGATCATCCCTGAATAGACAGTATCGATTCACTAAACCCCGAAGATTGCTGACCTTTTTAAAAAGAGATTCCCACTGCACAAGATATTTTACCAAGTGACAAGGACTTCTGTGCACTGACATGAAATCAGTACCATTTAAATTGAGCACATTTCTTAGGGAGATGGTTGGCTACATGACCATCAGAGATTATATCACGTGAAATGAGGAACATTCTGAATAATTTCAGTTGTGTTTTTTCTGGAAGTGAAAGAAAATAGTGTACAAAAAGATTACCATGTCCTAAATTGAATCTAAAATCAAGAAAGGAATTAATTTAATCCCATATTGATTTATTGTAACTGTAAGGACAAAAAGTACTCTATGTATGATATAGAAATATGTTTAAAATAAAAAGTAATTAGGCAATGAGTGAGCCAAACCACTATGAAGAACTAAGGTTTTACAGTACATCTGACTTAGAGACAAAGATCTGAACTCTAACCCTGCCTCTGCCATTTTATGAAGTGTACTTCCTGTCTTGTGTCAATTTATTATTTTCGAAATAAAATGAGTGAATTTTGAACTAAACAATGTCCTCATTCACGTTCAAATTTAATATTCTCTGTCTATCCGGAATAATATATCAGTAAATAATAATTGTGCTAATACACTAATTGAATTTATTAAGCAGGTGTAAGTAGAAAGCTTTTTAAATGAATATATAAAATGAAAAGTTGATCCAAGGAAATGAGTTTATAACATCTGTCCAATCTCCCAGTAGAGGTGTCTCAAGGCCCTGTGCAAGATAAGAGTTTAAGAGAAAGGATGAACAAACACAGAACTGTAGGTCTATGAATGGTCCATTTTCACTGCCCTCTGAGTAATGCTTTCATTTGCATTCCAAACCCTTGAAAATCTGAATGACAAAAAGCACTGCAAGCTGCATTGTGGTTAAGCAACTCATGACCCCATGGTATGTTCTTAGAGCTACTGAGACTGATAGCTAAGAATATTTCCATTGAATTTCACTATTCCAATACATATTACCTTTTAATTTGTCATCTTTTCCTCATCACTGTGTCTTTGTCTTTAATTTTGAAACATTTTGTAGTTATTAAAATGATTTCTGAAGAGTATATGTATTTCATAAAAGAGTGACTATTTAGCAAACTCAGGAGACTACCTGTGGAGGCATATCAATCGTGTGTCACTGGTGTGCTCTTATAGGGACATTTCTGTGGAGTAAAAATGATCAAGACATTAACATTACATTTTAATACAGAGGAAAACCTTAGCTCTGCAGGTGTGGACCTTCTTGGTTTTGTAGTTGCAAGATGTAAAATACCCTGAGATTGGTCAGGTATTCTTCCCCTCTGCTTTTGACACAGATATTCACAAAGGAGTCACATGAGCATTCATTGAATTGCTCAAAGGCTCTCCTTTTAACCCATTTATAAAGTTCGCGTACGTGTGTGTGTGTGTGTGTGTGTGTGTGTGTGTGTGTGTACAAAACTATTTTCATCCTTAGTACTGTAACAACTAGATTTTCAGTCCAAGTTTAATTCAAACCATTTCATCAATAATCACATAGTATAATTTCATTCCCCATCAAATTCCTCATTTTATCTTCTTTCCCTTCTTCTTTTCTCCTTTCTTTCCTTTCCCTACCTCTCCTCTCTTCTCCTTTTCTGTGTTGTTCTAACTTAGCATAGTTAAATATTCTCAATTAAATACTCTCAATATAGTTTAAAAGATGTGCAACAATAAGGACTTCGTTGCTGAATGCCTAATACACATGTCAACAACCTAATATGAGTAGAGTTCAACTTTTAAGAATATGAAGCAGTAATAAGAATATGAAACACTTAACAAAGTGTTTAAGGTGTTAAATGGGAAAGACAATTTAACTGAAATAATAATTCCATCTGTTTTATAATATACAGCATATAAAAGAAAGTAAAATGTTAATGTAAAGAATGCCAGTAGAAAACCTATTAAAGCCTGGCGGTGGTGGCGCACGCCTTTAATCCCAGCACTTGGGAGGCAGAGCAGGTGGATTTCTGAGTTCGAGGCCAGCCTGGTCTACAGAGTGAGTTCCAGGACAGCCAGGGCTACACAGAGAAGCCCTGTCTCAAAAAAACCAAAAACAAACAAACAAACAAACCCAAAAAAAACCTATTAAATAGCCATAATTGTAATTCTGTACAGAAGCATAATTAAAGATATTTCTCATCACCTTGAACATTGTACAGTGTGCATTTCTTTTTATTTGTTATTATTTATTCATCCATCTATCATCTTTTGAGACATTCTCAACCTATGTAACTTGGACTTCCCTCAAGTTTCCAACTATTCTTCCTCTGCCTCTGTGTACAGATGTGCACTATCATGACCAGATAAAATGAGATCTCATTATTTCACAAACATATAAATGGATATAGGTAACATGGAACTGGATAGCAGACAGATGTTTTGACTGTGGGATGTTTTTCATTCTCTCTAGTTGAACTATTTTACATCAGTCATAAATTTTAGAAGAACTGGAATAAAAATGGTAGGATGGGAATCACAGATGACTTAAAACTGAAGTGAAAATTTTTACAGGGAATATTTTCATTGTAGAGATAGAAAATAGATTCTGAAGCCAGAATTGAAGGAAAGAAAATAATTTTCATACAACTTGGAAGGAAGTAATATTGAAGCAAGTAATTTATCAGGTTATCTTAAATTTTATTCTACAGAAAGAATAGGCGTTAATCCCTGAATACAGGTTATAGACAATGTGTCCCAAGAAAAAAGGAAAGGAACAGAAAATAACATTCAGAGGACAAAGAAATCAGAATTTTTGCCTTGCCCAAGGCAGGCTAAAAAAAATTAAGTGAACAAGTACAAGATAACTTATCTCATTTCTATAGGAGCAGATTAGATCACCCTTGTGGAATATATATATATATATATGTATATATATATATGTATATATATATATATATATACATATATATATATATATACATATATATATATGTGTGTGTGTGTGTGTGTGTGTGTGTGTGTGTGTGTGTGTGTGCAAGAGAGCACTGATCTTCAAAAGAGTTTTGTTTTAAAATTTGGAAATGACAAGAAATCAATACAAACTTCCCACTGACAGTCAAGTAAGGGTGGGTCATGTGAACCTTGATTGGCACAAACCTCTGCATGTTGGGGAGAATGGAAATGGGTATAGCTGACAGGACAGGGACTGACCATGCGTACTAGACACAGTACGGCAGAGACTGTTTGAACTCTTAAATCTACCCCAGTCTCTGAGATGAGGTGGTAGATCTGCATCTAATCCAATGCCATTAGGCTACAAGTAAGTACAAAAGTTAAGTTTAGTAAAAGTAAAGAAGGAAGATAAGTATAAGAATGATTAGTCCTGGTCAGAGACTTGAATAGCAAAGGCTATTATTTCTAAGATTGTACATGATAGAAATCTCTAGGGCATAAGTGCAGAAATATATAAAAGAAGATGCCATAGCACTCAGTCTATTGCATCTCACACAAGATAGCCTGAAAACGGGCAGAATCGCAGGTTGTCCAGCTTCTCAATGAAGGTTACACAAAGGTTTTTGAGATACTGGGCATCATGCAATCTCTGCTGTAGCTCTGCAAAATATAAATATAAAAAAATAGCCTCAAGCAGTTGCACAGACTACCGCCATAGCTATATTACAATAGAATTTCATTAGCAGAAAAATATGTAGATTACAGGATAGATATTAATTTAGAAGTAGAACATTTTTGTACTCACTTTAAGTATAAAACTTCAAGTTAAATTTCAAGTACTAAACACACACATGCTCACTCACACACAAAAATATGCATACATACATGATACACAGACCCTCCCACACATTCACATGCACATACTCATGCTCATTCAAAAGCACATATAACACTGGCACAAAAATACACATGCATACATATATAGACACTCTCATACACACACATGCACATATGAACTCACAGTACTCATGACACCATGCTCCAGTAGAAGACCATATATCTAAATATAACTGGACATCATTAATTGGCTCTGAAGTCAGAAGGAAGATACTAAATTGGGTAGGAAATAAATTGGGGATGTCTGGGAAGAGTTGGAGGAAATAGGCTGAATATGATCATATAATTTTTCAGTGGATAGTTTTCTAGGAGCACTGATTGAGAGCAGCACATTTCAGAGCTCGAAAACTAGAGAAGATGGGTGGAAAGAAACATCTTCAGGGTTTTCCTCATTTCTACATACACAAAAACACACTATCGGAATCATTGGGGGATTGTTTTGTTTCTGCATAATTTTGCTTTAACAACAAAATTGAACAATATTTCCTATCCTATTCAGATAGGAAATTAACTGAAGCTTTTGTTCCCATAAAATCAGGACAGACCATACCCTGATTTGATATGCAGGGATATGATGATTCAGGTTATGAATATCTATTAGCAAGTGGAAAGTTTCAGAGTCATCACATTACATCAACTTTAGATCTTTGTTTTCTTTCTGTCTTTAGAATTCTGTTTCAAACATCTATGCCTGTCCAAATGATAAACACTATTCAATGTTCAAATTTTAGCTAAAATCAATTAAGTCTTGCCTGTCTCCTATTTCATGATAAAGTCTCTTGCTTCTGTTTATATCCAGAGCTTGTAATTTTGTGTATTATTTAAGACTGGTTTATCATGCTCATGATATTTGAAAAATAAAATGTAAAAATAGAACATAGTTTGGGGTCTGGGGAATGGCTCAAGTGGTTAAGAACTTGCTGTGCAACCTTGAGGATCTTAGCTCAGATCCAGAGAACCTGTATAACCTGGACTTGGTGTGGAGTAAATGCTTGTAATCTGAGCCTTTACAGAAAAATGGGGTAATACAAGAAAAGTCTCACAAGCTCATAGAGACCCTGAATAAAATAATGCGAAAGGTGAGAATCGATGCTCAAATGGTCCTCTCAATTATACGTGTGCTGGGGCCACACACATAGGAACTTACACACACAGAGGAACACACACACACACACACACACACACACACACACTTAAAGAACTAGGGATTCTTTTGCTTGTTTCCTATATTGTTACTTCTGACTTTCTTCTCATTTCTACTTGATGTTCCATGTGAAATACTTTGTCATTTTTTTACATCAATATTCTGTAATCTGACTGCCTCAGTCGCATTTATAGACTAGCTGCACACAGGTATTCACGGGCATTCTGGTGCCCAATGCATCATGGGAGAACATAATCAAGCCAACCACAATCAGATGCATTCCAGAGCCAAACAGTAATAGCCAAGAGAGCAGTCTCAGAGCAAGAGTAGGAGAAGAAAGCTCCCAACAAAATGGGCAACATCCAAGGATGACTTACTATAATCCATAATATATTCAAATATGTTGCATAGTCCTTGACAGCACATATGTTTCGGTATATTTTTTTTACCATAAGATGACAGTTTATGCTGCTTTCTAACTGTCAAGGGTTATAATTTTTAAGAAATCTTTCATTAATCCCTTTGAATGCAACATTTATAGAATGCCAATGTATTATCATTCTATTTTTTTAACTTTTTATTGGTTCTTTCCGAATTTCACATCATGAACCCCAATCTCACTCATCTCCCCAACCCCTTATCCCCTCCCTTGCAACCTCATCACCAACATAGCAAAAAATCTTGCTGTGGAATCCACAGTGTGTCAGTGTATCTCACAGTATACCCTGTATCTACACTTCTCTGCTTGCAAATGTCCATTGAAATGACTTGTTGGCCTGGCATGAGGCCTGTGGTCTATGCTACTCTATCAGTACTCTCACCTCACTGGGACTCCTCTAATATCTGATTGTCACCCTGTGTCATGGAGATCCTGTAGTTTTGCATCTGTGGGAACTGTCCTTTCATGCACTTCGATAGTTCATTGATGGGGTAGATGTTGGGGTGGGCCAATTCAAAGCCTGGCTGGAGAAGGGCCTGAGAGGTACCTGAGCTAGCAGACCACCTACTCTCTGGTTCTCACACCTTTGGTACAGGCTCACCAACAACCCTCTGCAACCCAGGGCAGCTCAAACCTCCTGCCCAGGTGAGGTGCAGGGCCTACTCTCCCACTCTCCTGAGTTTTGCAGTAGGTGAAAGACAGGACTGAGTCTCCTACTCTCATGACCTTGGGACCAGCTCTCCTGCCTGCCATGGTGGTGAGGGATAAGGGAGGGGAGGAGAACATCTCTCACTGCAGACAAGGTGTAGGAACAGCTCTCCCAGGCTTACTGCCTTGGGCCAGCTTACCTGTAACTCCACACTAGGTGAGGTCTTCTCTCCTGAGTGCTACAGTAAGTGAGAGGCAGAGCCAAGTTCTCCCAGGCTGATGACCTCAGGGCCAGCTTTCCTGATTGCCATAGGTGGCAAGAGGCTAGAGAAGAGGACCATCTGCCCCTGCCTGTGACACTACAGCGCGAACAAGTAGCAGGACCAGATATCCTACACTCATACCTTCCAGCCAGCTTGCCCAAGACCCTCCTACTTTGGTCAGCTCTATCTTGCTGCTGAGATGAGGTACAAGGTCCACTCTCCCTAACTCTGCTACTGGTGAGAGGCAGGGCCAGCTCTCCTGCTCTCATGACCACAGTGCTAAGTCTCCCACCTGCCACAGATTGTAAGGAGTGAGGGGAGAGGAAGGTATTTTTCCTATGCCTGTGCCATCTTACAGAAGACAAGTGGCAGCGGCAGCTCTCCCACACTCATCTCCTTAGGGAGGGCTCACCCAAAACTCCCACAATTACAAGGCTACTCTCCTGAGTACTGCAGCTGGCTAGGGACAAAGCCAGCTTCCCGACTCTCACACCCCCAGGACCAGCTCTCCCGCAATGCCCAAGTGAGGAGTGGAGCCAGTTCTGCACAGCCCTCAGACATCAACATATCCTTGGGCCGTAGCCCAAACTAGTGATGCCCACCTGCACTTTGTTAGTAACAGACTCCTACTACTGCAGGGCCATGGACCCGTATATGGCCTCTGATGGCAACACAAGCTAGGACACTGCTAAGGTCCCAGGTTGGCATCACTGGCGATTCACATCAGGCTGTTCTTCACTACCCAGTCTCCAGTTCTGCCCCTCTTCTGTGTGCCCACATCCTTCTGCTTCTCTTTCTCTTCCATTTATCCACCACTTACTTGCTCCTTTAGTGGCTGCCGGGGTCTCTAAATATCTGCAGTCATATCAGCAGAAGTCTCAGGAGTGCTATGCCCCTCTCATGCATTAGGGCACTGGCAGGGGTCATATAGAGCCTGCCCCTCCCCACCCCCTCTTAGGCCTGTGAGCTGCTGGACTAGTGATTTTCTCAGATTAGCGTTTTTTTGTCTAGCACCCCTGGTTCTGGACAGGTCGTCTTCTTAGGCTTGCTTTTTTTTAAGGAATGTCAGGCTACTATCATTCAGATGCTCACGGATCAGAATGCTGATCATAGACATATCATCTGTCTTCTCTGCCATCTACTAATGAAAGGACGACACAGCAGTTACACCTGCAATGCCGCTAGGGGCAGCTCTATTTTTCTTTTTCTTTTTTTAAATTTAGGAACTCTATGGTGAGTATTTGTTCTGGCAAGATGCCTCAGGAGACAAAAGTACTTGTGACCAAATTTGATAATCCAAGTTTTAGAATTGATTCCGACAAGTTGTCCTCTGACCTCCATACACTTGGTGTGGCGCACATATGACCACACACATACATAAACATACAAATCAATAAATGTAATAATAGTTTGAAAGATTTTTTAAAAAAAGAAAAGAGATAACCCATAATATTATAGTGGCAGTTCGAAGAAGGAGAGGCAAGATAGTATATCTGGGTGTCTCTGTATTAGGCTCATTTTGCAATGTTACTTTGAAAATGACTTCTGCATTTAAGCAAACAGGCTTGAATAAAGTGTTTCTCACTTGCTATTTTGATAGGTGCTATATTACTTATTTTTCTAAAGCTATGCTTCTTCATATATTATAAAATTCTGAAATTATATACTTTAACATGGAAATGAGACTACGTGATAAGTAAATAATGTGAAATATTTTTCCTCTTCTTTTTTTCCCTCATCTCCATCTCCAGTATTTCCCACTACAATACTCTAGGATGTTCAGAGATAAAACATAAAACCTAAAAGGCATAAGTCTAGCCAAGTATCCCACTTAAAATCATTACGGAAGTATTGAGAAATTAAAGACCAGGAAGGAGATTTCTGAGAATAAAAAAAAGTTTAAGCATAAAGAATTTAAACGCTTAAACTCTGATGACACTATAAATCATATGGCTCGACTTAATCATTTCGAACTGGAGAATTTGAAGCTCACAGAAACAAAGGGAGTTCACAAAGAGCTGGATTGCCTAATGACCAGTGAAGTGTTCTGAAAACAAGAGAGGACATGACCTGAATCTATGGAAGGTGTCCTTGACAGCTGGCTCAGCGCTTTAATCTCCATTGCCAAGTTCAGGTTTCACTTGGGTGACTCAAACTAATGCTCACCATCACAATTTTCTCAGCTGGACTGACTTGACTTGCACTCTACCTCGCTCAGCCTTCCCCATGGCTACATGGTTGACCTTGCCATCACTCAAAATCGTTCTACAATCTTTAATCCTACACTGCAGCCCATGACCACAGTCTCCCATCCTCTCCAAGATCTAGTTTCAATACTTCATGTGCTGCCCGAGCTCACTGGCATCGCCAGGTCATTAATTCCCTCATCCTTTCTCCCCACTCAGTCTCCTCAGTGTTACCCATTGCTTCCAACTGCCTGGATTCCCCGAAGCTCTGTGGAATTCTTTACATTTTTTTCAATAATCTTAAATTCTATAACCAAGTTCTTGTATGCTATGATATACTAAAAATAAAGCAAAAATATTGTCAATTGAGTTATGTGTCTTCTCTGCTTCAAATATGCGGTGCTAAGATTTTCTAATCAAAAATCTCCAAATGAATTGATTAGTCCACTAATAAACACTGCCTTGGCAACCTCTTCTGACCTCTACAACTTTCTCATGAAAAATATTTGCAAGAAACATCTTTCCCCTTCCAGATTCAAAAAAGACCAATTTTTTTTTTTTTTTGGTTTTTTTCGAGATAGGGTTTCTCTGTGACCAATGTTTAGCACAGAGAAAGAAGGATAATCAGGCTATAACCACTTTACTGTCCTACCTTTCTATTTCCTTCCCTGTGATTCTTCTTCTCGTAGAATTAAATACTTCCAGCTATTGGATTAATTACCTAAAATGTGCTCTGTATCACAACTTCTATCCTTAAAAAGCCCAACCACTATTTTTTCCTTCAACTCAATGAAGACAATATAGTTAAAAACTATATTTTACTTAGAAATATCATGTCTTCTTAGTATTTCTTTAATTTTCTATAATACAATATGATGAAACATTTTTTCAGCCATAAAATGAAATAATAAGATACATGTTATAGCATGTATAAACCTTAAAACGATTATGTTAAATACAAAAGGCTAGACCCAAATTATCACAACTCAACTTCATTTACATGAAATCTCTAGACTAGGTAACTTTATATAGAAAACGTGTGATTGCCAGAGGCTGGGCAAAATAGGAATGAACTGAAGACAACGTGGATAACTTTTCTTTGAAGATGATACCATCCTCCTAGAATTCACAAACATAACGACCTAAAAATCTACTAAATGATAAACCAAAAAAGAAGCTTTAATACTGAAGCTATTTTGAAATAAAGTTTATATTTTAAGATATAAAAATCTCCATAATTTCTAGTGTCAGCATTATCAGAGTAGCTGAATTCAAGTCCATCACCATAATTGATTTTTATAGTTCAAATCAGTTGATCAAAACTTCAAAATGATTTTATTTTTAAATAAATCAGTTGATAAGATAGATAATATATATCTTAGTTGAGCTTTGGAGAATAATTATAATTACGTCCTATATAAATTTTTGAAAAAATGTAAGATAATTATCTTAAATGCAACACAATTTCAAATGGTGAGATCTAAATAGAGATGTCTAATTGAGTCCCTGGGATACTACACTGGATTTGATATAACCTAACAAAATTGTTTATGAACACTAATAAGGTAAAGTTTCTAGATATGAAAATGATAATTAACTCAAGAATTAGGCTTGCATATTATTAGCATGTAATTATACATTTGTTCATTTGAGAAGCACTGGAACTTTCATTATATACAAAGCACCATTCTGGATTTAGAAATGACTAATGATGCTACCAGAAGGAACCATTGAGAAGAAAATAATAAAGTATTAATTGGTGTCTCTTTCTAAGTAAAGGAGATAAACTACAATTTGCCCTTTCTGACTTAGAAGATGAGACTCATATGTCCAATAAAATGGACATCAAAACTTCATTGAACATGAGGCTGTTTGAGTGCATCAACTTTTCTTTTAAAAATGCTGTTTCCTATTTTATGTGAGTCCATACTCATCTTGCGTAAGATTTTTTTAAATGATAGAATTCTCCATTCTGTCCATGGGTTGAAATGAAGATTTCCGATTTGATCAGTGAAACTCATAAACTATTCATTCATGTAATCTCCCTGTTCGACAGCTTTCTCATTTTTGTACCTGGCTGCATGTTCAACGTGGACTTTAAAGTAGAATTACTTTTAGTTTACAAGATGTTTTCCTCCCTCAAGACTTTCCTTTAAACCTCTCAGTTCGCTTCAGTGGGAAAAGATTACAGTTTCTTTTTGTTTCAGTTATTGGTATCGTATAGAGTCCCTGAGTCCAGGACCATAAATGTTCAATTTCTCTGTGTTAAGGCATATTTATCCCCAGGGATGGTTGCAATCATGATAACACCTGTATAGTGCTCATTTTATAATATAGAAAGAGATTAATTTGATCACCAAATGTTGATTTTTATACTCTAAATTCCAGGTGTTGGAGGGAACACATTATCTATTTAGAAACTATAATATATTATAAATAGTTGGACCTCATATATTCAATGACTCATCAGAAAATATGAACAAAGGAAGAATTTGTAAATTACAAGGTAAGTGCATGTATTTGCAATAAGAAAGCTTGCTGTCATATGAGCCAGTCTTCTTGCTCAGAAGAGAATACCTAAATGTAAAAGTTAAATCAAGAAAGAAAACAGAGTAAAGGAGGCTAATTTTAATACAATTGTCTGATTGGAATAGTCTTATTTAGCATTTTGCAAGGATAGAAGCAACAGAAATCTCATAGCTTTTCTAAGTTAGGTATCTGCTCCTCCAAAACCTTCCTTCATCTACCCCCATACCTATATCCGTTGTTTACTTTCAGCTGACCGTACCACGATTCTTCATTCCCTCACCTGTTACATACTAGGCTATGAGGGCTTTGGAAGCAAAGACTGAGCCTATTGTTTCCATGCTTTCGACTGCCATTTCTAACCTTCCAACACTGGTGAACAATGACTTCTTTTTTTTTCCCCCTCTCAAATAACCACAATGTGAAGTTTAATAAGCTATAAACCATGGATAAGTGTATCAACTCTTCCTAGGAGTATTCTTTAGGTATACTTTTTTCTTTTATTCTTTAATCTTTTCTTTTTACAGTCCAGTCTGTATCTCCCTCCTCCACCCTCTGACTGGTCCTCATCCCACACCTCTTTCCCTGTCCCCAAGAGTATGTCCTCACCCTCCGGCCCCTAACTCCCAAGATCTCCCCATTCCCTGGGGCTTTGAGTCTCTGGAGGGTTAGGTGCATCTTCTCTCACTGAGGCCAGACCAGGCAGTTCTCTGCTGTATATGTGTCAGGGGTCTCATATCCGGGTTGTATGCTGACTGGTTGGTGGCTCAGTGTCTGAGAGATCTCAGGGATCCAGGATAATTGAGAATGCTGGTCTTCCTGTGGGGTCACCCTCTTCCTCAGCTTCCAGCTTTTCCCTAATTCAACCACAGGGGTCACCAGCTTCTGCCCATTGGTTGGGTGTAAGTATCTACATCTGACTCTTTTAGCTGCTTGTTGGGCCTCTTGGAGGGTAGCCATGGTAGGCTTCTGCCAGTTAAAATCTTGTTAAGGTGTTGGTTAAATGTATTCCTTCTGACTTTCGTTTCCCCATGCAGGAAGGCCGGGGCCTTCTAGTTCTCAGGCTCTTGGGCACACCCAGGCACAGCTGGATGCCTTGGCAGAGCTGAGAACCATGTGGGGTCCCACAGGCTGGAACTAGCCCAGCTGAAGGGGACAATTGAAGGGAGAGCTCCGACTGGGTCCTGCAGGGAGGAGAAAGTCCTTGGCTTGTTCAGCAAGTGGCTTGGCTTGGTGGAGGCCACAGCTGGGAGCACTGAGAGGACTTACTTCTTCAGGAGATTGGGATGCTGGGCGAAGGCCTGTTCCATTGCTTCCCAAGGTGGATGCTGATCAAAAGAGGCAGCCTATGGTTTTCAGGCATTTTTTGTTGTGACAACACCTACAAACAATGACTCCTTAACAAACAATAAACAGAGGGAGAAGAGGAATGGGACAGGCCCAGACACTGCAGAGTCAATCAACTTCAGATCAAAATTGTGTCTCACATGTTTCATTATTGAGTTGTGTATTGTATTAGGCTTAGGTGGATGCATCTCAACAAAACATGCCCCCAATTATTTTTCTCATCACTATTTCATAGAAAATACAGTATAATGATGACCTATATAAGATTTGCATTGAGTCACATGATGGAAGTAGCATCTTAGTTCAGAAGGCTAGAAAATATAGCATATAATGGATGGCTTAGTTGAAACTTTTCTCCAAAAGTTC
Source organism: Apodemus agrarius (assembly GCA_964023405.1). NCBI lineage: Eukaryota > Metazoa > Chordata > Mammalia > Rodentia > Muridae > Apodemus > Apodemus agrarius. The sequence continues at coordinate 69,720,364 of OZ030006.1, read as the reverse complement.
TGGAAAGGGAAATCCAAAATAAATGTTGAGGAAGACCCTTTTCTATGCTTTCCAGAAACAAAAATCTAAAGGAAGATGGGGTGGTAGTTTGATTATGCCTTGCCTATGGGAAGTAGCACTATTAGGAGGTGTGGTCTTGTTGGAGGAGGTGTAGCCTTGTCACGGGAAGTGTGTCACTATGAGGGACAGCTTTGAGATTCCTATGCTTAAGCTCTGTTCGGTGGGGAAGATTCAGGCTCCTCCTGGCTTCCGTTGGATGAAGATACAGAACGTTCAACTTCTCCAGTGTTATGCCTGCGTGTATTCTGTCGTGTTTCTTGTCATGATAATAATGGACTGAGCATCAGAATCTGTGAGGCAGTCCTAGTTAAATATTGTCCTATATAAGAGTTGCCTTGGTCCTGCCGTCTCTTCACAGCAATGGAAACCCTGAGAGAGATTTCTCTGCTTCCTCTAACAAGGCACTCTTACTATCGGAGGACATTTTGAATTTGTAATATCCATAGGGTCCCTTCTCAAATGGCACCACATGATGACCAGTATCTCAGTATAAGAGTTTTGGGGGTGGGAGGAACTCAATTAATAGCAATCTAATTTTATATTTCTTCATATTCCAAGGATACAACAGTAAAAGCGAGTCATATGCACATGGCATTCAGTGTTAGCATAATGGCCTGTGATAGAATTATTTCACACTATTAATTATGTGTACATTCTCTTCTAAGTAATCCAGAACCTGCCACATTCTAAATTCAATATTTGACATAACATTTACTATAAAAATGCTTTTGCCTGAATTTAAATTCAAATGGGTGTTTTGCTTTGTACCTGACAATCTAACTGTACCACTTAGGTCTCCACATTTCCTCCAAATATCAACCAGCCACTGAACTATTATGCTTTAGTATGAGAGGTATGTATTGGTAGAGTGAGTAAATGAGATGATAATTGAAAGAAGCCAATTTATTGTTTATTTTATTGTGCACAATATAAAAATAATCATCTCTAATGATATATTCCATTACATAATGAAATTGCAATGCATGGAGTCATTAAGGTAACTAGCTAGAACCACTTAGCATGTTTGTGAAGGGATCATACTTGAAATAGCTGTAAACTTGGAGGCCACCCTGACATTGACAAAATATGAAAATGTAACTTTTATCACTGTTATATGTGGAAGGTTTGTTGTTGTTGTTTGATGATTCTTGAGTTTTGGTTTTGGGGTTTGGTTGGTTTGTGTTGTTGTTGTTGTTGTTGTTGTTGTTGGTTGGTTGGTTGTTTTTTGTATGTGTTCTAGGGAATCCTAATTTAATCTATGAGTGCCAGGAATAGGAAGAAATTCTGATTTTCAAGATATGACTGATCCTGAAATCATAGCAGAAAACAGCAATTATTTCCCTAAATGTCCCCAAACTTCCAAGCCGAGTCACCTGTCTGAAAAGATCCTACACAATACATCCCAACCACACTCACTAACCATTTTTTGTATTTTATGACATGTATTTTTAAAAATTTTTTTCTGGAAAACAGAGTTTGAGAGAGCTCCAGAAACCACTGTACTCTATGAATCTAACTGATTCTTGTCAGATTGTGTACATTCTTTTTTTCCTGGGCAAATACTCTTTATTCAGTCCTGGCATCAGACTGGCGAGTCCTGCTTTGGGTGCCAGCGCCCCTGAGGAGGGAATCCCCTCCCCTCAGCCACGAGACTAGCTCTCCAAAGACCACAGACGGTGACGTTTTCCGTTTTTTTTTTCATTGTCTTTTGTTGTTGTTGTTGTTGTTGTTGTTGTTGTTGTTTTCAGACTCGTGATCTTTTCAAACAGGTGACTCGGCTTGGAAGTTTGGGGACATTTAGGGAAATAAATGCTGTTTTCCACTATGATTTCAGGATCAGTCATATCTTGAAAATCAGAATTTCTTCCTATTCCTGGCAAAGAAAAAAGAAAAAGGAAAAAAAGGAAGAAAACAGAAAGAGAAAGAAAAAAGCACAAGAGAGGCCCTGAGCTAGAGCATCAAGCTAAAGGAGGCAGCTGGTGGGTTGTCAGCGAAGGCAATGTGCGGGACAGAGACCTACAGACCCAGGGCGGGGGTCCAGGGCAGGGGTCGAGGAGGACTCTGGGACGGTTTGTTCCTGAGATTTGTGTGTGTGTGTGTGTGTGTGTGTGTGTGTGTGTGTGTGTCTGTGTGTGTGTGTGTCTGTGTGTGAACCACCCAGAGGGTGAACACAAACAGGTGAGATACAGGTAGTGAGGTGGAGGGAGGCTGGGGAGGCTGCAGGGGCGGGGCTGGAGCAGGAGACCAGTGGAGCAGACTTGGCAACCGGGCAGGGCTCCGGAGGGCAACCTAATCTCAACACAGCTTCCTAACTACAGCAGTGCCACCCCATTTCTCACAAGGGCAGACTGAGGTGCACAGCACCCAAGTCCACTAGCTCAGCATCGTCCCCTGGCCTGGTCTTTCTTCAAGCCAAGTTTGTTTAGACTTGGTCCTACATTCTTAAGTAATATCCATGGCCACCTGCAGGATAAAGAAAGTTGTGAAAAGGATAATAGAGAGCTGCCTTCAGTTCCCAGTTTTACTAGCTTGTGAGAGCTTCAGAGTTTTATGTTTATGTATTTCTTGGCATGTGTTCACTCTTCGCTCCCTTACGTGGAGGTTAAAAAAATTGCCAAGACCAAAGAACTCAGGTAGAGTAAGAACTCAAAGGCAGTGGTCAGCTTCTGCTGTCCTCAGCCGAGATAGAAGGCTAATGTGATAAAGCTCAACCACAGTGTGAGCCCATGAGTGGAGAAGGACAGGGGGAGGAGCCTGTTAGAACCAGAGATATGGTTGAAATAAGAGTTAGGAGAAAAAAAATTAAACATACAGCATAGATACTGGAGAGATGGCTCAACAATTAAGAGCCCTCCTGGTATTTGAGACCCGAGTTTCGCTTTCAGCCCTTACAAGACAGCTCACAACCATCTATAACTCCGTCTCTGGGGTATCCGATGTCCTCTTTTGTTATTGGAATCAGGCACACATGGGGCATATATCCATATATGCAGGCAGGCACGAACAAGTAAAATAAAAGTATAAATTTTTTACCAGAGCAGTGAAAGCAAGTGTTTGGGGCGGGGGGGTGAAATCACGCTGTCTCCCAAGTGGCACTAAACATGACTAACTGCTAAACGGATGCAACTGCTAACATTCCTCCATACTGTGGATAGTATCTTATCATTGTCATATCATAAAAATAATTTTAAAGGCCTTTTAATAGATTCTCTGACAATGAAATTTAAGTTAGCCTCTTTGCTTCTTAAATGAGGCTTGCATTCCGTGCCTTCTGCCTTCTGTCTTTGACCGCTTCAGATTTCCCATTGGACTATACAACAGACGCGGCTTCACACCATCACGTAGCTTTCCCACCTCTGGACCACCTAGCCTCTCCTCAAAGGTTTCCATGGCAAGTGGGACCCTTGCCATGCTTCCCACCGCTCCTTCAAGATCAACTATGAGAGACACACCTCAAACGTCCAGTCTACAGGAGATTCGTTTTCTATATCCACCTTAGTTACTTCACAGCAGTGAGCACAATTGGGAATTACCCGGTTTGTCTGTTGATTTATATTTTTATTTATGTCCTCATCTCCTCAACAGAAAATCCAATGAGGCGCTGCTCTCTTTGTCCTTTAGATGAATCAATAGCCAAATGACGGTTGAAAGATTGCCTGGGCCGTTTGAATTTTGAAGTAACCCTTCCTCCACATTCCTCCCAAATAACACTATAATTACAAGAAACATAATATTAAACTCTTTGACATCTCTAGGTAAAGTGAATTCTTAATTGGCAAAGTAACTCTTAAAAGAACTTACTGAGCAAGATCAAATTCATAGTAGCCTGAGGGTCAGGGTTCTCTCGAAATTTTGTTTCAACACAGACGTGCTCACCGTCAGGCTCTGGGAGTAGACGCAGGTCAGATAGGCTCAGACACAGATCTCTTTTTAACCTTAAAAATCAGTCCCTAAAAATCTGCTTTATTCACAACTTTGCATCTAAGATTTTTAACATGGGCTCAAATACGGGAGCAGTACAATGAACGCAAAGAAATTCACATAGTTACAGAAAACATCTCCATGGACAATGTTATGCCACAAATGAAAAGCGTGAATGTCAAAACATGAAGATCTGCTGTCCAGCTCTGCCACTGGACACCTGTGGTGCCATTCTCATCCAGACCCTATTTCTAAGGAATGAAGGAGTTAAGTCAGCTGGCTTCACAGGCTTGGTCTGACCCCTCTCATCAATTTTACTGTTCTGTCCTGAGATGTTCAGTATAAGATGGTTTTTATAACTAGAAAGGTCTGTCTCTTCAGGGCCAGTGTTTTTAAGTGCAGTAAAACCTATCTATATACCTTCCCAGGAAAATCAGCTTCACCTTAAATTTAATGTGTTAAAGGAAATAAAAATATATGTGTAAGTGTGGAGTCTGTGTGTGTATGTGTATGTGTGAGTGTGTGTATTCAATCAATACACACTTCAAACTGAGTAAAATGGGAAAATGACAAATTTGACTGCAGCTCATATGATACAACTTATGTTATATTGAAACTGGCTCAGGATAACTCACATTTGCTCCATAAGCTGGTTACACACAGACAATTTTAGGAATTATGAAAACGTCCTGAGTATTTTCATGACATTTTAAATTTTTATATGCTTTGCTTATTATTATATATCGAAATGTCTCAAACATATGAATTATTTTCTATTTCGTGTTGTGCATACCTGTCATGATCTTTGTGCTTAATGACTGTGGAGATTTCTCTTTAGACCCCTCAGCTGAAGAGAGAAAGGTGACGTCCGACTACAGATCGTTTGTTCAAGCATAAGCAAGCACTGTCAAGGGGCACAAGGAAAGTGGTTAAGATGGGAAAGTGAGTGCTATATAGAAGGAATTATCTAAAAACAGTGCTGTAAAGGGGTAGGTTACAGAATCGGAGCTCTCACTAAAGACTAGAAAAGAGAAGGTCAGGAGGACACACTGAGTCGAGTAACTTACTGGTTACCAGGTGACCCCGTGGGTGGGTTCTGAGGAAACTCAAGGTGCTGCTTCACCTGGAAACAATTTCCCCTTCTTATTTCTTTCAACATCTCCATATGCCCCACAGTGAATCCGGGGCTTTCTTCTTGTGCTCTGTCTTCAGCCTACTTATCTCATCCTGCTACTATAAAAGCTTGTCCGTTATTGGGTATGGTATCCTGGGGAGTCAGCCTCCAGAGTCATGGTACATTTTATTAATGCTTGAAAATATTAAATTCCAGAGTTCTGTTTCCTCTAATAGACAGTATTCACAAGGTTATATGTCTGAAAGGCTACTGTAATGTCAGGCATGCCATAGACTGTCTAGACAGTATAGATAGCAACTTCTGTTAATATGACCCTATTACCCATAACCCCCCAAATTGTGTATTTTGGAAGGAAATGTCATACAAATGAAAATATACAAAAGTAAGAACATGCTCTTTTAAAAGCCACAGAATTCTGTTTTGTCAATGCAATACCTCTTTGTTGAGTGTACTCAATGGGATGTTTTTTAAAGTATGGGTCACAGATGCCCCTGGGCCAGACGTCTGAGTACCTGTAAACTGCAAATCCCTACAGTCTGACTCCAATAATGAATTGAGCCTCTGCCGACAGCCTGATCTGAGCTCCAGTCTGCATCGCTGATGTTTATGTTTGCTCAAATTTCTGAATCTTTAAAGCAGGAGCCTATTCTGTGAGAACAGACTCCTCACCAGCCCTTGGCATCCAGTTTTTCACAAAGAAAGCAGCTCCACTTCTCCCCCTGGACCCCTGCAGTGCTCCCCAGCTCTGAGTGCCAAAGACACAGATTAGATGCTTCCAAGTCCTCCACAGCCCAAAGGTTAATGAGGCATCTCATTCATATTTCATGATTGCTGTTTGCCCTTCTCTGCCTTTGGGACACACAATGGAAAAGTACAATCAATAGAATAATATCAGACACACCACACAATTAGAAGATACCAAAAATAATCCATACCGCCCCCACTGTATTTAAAGTGACTGCCCCGAGTTAATAAATCATCACAAGATCATCATTTTACCAGCTCTCGTCAACATGTTAGAACATTTCTCCAATCTTAGATGCCAAGAGTTCTTACCCAGGTCTATCTCCATCAAATCCTCCCATGCCAGTCCTGAACATGGCTGTCTCCCACCATGTTATTGTCTTTGAGGCTGCTATTCTGTCTCTTTTGCTGAAGTCCTTTTAAGAGCTTCTAACTCACAGGCTGATGACTCACTCACGGAGGAATGGCAGAGAAGGCAGGATAAATATAGTATGTCTCAGTAGTAAATAAGCAAATCGACATTCACTTTTTTAAAAGTCGTTTATTTATTTGTTTATTTATTTATTTATTTTAAACTCCAGATTTTATACCCCACCCAGTCCACCCTCTGACAGTTCCACATCCCATACATCCTCCCTGCCCCATCTCCACGAGGATGTCCCCATGTTCCACCCCCCCAACCCCACCCCCGACCCCACCAGATCTCTAAACTCCCTGGTGCCTCTAGTTTCTTAAAGGTGAGGTACATCTTCTCTGACTAAACCTAGACCTGGCAGTCCTCTACTGTATATGTGCTGGGGACCTCATATCAGCTGATGTATGCTGCCTGGTTGGTGCTCCTGGGTCTGAGAGATTTCAGGGGTCTGGGTTAATTGAGACTGCTCATCCTCCTACAGGACTGCCCTCCTCCTCAGCTTCTTCCAGCTTTCCCCTAATTTAACCACAGGATTCAGCAGCTTCTGTCCATTGGTTGGGTGCAAATATCTGCATCTGACTCAGCTGCTTGTTGCGTCTTTCAGAGGCAGTCATGATAGGTCCTTTTCTGCGAGTGCTCCATAATCTCAGTAACAGTATCATGTCTTGGGGCCTCCCTTGAGCCGGATCCCACTCTAGGACTGTCACTGTAACTTATTTTCCTCAGTCTCCTCTCCATTTCCATCCCTACAGTTCTTTCAGACAGGAACAATTATGGGTTAGAGTTTTGACTGTGGGTTGGTGACCCCATCCATCACTTGATGCCCTGTCTTTCTTCTGGAGGTGGGCTCTACAAGTTCCCTCTCCCCACTATCCGTTGTTTCATCTAAGTCCCTGTCCTGAAAGTCTCTCACCTCCCAGGTCTCTGGTGCATTCTGGAGAATACCCCCAACCTCCTACCTCCTGAGGTTGCATGTTTCCATTCTTTCTGCTGGTCCTCAGGGATTTCAGTCCTTTTCCCCCACCCAATACCCAATCATACTCCCCTCTCAGGTCCCTCCCTCTCACCTTGTAGTCACCAAGTGTTTGTTACATATTAAAGATGCTGTTGTAAAGGCCCCCAAAAATCTTCAGAGGGAAGTGCCCTTGCTGTTCCTCCTACAAGGCTGATGTTCTATAGCCTTCTACAAACCCTTTCTTTACATTTGTGTTTTTAAAAGTTAACAACATAGTAACATAATAAATTACCAAATACATAATTTTTCGGAACTATTGATACTTTTAACTTACCTTTAAATGTCCCAAAAGAATTCTTAGAAATGTGTTCTTTGCAGCTCAAGTCCACTAAAATCCTCTTTTTAAAAAACGTGCATCAGCACATGAGGCTGCTGTTTTGCTTTATCATCATGTTAATGTCAAATTTTAAGGCGAGTATTTTGAAGTAACAAATGTATTCAATTTTGAAGAAGTCAGAAACAAATTATTCAAGATTTGTCCCCACTTTCTCTCTATAAGCTTTATTCAGTGTGTCTCATTTTATGTGTAGATCCTTGATCCACTTGGACTTGAGCTTTGTACTGGGAGATAGGAATGAGTCGATTTGCATTTTTCTGCATGCAGACCTCCAGTAGATCCAGCACCATTTGTTAAAAATGCTGTCTTTTCTGTTCAGGAACTTTCCCCCTGTGCCCATGTCCTCAGTCACTGATAAGTGGATATTAGCCCAGAAGCTCTGAATACCCAAGACACAATTAACATATCAAATCATTCCCAAGAAGGAAGAGAGGGCCGTGGTCCTGTAAAGGCTTGATGCAGCAATGTAGGGGATTACCAGGACAGAGAAGTGGGAGGGGGTTGATTGGGGAATGGGCAGAGGGAAGAGGGCTTATGGAACTTATGGGGAAGGGGGAAACCGAGAAAGGGGAAATCATTTGGAATGTAAACAAAGAATGTAGAAAATAAAAATGCTGTCTTTTTTCCACTGGATGTTTTTAGCTGCTTTGTCAAATATCAAATGACCATATGTGTGTGGGTTCTTTCCTGAGTCTTCAACTCTATTCCATTGATCTTCTTGCCTGTCTGCATTCCAATACCAAACAGTTTTTATCACTATTGCTCTGTAGCAGAACTTGAGGTCAGGGATGCTGATTCCCCAAGAAGATCTTTTGTTGTGGAGAATAGTTTTTGCTATCCTGGGTTTTTGTTATTCCAGATGAATTTGAGAATCGCTCTTTCTATATCTATGAAGAATTGATTTGGGATTTTGATGGGGATTGCATTGAATCTGTAGATTGCTTTCAGCAAGATTGGCATTGTTACAATATTGATCCTGCCAATCTATGAACATGGGAGATCTTTCCATCTTGAGACTTTCTTCGATTTCTTTCTTCAGAGGCTTGACGCACTTGTCATATAGACCTTTCACTTGCTTCCTCAGAGACACATCTAGGTATGAAACTATTGTGAAGGGTGTCATTTCCCTAATTTCTTTCTCATCTTGTTTATCCTTTGAGTAGAGGAAGGCTACTGATTTGCTAATTTAATTTTATATTCAGCCACTTTGCTGAAGTTGTTTATCAGCTTTAGGAGTTCTCTGGTGGAACTCTTGGGGTCACTTAAGTTTACTATCATATCATATGCAAATAGTTTTATTTTGACTTCTTCCTTTCCAATTGGTATATCTTTGACCTCCTTTTGTTGCCTAATTGCTCTGGCTAGGACTTCAAGTACTATATTGACGAGATAGGGAGAGAGTGGGCAGCTTTGGATTAATGGAAAAAAATAAGATTTAGGGTTCCAGAGATCAAAGGACATATCATCTCATGAAGAGGAAATGCCTACACAAGATGATCACACATGGGGCCAGAGTTACACATGCAATGGCCTTCAGGAGGAAAAAGGATAGAAAGTTTATATTTAAAACTTAAAATTGGTTAAATGGCTAGTCATATAAAATATTGAGGTGAAATAAATACTATAAAAATAACAGATTAAAAGTTATATCTCTCTAATTATAAATGGTTTTCAGTCTGAGAAAATTAGCTACCTGTGCCATAACATACCCATAAACAAACAACACATGACAAACAGAAACATCACGCTTTTTTCTGTTGAAACATCACATCACTCTTTCCTCTGCTAATTTCTATCCTAAATGAACATTCATATTCTACCTATATCTTGTCTTTGCTCTGTTCTGTTCTGTTCTGTTCTGATTTATTTTGTTTTGTTTTTTATCTCTTTATATAGTCCTTGTCCTAGAACTTACTATGTATATTATTAAGCTGGCCTTGAACTCACAGATATCTATCTGCTTCTGTATCCTGAGTACTGGGATTAAAGTTATGAGCCATTATGACTAGCCCACCTCTATTTTTATACATTGGACACAAAGAGTATGCTTTGGAATGTGATGATGGTCTTTTTCATGTGTCCAAGCTACATATAAGCTCTGCTCTTTTTAATATAGCCTCATGCAACCTGAGCATTTTTCACTTAAGGTCTTTTGTATTTTATGCATAAAATACAAATATATATATTATTCACTTTGATTACAGTTTTATATTCATTATAAGATAATGAATATAATATATTACAGCATGTGTGAAGTCTAAGTCATCATAGCCATTATAGCCAACACTGTCCATGTCTTGGGAGAGAGTGGCCATAAGAGACTATTCTGAGAGCCATGTGAAGAGTGCTAGATTTTACTTAAATGTAGCCCATGACTTCTACACCCTAGTCTTTAGGCTATTAGACAGGCTTCAGTGGCGTATGCTGTCCAGGCCACATATCAATAGCCATCCAGAAAACAAATCCAATCAGACCAAGACAATAGGCCATCCTTGCACAGGGATGAAGTACTACCAGAGTGTCATTGGCTTGGGACAGTTGATAATTCTATGAAAATTCTTATCCCCTGGAAATGCTCAACCTAAAACAGAAGCTAAACTTCAAACAAAAGGTGGATGGGTGGGGGAGCATCCTCTTATAGGGAAAGGGCAGAGGATTTATGAGGGGGGGAAGACCGGGAAGGGGGATAACATTTGAAATGTAAACAAATAAAATAATTAACAAAACATCAAAATTAAATTTAAAAAGAGAAAAAATGATGAACAGGCCATGGCATACCTGCAGACACAGGTCCCTGGGTTTCAATGTATGCTGATAGAATTCAGTTTGTTTCTTGCATATTTTCTAACAGTTGAAATGGACATTTTTCAAAAAGCTGTACAGATATTAGACAAAATAAGTAATGAAAATTTTTCAAAACCTAAGAAAGTTTTGAAGAAACAAGCATCTCGTTTGAGCCACTCGACATAAGTAATAAAACCTTACATGCAAATCAAACCAAGGAATTTCTAACAAAGTCTTTTTTCATGCCAGCATGCTTTGTTTATTGTGCTCACTTTCATAATTGTGTCTCTTGTGACACTATATACCGCAGACTAATTAAAGAGGCTGAAATAATTTATTATTTTTCCTACTATTTATAAAATACTAGAATTGAGCATGCTTATTCATTTGAAGTTCGACTCTGGATGAGTGGTTTGCTAGCTTTCAAATGGCTTTTATCAGGGGGTTATTAAATTTCCCAGTTTGAACTTTTCTTTCTTTGTCCACTTTTTCAAAACTCTCCTCATGGTCTATGATCTAAGGAAGGTCACAAATTTTTATTTTCTTTCACTGGAAAATTAGACAGCCGTAGCTCTGAACTTCGTATTGAACGTGAGGCTTCATTCAAGCCATTCCCACTTGGGCTTTTCACAAGTTGGTATTGATTTCCTTCTCTGGTGCAGTATATCTTTTCATGTAGTAAAGCCTGAAGCAGAGCAGAGACCCTAGAAGAATATGAATTTTTATCTGGTAGATACCAACCTTTGAAACTTCTACATAGTGTGTCCCTTCCCTTGATAGCAATTGGGTATGGCTACGTCATTTACCTTAGAGTTGTACTTTATATTACAGGTTTAGAAATCCAAATAGGTCAAGGATTGTGCTAACCAGCACAGTAATTGAGTGGGAAAGGAGTTAAATAAGCTAAAGAAAGTCTTCTTCCACCCCCTGCCAGGTGCCTTCAAAGGATGGAAATCTTCTCATTACTTTGCTGTAGTCCCAATCTTACAGTCAGTGATGTCAGCATAGAAAGAGGCAGTCAAATTAAGCAAGCTCTGGAAAACAGTGCATAAAATGAGACTACTGTCTCATTGATTACTTTCTGGGGGAAATGGCTACAGAGGGGACTTGCCATTGAAATCCTGTGAGTCATTTAGTTTCCTTGCAAACATGCCACAAGAACATTCTGAGACTGTTTGTTAACTCTTAGAGTTATCATTAAATCAATTCCAGTAAGTGTAGAGGTTCAAAGTGGTAAAGGCATGCCCATGCTTGATCACAGTAGAGATGGCATTTTCTAAACCAACTTTAATGAAAGCCTTCCTAACCTTCTTCCAATTGGCCCTGGAAGACATTCTGTCCACTGTAGACATTAAATTTACATTAAATTCCTTCCCCCAAGTAAAACGTCATATCGAGATAATTTTACTGGTGAAATGTCTGACATGTTTGAACAGGACATAATACCAACTCTTTATATTTACTCTTTTAGGAAATTAAGATATTTTCTACCTTTTGGACAAGGACTGTGCCATTCTGATACACAAATTATGCAAAGACATTGCAAAAAGAATAGTTTAACACATGACATGGATTGGGGGAGAAAAGCTCTTAAAGAAATGTAAATGTAAATTGAATCGAACTACACATGAAAGGATAGTACATCCTAAGCAAGTAGAACCTTATCCTAAGATAACTGGGGAATTTCAAATAGCTGAGAAGTACTTAAAGAAATGTTTGACATTCTTCATCATCAGTAAAATGCAAATCGAAATTACTCTGAGATTCCACCTCACACCAATCAGAATGGCTAAGATCAAAAACTCAGGTGACAGCAGATACTGACAAAAATGTTGAGAAAAAGGAACACTCTTCCATTGCTGGGGGACTTCAAGCTGGTACAATCACTTTGGAAATCAATCTGTCATTTCCTCAGAAAATTGGAAATAGTTCTACCTGAAGACCCAGCTATACAACTCCTGGGCATATACCCAAACAATACTCCAGCATAGAACAAGAAAACATGCCCTACTATGTTCATAGCAGCCTTATTTATAATAGCCAGAAGCTGAAAACAACTCATTTGTCCCTCAACAGAAGAATAAATGTAGAAAATGTGGTGCATTTACACAATGGAGTACTACTCAGTGATTAAAAGCAATGACTTCATGAAATTTGCAGGCAAATGGATGGAACTAGAAAAATATCATCCTGAGTAAGGTAACCCAGTCACAAAAGATCACACATGATATGTACTCACTGATATGTCAATATTAGCCCAAAAGCTCGGAATACCCATGATACAACCCACAAACCATATGGAGCTTAAGAAAGACCAAAGTATGGATGCTTCAATCCTACATAGAAGTGGGAACAAGATAATCACAGTAGGTAGAGGGAAGGAGGAACCTGGGAGGGAGAGAGGAAGAGGGGAAATAAATGAAGGTAGGATCAGGTAATTGAAGGGACAAGAGAGAAATAAGAGGGTAAGGAAATTAAATAAAAATATGTAGCAGAGGGGGATAAGGAACTAGTCACTAGCAAGTCCCAGATGGCAGGGAAGCTAAAGGCTCCCAGTAGCCAACAATAAGGGCTTTAGAAGAAATACCAAAAAGGGTGAGATAAAACCACTAGAGACCACTTTCAGTAGATAGGCACAGCCACTAGTTGAGGGATGAAGTCACCCACCCATCTCAAAATTTTCAACCCAGAAATGTTCCTGCCCAAAGGAAATACAGGGACAAAAATGGTACAGAGACTTGAAGGATAGGCCATCCAGAGACTGCCCCACCTAGGGATCCATCCTATCTACAGACACCAAACCCAGATGCTATTGCTATTGGCAAAGGGTACTTGCTAAAAGTAATTGGTATGACTGTTCCCTTAGAGGTTCTATTAGCACCTGACCAATAAAAATGCAGATACTCTCAGCCAACCATAGGACTGGGTCTGGGAGCCCCAATGGAAGAGCTAGGGAAAGTACTGAAGGAGCTGAAAGGGATTGCAACCCCATAGGAAAAACAATATAAACTAACCAGACTGCCCAGTACTCCCAGGGACTAAACTACCAACAAAAGAGTATACAAGGAGGGCTCCATGGCTTCAGACACATATATAGCTGAGGATGGCCTTATCTGACATTAATGGGAGAGGAGGTCTTTGGTTCTGTGGAGGTTTGCTACCCCAGCATAGGAGGATGCTAGAGCAGTGAGGCAGGAGTGGGTGAGTGGGTGAGTGGGTGGAGGAGCACCCTCATAGAGGCAAAGGGGAGGTGAAGAGGAAAGATGGGATGGGGGGATGTTGAGGAGTAACAGGGAAAGGGAAGATCAAATGTAAACCAATAAAATGATTAATTAAAAATATTGTATCATATAAGAGGATATTTGTAATAGACCATATTTTAAGTATCTATTTATATGAAACCCCTTCAGTAAGTAAACTTAGAGAGATAAAGAGTAGGCTAGTGATGGTTAAGACTAAGATGTGGGGAATTAAAAATTAGAAAGAAATGGAGAGTGATTGCCAATAGCTAGGGTTGCTTTGAGAAAGTGTAACGCAATCTTGGACTTAGTGTATACACCGCACTGCATACTATAAACCACCTACATCTTACTTTTTAAGTAGGTAGACTTCGTAATGCATAAATTGTATTCTAAGCTGTGAAAATTAATGTAACATTTATGAATATGTTTATAATAACCAAGTAGTCAGCTCTGAAATCATATACAAGTAACATATAGATTAAGTAAGATATATTTACATATTTTAGAATATATATGAATACACATACATATATGTGTATATATATTTATATAAATAAACACACACACACACACACACACACACACACACACACACACACAAAGAAAAGGGGGTTGTGAACAAGGGCCCGGGCACATGAGAGAGGTTGGAGGGAAAGGAGGAGGGAGAAAAATGATGTAATTATAATTTTATTTAAAATAATAAAGATTTAAAATTAAAATTAATGCCACATTAAAACACTAAAAAGTGTTCATCTCAATCTCTGATTTAAAAAATAAATAAATAAATAAATAAATAAAGCAAAACAAAAACAACAACAACAATAAAAACATGTTCCTGACAGCGAGTGCTTCTGAACATCAGCAATAGCATCTGGGTTTGGTGTCTGCAGGTGGGATAGAGCTCTAGGTGGGGCTCTGGGTGACCTTTCCTTCAGTCTTTGCTCCACTCAGACATCAATGGGAGGAGAGTCCCTCCTGTAGAGGCTCAATGCCCCAGGGTAGGGGAATGCTAGGGTGCTGAGGCAGGAGTGGATGGGCAGGTGGGGGAGCACCTTCATAGAGGTGGGGGAGGAGGAGGAAGGAGGGGTTTTGGGAGAGAAAACTGGGAAGGGGGAAAACATTTGAAATGTCAATAAATAAAATAACCAATAAAAAACAGCATTTGTCAAAAGCCAAAAACATTCTTGATGAAGATTGCAATTACATTAGAAATAGAAACATCTCTTACTCACTAAAGGCTATTTAGAAAAAAATGTATAGTTAACATCACGTTGTGTGGTTCTTCTAAGAGCATTACTATATTAGCTCTTCAGTGATAAGAATGCTATGATCCAATGGTTATATGGTATCTTCTTGGGATCCTGATCTGAATAGAAATAATTTACAACCACTTTTATAATTTTTACTGGATTTGAACTTCAAAAATATACTCATTAATATTAATACTTTAGTATTTATGAATATTCACAATTAATATTGCTATTCTATTTGATAAGGAAACCAACCCTGAGGGCTCAAATAGGCTGGTTTTTCTTATCATTTACTTTCTGCACTGCTGAAACAAAATACCTGAAAAGGCTAATGGAGGAAGAGGCTTTTCACACTCACATTACAAGAATACTGTCTGTCATGCTAGGACGGTCGCAGAAGCAGAGAACGAGGCAGCTGGTTACACTGCCTCACATTGGCACAGCAAAATTGGTGGCTGGTGCTCAGCTTGCCTTCTTGTTTTCTTCATTCCAGGACCCCAAGAGCAGGGAAGGGTCTCGTCCACATTCAGCATGTATCTTGTTATCTCAACCTGATCTAGGAGACCCCTCACAGATAAACCCAGAGGCTAGCTTAACCTACGCAGCCCGTGGCCAGCATGCCAGGAGGGTGGTAGAACCATGTGAGCTGACATGACCATCACAATCTTTTTCCTGTCTTTCAACACAGAACTGTGGTGTTTTTTTTTTCATTTTTATTGAAAACAAAAAGTTTTCAATAAAAAAAATACTTTGGGCAAAAAAACTGTTATCAGTGTTGGAAGGAAGAAAAATATTTATAACCACTAGTCTAAGATAATCAGTTGCTATGATTAATATTATTATACTCAGCTTCTTTGAAGAAAGACATACAAAGTATAAAAAAATATTATTTAGAAAGAAATGATTTTCACTGAGCTAGAACTTTTCAATTGTTAGTGGATGTCTTCTATCTCCCAGTGGTTGATTCTATGCCATACACACACACACACACACACACACACACACACACACACACACACACATATATATATATATATATATATATATATATGTATGTATATATATATATGCATATATATATCACTAATTGGATACAGTGGATTAAAAAAGTAAGAGAGAAAGAGAAAGGAAGGAAGGAAGGAAGGAAGGAAGGAAGGAAGGAAGGAAGGAAGAAGGAAAAGAAAGAAAGAAAGAAAGAAAGAAAGAAAGAAAGAAAGAAGAAAGAGAGGGAGGGAGGGACGGAGGGAGGGAGGGAGGGAGGGAGGGAGGAAGGAAGGAAGGAAGGAAGGAAGGAAGGAAGGAAGGAAGGAAGATGCAGTTGGGAGGGACATGTATAGGGAATGACCAGAAGAAGGTTGGAAAACACTGAGTCAGTGTGCATATGATCACACTACATTGTATGAAATTTCTTAAGAATAAAACTTTAAAAGAATTATAATGTATAATGTATGACTCCTCAAAATCTGATGTTTAAAATATTCCGCCTAGAAACTGGAGAGATGGCTCTGCAATTGAGAGCTACTCTTATATAGGACCTAACAGGCTTGATTCCTTGTGCACCCAGGTTAGAATCTCCTGTGACTCCAGTTACAAGCCAATACATTTGGTCTTCGAAGTCACTGGCACTCATATGCACAAACGGATATATAGATCACACATGCACCACCTCTTCTCTCTCTCTCTCTCTCTCTCTCTCTCTCTCTCTCTCTCTCTCTCTCTCAAAACAATAAATCTTTTTAAAAAGTCTCTTTTTATTTTCATTTTATTGTGGTACCAGGAAGCTATGATCATCCCATGCACAATTAGAATTATGATCATCCACACAATTAGAATATGTGCATAAAGTTGTGTGTGTATGTAGAAGTGAACTTCACAGACAGCACTACAACACTGTGAACCATGGACTGATGTTTCCCATTAGTTCACTTTCTGCCATCAGGTGTATTTAACCCTGCTTCCCATATCCATGGAATACCCATTTCTTTTCACTTGCTCCTTTCCTGGTTTTACAACACCCTTATTTCACACACACACACACACACACACACACACACACACACAGAGTTTCTATTCCCATCTACTACTTCAGGTGTCATGGCGCTGACACACCTGTACAGCCAACTGAAGACAAGACAGCACTCTGAGTCATTTCTTCCAAACCCCAGGGTTGGTTGTGGTGGTGGATGATTATTTCTCCAGAGCAAGGAGTACTTCCTGATGTAAATGAGCTTAAAATAAGAACTCGTCTATTATACTTCTTTGTAATCATTTTATTTCTCATAAGATAGTATATGAAATACTTAAGAGCATTATGTTTGGGGGCTGTGAAAATTGCTTAGTGCATAAGGTGCTTCCTGAGGAAGCATGAGGGTCTGAGTTGGTATCACAATTTGCACATGAAAATTTAGGCATGATGGCAGGTGTGTGTGATTTCCGTGTTGAGCAAGAGGAGTCAGAAGAGCACCACCCCTCTCTGACTAGCTGGTGTGGACAGCCAACAAGTACCAGGTCCAATGAGAGACTTGTCTCAAAAATAAGGTGTAAAGCAACAGAGAAAGAATCCCATCACCAAACTTTGGTGTCCACATCCGGAGTCATGGGAACCTGCATCTGTGTGCATCCATGGGTGGGGAAGCACCAATACAAATATCCCACTGAAAAATATTATGCTTTTTGTCTAATCACAAATTTGTATAAGGGCAAGGAAAAAGTAGTCCTTTTTTTAAGTGTACTAGGAGGAAAGGGGAACACACAGAAGTACATACAGGAAAGGATGATAATCTGGATCTACAAAGCACTGGTGAGCAAGAAGAGGCATGGGAAATCAAGCACAGTTAATGAAGTCTACGTGGATGCACTGCAATAAAACAAATCACTTCTATGGACTCTGCACATCCATCCCCAAGAACACACCTTCCACCCACTCTCTCCAAGACAGAAGCCAAGCCAAATGTAGATACATTTTAATTAAACTTAAAAAGTTAAATAAGCCAGGCGGTGGTGGCGCACGCCTTTAATCCCAGCACTTGGGAGGCAGAGGCAGGCGGATTTCTGAGTTCGAGGCCAGCCTGGTCTACAGAGTGAGTTCCAGAACAGCTGGAGCTACACGGAGAAATCCTGTCTTGAAAAAAACAAACAAAAAAAAGTTAAATAAAATATTCTCAGCAGTATTGAGCACATATATTACTGAGGATGTGGTGTCTTATACTTTCAGTATATTATCTTGTACATGATAAATATACAAGTTTTTTTTTCTTTTTTTATTCTACTCTAAATTGAGTTCAATAAAAACTTATTTCTGCATTCGTACTGGCTAAACAGAGGAGCCAAAAGAAAGGCTGTGGAGAAGCGGGTAGAAATGGGAGGCAGCAGCAAGCAGATTGCTTTCCTCACCACAGAAACGGGGCATGCAGGGCAAGGCTGCAGCATTGCTACACGTTCATATGCGCCACGAACATTCTCCAAAGTATGTTCAGAATTCTAAATATTAGATGGTTCTCAATGAAAGGGGTTTGTGCACACAAGGGCAGGAAATCAAGAGCCAAGGAATAACAGAAAATCACACCAGGCAGCAAACCTCACACGAGAGATTTATTGAGTAGAAACAGAACAGCGACTGCCTCTGAATGAGAAGAGATACAACAGATGGTTGCAAGGAAGGGCTCTTATAGGGGTTTCGGAGCATGCCCAGTGAGCTAATAGCAATTTACAGCGGAGAAGAAAGTATTGATTGGCGGCCATCTTTGAAACATTATTTATCTATTAACATTGGGGCGGTCATTTCCAAGACTCAGAGCTCTGAGGAAGGCCAGGGCCAGGGTGATTTTCCACTGGCCTGTTTCCCTACTTTGAACACTCACTCTAGAGGGAACAGGTAAATTATGACATGTTTATGAAGTAGAGCCCTGTACAACAGTGAACATGAGTGTAGTAGAAGCATCAGAATGAAGGAAGCTTTAAGTTGGAAGAGAAGAAATTTCAAGTCATACACATAATGAATTCATTTTCAAAATTTGCAAACTGTCAAAGTAAATAATATTCTGTTTATGGACACATTTGCATATAATCCAATTATTTGGTAAAATACCAGTAAACAAAAAATCCAATCCAGTCTTCAGGAACAGAAGTCAAAGAAAGCATCAGGAACTAGCAATGTAAGCCTGTAACCCCAGCGACCCAGGAAGCACATGGGATGATGGCAGGCTCAAGGTCGCTCTGAGCTACAGAGCAGGTTCAGATGAGCTGAATCATCGTATGATGGATCTCGACATTAAAAATTTAAACAATTTTTAAAAGTGTACTCACTGATATTAGCCCAAAAGCTCAGAATACCTAAGATACAATTCACAGACCACATGAAGCTCAAGAAAAAGGAAGACTAAAGTGTGGATACTTCGGTCCTTCTTAGAAGGGGGAACAAAATACCCACAGGAGGAGATACAAAGACAGAGTGTGGAGTAGAGATTGCAGGAAGGGCCATCAAGACACTGCCCCACCTAGAGATCCATCCCATATATAGTTACCAAACCCAGATACTATTGTGGATGCCATGAAGTGTTTGCTGGCAGGAGCCTGATATAGCTGTCTCCTGAGAGGCTCTGCCAGAACCTGACAAATACAGAGGTGAATGCTCTCAGCCAGACATGGGACTGAGCATGGGGTCCCCAAGGGAGGAGCTAAAGGACTGAAGGAGCTGATTGCATTTGCAGCCCCATAGAAAGAACAGCAATATGAACCAACCAGTACCCCCTCCCAGAGCTCCCAGGGACTATGCCACCAACCAAAGAGTATGCATGGAGCCACCTGACCCATGGCTCCATCCAACAGAGGATGGTCTTGTTGGACATCAATGGAAGGAGAGGGCTTTGGTCCTGTGAAAGCTCGATGCCCCATTATAGTAGAACGCCAGGACTGGAAAGCAGGAGTGGGTAGATGGGTGAAAGAACACCCTCATAGGGGCAATTGGGGGCAGGATAGGATAGTGGTTTTCAGAGGGGAAACCAGAAAAGGGGATAACACTTGAAATGTAAATAAAGGAAATATCAAATAAAAATGATAGTTGCAAAAAAACTGTAGAAAGATATAGCTCTGTGGTAGGATTCTTGCCTAGCATGTGCAGAGCCTTACAGTCAATTGTCAGTATTGGAGACACACACACACACACACACACACACACAGAGAGAGAGAGAGAGAGAGAGAGAGAGAGAGAGAGAGAGAGAGAGAGAGATTGAAAAGAGAGAATTGGAAAAAATACCTTGAGGTTGAATGATACCAGCAAGTCTTTGTTCCAGATTGGTGGTTCCTGACGGTAATTTCAGCTGAATGCATTTATTGATAAGCTTTTCAAGGTACATCATATAGGATATGTCCAATGTGTCATCCCATCGTGAGGATTCTCTCCATGTATCCTTTGGTTACTAACCCCTGTCTTTCCCATTCTCACTTTCATTTCCAGGCGACAATGTGTTCAGTCCATTGAGACTCAGCAAGTGAAGATAAAACTTCCTGGGCTTTTCACAGATTTTGCTGTTTCCTGACCCCTGAAATGTCAGTTATTGTGTTTCTAAATTTGCATTACTATATTTGGGTCTGCATTCATAGCCTAATTTGGCATTTTCTAAACAAAAAATGAATATTAATATATGCTTCTCAACTCAGAGCGTATTATTCTGCAAAACAAATGAATGGTGCCAATTCAGGCAATCTATTGTTTAATCTTGTGTCATCCAAATATTGACTCTTCCTATAATGCGGCATCATTACCAAAAAGAATCCAGAGCACTTAAGATGCACAAAGTATCACAGAACTCTCGGCACACTTTATTAACATTCCTCGACAAAACACTGTTGATGGCATTTCATTCATATTTTAAAATCCTCTCTGATTTACTTAGCTAAATCTCTACTCGCTCTCTCTAATTCTTTATTAACTACAAATTTCCTTTATATCCTAGTAGGGTTTCAAAATAGTATTCAGATGGGAAAGCCTATTGAAAATTATTTGTTTAGTTATTCCCATGCTGCTTTTGTGAATTACTATGGTATACATAAACCTATTTCAAAACAAATTATATATTTAACCACACTGGATGGATATGATGGCTGTTTTGTATGACTAATGGCATTTTAAATTATTGAATTTACTTCATTTTAAATTATAATACTTAAAAGTGTTCTACAATACAGAAATTAAATATAAGCAAATCCAAATTAAACTAATAGAAAAATAAGTAGTCTATGTGAATTCATTGGCCTTTAAAACATGTAAATTAGAAGACAGGAAAACAATTCCATGGTCCAGTGTTCTGATCACAGACTTCAACCATGATCATTGTTCCATTTTCTTTTTATATAGACAGCAAAATATTTGGACATGCCCTAGTGTCCTAAGGTGAAAAATAATGATATATATTTTTTTAAATAAAGTGAAATAGTTTAGTAATAATATCTACGTTTAAATGGCTTGCAAGATAGGGCTCATTTGCACTTTCAAAATATGTTCCAGTTTGATTTTTCTTTGCTTTCCTTTTTTTCCTGTGATAAAGGAGCAGGAATGAATGCATCTTAAGAAAGAAATAATTTATTTACCTCATGGTTATAATTCATCATCAGGGAAACAAAGGAAAGATCCTGAAAGCAAGAAGTGGAGCAAAGACCATAGAGGAATGGTGTTTACTGACTTGTTTCCTCCAACTTTTTACATAGCCTAGGCCCACGTGCCTAGGAATGGTGCCACCCAGAATAGGTTGAGCTGTTCTACTGCAATTAGCAGTCAAGAAAGTGTCCCATGGAAATACCCATGGTCCAGTCCGACACAGGCAATTCCTTAATTGAGTATCATCATGTCAATTGTGTCAAATCAGCAGCAATGATTATCCATTGCAGGCATTAGATGTGAGTCTACATCCTGGAGTAACTGCAGAAATCAGTGCTGTACAGAGGCACAATAGCAGGTGGGAAGGAGCAAAGGAAAGAGGCATATCAGGGTACAAGTGATCTGAATTGGGAAATGAGAGAAAAAGACAGGGGGGTTCTAACTATGAAAGAGAGCGACTTAAATAGAGAAAAAGGTGGAGGATGATATAACAGTAAAGACATCTGAAGAACTCATAAGAAATTATATTACTATTTACCTAAAAATGCCCAAAATATATTTATGTCAGTACATAAGTATATGTATATATGATAAATGAAATGTTTCTATGTGGGCAGACAAAGGCCCCAATCCTATGAGCCAAAGACTAACAAAATCCTCAACACATGCCATAAAAATCCCTCTTTTAAGTTATTGGTCAGGATTGTCCAAGAGACTCCAAAAACATGACATGCTGTTACTTCTACCCTTGGTCGCACACAGTGGTTGTAGGTCAGGCCCTATTGTTGACGAAACCATGCATTTCAGACACTTGGTCCAGAGGCCTCTAAGCTGTAAGTGCCCTGGAAGCCTCCTTTGTAGAGACTGGCCTCCATGATACCAGAAGGTGCCATATGAGATTTGGAAGGAGGGTAGCAAGCAATAGTCCTACCCAGGCAGGATGGCTGTGAACCACTAACAAAGACCAACATGATTTAATAACCTTAAATATACAGAAGTGGCATGCATACCTTGGTGGAAAAGAACAGCTCCCATTAGGAGCTTAAGACCTACTATCATGGCTGATATTAAAAATCTAACCAACTCTCCAGAGCTAGTGAAGTCATGGGTCTTGGAGGAAAATCTACAACTGCCACTAAACTGGAATAACCTCTATATATTTGTCCTTATATCTAGTGCTGGAGAGTTTCATGTCAACTTGACACAAGCTAAACTCATCTGAGAGACTGGAACCTCAATTAAGAAGATGCCTCCCTAAGTTCTTGTTACAGGCAAACATGTAAGGTACTTTCTTTAATTAGTGATTGAGGAAGGAGGATCCAGCCCATTCTGGATGGTGCCATCCCTGAACTAGTCATCCAGTGTTCTATAAGAAAGCAGGCAGAGCAAGCCATTAGGAACAAGTCAGCAAGCAGTATTCTTCCATGCCCTCTACCTCCAGGTTCCAGCCCGGCTTGAGTTCCTGTCCAGACTTCCTTCAATGAGTAGTGATGTGGAAGTGTTATCCAAATAAACCCTTTCCTTCCCAACTTACATTTTGTCATGTTATTTCATTACAGCAATAAAAATCCAAACTATATCAGAGACACAAAAAAGTTTAGACCTCACCCTCATCAAGGAAACTTCTCTTTTCAAGAGAAAACCACAACAAATCAAAATGCAGAGTTGCGGAGCTCATGATCAGAACATTGGAGCACACACACAGAAAGAGGGAGGGAAGAAGAGGAGAAAGCCAATACAAAAATAAATGAAGAAAATGACGTGAGGATCACCTGCTGTGCTCAGGTGAGAGTGAACGAATCCTGAAGTAGATGGGCATTGATGGCCCAGCCAGCAGCACCAGACAGATAATGCTACCTGAGGTTGCCCAGTACACACCTTACTAGTACACAATAATGAGTTACCTCTATCAAGTGAGAACTACATAGTTCACTAAATGGGTAAGTAGGAAATAGAGGGACTTGGCAATGGACAGGCTGTTAACTGGAAGCTCCGATTCCCAGAAGGTGGTGGAGTGTGTAGTAGAAACAATGGAACCAAAGGGTGACTTGATAGCCACATCCACTGAGAACTGAATATTCCAGATTCTTGTTATTCTGTAAGGAGCCCCATCTTAAGAGAGTGACTGGCCACTCTTACTGATAGCGAATAAATACTTAAAAGTCACTTCTCCAGCCAGCCATCTCCTCGCTAGCCCTCGCCTGCTGTCCATCCAGCCACCTCCTCATAATCCAAAACCGTTTCTTCCAATGTCATACAGCCTAAACCTGTCGTGACAGTAACAATGATATGAGAGCAGATACAACAATCCACAAAACATAGTCAAGAGGACTGGAACACCCAAAGCAATGAGCATACCCCTTCCCTAGGTCATCTTGACTTGAAAATGACTTCAGATCAACTAGGTTTGCTTTACTACAAGCAAAGTTTTGAAAGCAAAGTCAGGACTGTGGTTGATGGAATAGTTGGAGAGATGCATAAACCAGAGGAGTCTAACCAAGAAAAAATGAAGAGAGGTGAGAGGAGGGAGTCATGAGAAAGAGAGGTGAAAATGAAAACAAGTCATAACAAGTAAAGGATCAGAGAAAGCCCCGACTGCAGGCACACCCTGGCATAGATGTTCCTGTCACTCCGCAGCTATCAAGATACACTTTGCACTTATTAAGTGTCGCTTTGCCTTCACTTAAACATCTTCAGAGAATTTCTGCTACTTGGAATTAATATAGTTCAAGCAACTTGTGACACACAGAGAAATTAAATCTGACTTAAACTTGCCAAACTACTTAAAGTGTACAAAGGAACTTTAAACTCTTGTCAGATCTACAGGTATTAAGGCCAAGGAAACACTGGTTGTTGACAAGTGTCAGCAGTAAATAGTTCTCTTCCTATTTAAATACAGCTTATCTATAATTGGGAAATTTCAGGACAAAGAATACAAATGTCATTCCAAAGTCTGAGGAAGAGTATTCCAGAAGCATAGTCACTTGGTACTCTATCGTCAATGGTTCAGTGTATACCACAGCTCAGGAACATGCTAGGAACTAGTTCTAGAATGATGTATTTTTTTGTAGCAGTTGACAAGACCTTGCTTCAAATTACAGGGCCTGAGTTGTGATTTTTTACTAAGCTTTTCCTGACTGGTTGCACTGACATCCACTCTGAACTACTGGTACCACCAACACATATTCTTTTAGATTCTGTAGCTCAAAACTCAGGATGGCCTCAAATTTCTCCAGAATTCTATCCTGCTATATGAGTCACTGGGACCCAAAAGTTTTTTTATGTTGTTCTATGTGTGGGAAAGAGCAATACTTCCAGCATCACTGTATGCTGAGACAAACATATCCCCTAGATATCCCCTATTGAATTGTGTCCCAAAAAAATGAGTCACAAAGAAGATGAATTTTGCTCATGTGCTTTTGCCTCCTGGGATCCTCGAACAAGCATTTGGAGCTTACAAACAATACACAGATAATGAGGCAGGCATATTTGATTTTGTTAAGAGTCTTACTGAGGTCCTTCATTCCCCAGGCACTTTTTATCTTCCTGAGATATATCTCACACAATGGATGTTCCACTTTGTGCTCTTACAAGCTATGGCCGGACTTTCTTAAATGTTGGAGATTTTGAAATATCTAGATTCAGCTTTGCCCAGAGCAACCCTGAAGTGCCTCTTTCCCTGATACCCATTCTAGTGCTTTAATCCCACCTCAACCTACCCCTTTGGAGAGTGACCCCCAACAACAGGCAGTGTGGGATATTGGAAACAATAGGAGAAATGACGAAAGTCTTCCACAAGATTTTATTTCAGACTAGCCTAGATTGATGGCCTAGATTTCTGCAACTAGATCATGGAAGAAGGCAGGTCCAGACAGAGAAAAGAGAAACAGCCAAGGCACAGTGGAAGCTGAGAGGTAAAGAGGGAGCAGGTGTAAGGAAGATCGTCAGAACATCGGCCCCTTGTGCTGTCACAGAGTGCATAATGCTCCAACTGCATGAGCTGCTTTTGTAGTCCTGTAATTCTTTTTCAAATCTTACAACTAAGTTTAGATTCACAAACTGAAGGTCAATGGCTAGCTGAATATTGTGTTTTTGTATGTGAGCCTTGCAGTACTGAAAGAAAAGAAGAATTTTAACCCCTGGATCATATCTATGATTCATCAGTTAATGTTTCCTTACATGGTATCTAGCCTTTTGTGTTGTAGCTTCTAATTTTAAACTCGCATCAAATTTACTGACAACAATCACCTGGACACCACTCCTCCCTGTCCCCCTACACACACACACACACACACACACACACACACACACTAACAATTTCTGATCTATTCTTTTATGCTTGATACTTTCTTTGCCTTCAAATTTGATCTTCCCCTAGTGAATCACTTTCCATTTGTCTTGATTAAACCTCACTCTATTGATTTCTGGTCTTCTGCTTCTCAGAAACTGGCTGTTTATTAGTCTGTTTTCTGTGAAATTAGCTATCCATCCTGACACTGGAACACTTGTTTAAAGTTTTTTTAATCTAACAGCATTGAATAAGCCCCCCTTTTAAAACTTCGGGTGCTATATTTAATTCAGATAGGAGGAAAAAATCAGTGCCCAACCACTTCACCTTATGATGGGAATTTTTCTATGCTCTTGTCTGGGTGGAGCAAATGGTAAGATTTAAGAATCACTTGTGGGGAATGGAGCTTTAAAGTATGCTTTCTTAGCATACCAAAAGTATGACTCCAACAAATGTCATATTACAATTGATTGAATATTATGTATACCAAATATAGTATTCAGCTATTTATTTAATCTTCAGTATCCAAATAATTAACTTTTAAGTTATTGAATGCATGACATATAGAGATGTACAATTTGAGCCTAGATAAGAGTATCATCCATGTTTAATTCAGTCATTCAGCTCACCTATGACAGAGTCTTACTTTTCAGCCATACTGATGAATGCTGGAGATGGAATAGTCAACAGATGTCGTCTGTCCTTGTGGATCTGTGAGGAAGACAAATCACAGTATTAGCCTCATCCTTATTTCTTATTACACAGAGAAATGAAACCATCAAACGCCATTCCCACAACTAAACTTCCTTTCATCTAAATATTTCCTATATATGCCTTGCCAGCCTGGCCTCCATCCATCTCTTGGATGAAACAGCTTGTCCTCCTCTCTCATCTACTACGCCTATCTAAAGGATGGTGTGGCTACCACGTACTCCTATTAATCTTAAAAGAATCAGTTATTTCAGACTCTGCTTCCTGTCCGCCATCATGATGTGACCAGCCACCTCATGCTCCTGCCACCAAAGACTCAGTCAATCAAATCATGGTGTGCCTTCTCTGCTGTGATGGAATTTACCATTTTAAACTGTGAACCAAAATAACTTCTTCCCTTAGGTTGGGTTTGCCAGGCATTCTCTTGAGAAACAAGAAAAGTAACAACTACCACACTTGAAGATGGAAGGAAGTGGAAAACTATACCAGTGTCTCACTCCTTGGAGGAACCTATGTTGCATGGTTTCAGGGAATGTCCCCTGTCACCCCCTCCACTCTCCCCCCCACCCCACCACCACCACCACCCCCACAAGATTCAGCAGCAGCACTCACCAGATTACCATATAGCACTGATAGTTCTTGTCCCTCCTGTTGTGTAACAGTTTCCTCCAAATCAAAACATTCCCTTTAGAAAGGAGGAGGCATGTTCATGAGACTCAGGAGTTATCAAACTTAACAAGCTAATACTTATAGAAATCACCAGGGAACCTTCTCAAAAGTTCGAATCAGCAAACAACAGCTGATAGAGATTGTGTTGACCAGTCAAGCTATGTTGAGCTGCTTACAATGTATGCAGAGAGCTCCACGGATGCTGTTTTTATGAGGCCTTATCTATGTTGGTATCATGCACATTGGTATAATGGAGTGCTGATTTTTAGTCATACCTGCTCCTGTAAGTGACCTCTTACCTACATTCAACCTAATAACTCCAAAGAAAATATATTAGTTCACTGAGTTGGACTTGCATACAATTGTTACATTGGTCTGTTGTGAGTTCTCTTTCTGGATTGAGTAAGTGTGTGTATTTTGTGTCTTCCAACAAAAAGTTTCTCTTGCAATACTTACTCAGCGTCCCCCACATCTCCACTTCTCTATCTAGAATTATGTTTCCTCCACTCACACACTTGTCGCAAAGTCATCTGGTTCTCATAGAACTCAAACTAAACAGTGTTCTGAGAATAAGTTCTGTTGTTTCTATTTCTGCCCTTTACCTCTTTAAGTATCATTATCTTTCCTTTTTTTTTTTCTGCTATTGCTTCTATGGATGCACTTCTGGCACAGCGGCTATCTGACCCTTGCCTTATGTCCTAACTTCTTTTCTGCTGCGGTGATAAAACAACACAAGCAAAGGCAACTTGGGGAGCAGAGGGTCTGTTCCAGCTTATACTTAAAGGTCACAGCCTATCACTGAGGGAAGTTAGGGGAGGAACTCAAGAGAAGAACCTGAAGACAAAACCACACAGGAAGGCTGCTTACTGGCTCACTCTCTGGCTCATGCTCAGCCAGTTCACATGGCTGTGGATGATGTTATTTAGACTGGGCTGAGCCCTCACTCCCATATTATTCATCAGTTAACCTGGGCATTGTCGCAGTTGAGATTTTCTCTTACCTACCCTTTAAATTGTGCCAAAGAGACAATAAAAACTTACCAGTAGAACATGCATAGTCCCTCACCTGTCATATGTCATACTCTTGTTGTGATTACTGCACCAAGAAAGACTATTTGTCATTCAAATGGTATTTTATGAATTTCTTAAATCCACACTAACTTCATCTTTGACCCAGTAACTTGTCGTTACTCCCATGGTCTAGGTGCATCCAGTTAATCATACTTTTCATAATCACTAATCACTATTTCAGTGCCCTGACTTTACACCTTCTACATGGATTGGCATCCCTCTCCCACCTCATTCCCAGCTCCTGGGCAGCCTTCAAGGTCTCATTCACTTTTTATATCTCTAGAAATACAGGCTTTATTTTAATTGGATATTTTATTTGCTAACATTTCAAATGTTATCCCCTTTCCCGGTTTCCCCTTTGCAAACCTCCTATCCCATCCCCCCTTACCCTGCTTCAGTGAGGGTGTAGCCCCACCCACCTTCCTTCTCCAGCCTCACCACCCTAGCATTCCTCTACACTATAATGACACACAACTACAATTATCAACACAGATCTAATTTTAAACAAGCCTGAGTTACAATGCACTTTTTGAAAGTAGGGTATTCTACCTTCAAAAAATACTTTGCAGACACGTTTTCAAACTCATGAAAGTCTTTTAATAGTAAACAATCTCTCATGTCAACATTAAAGATAAAGTGCTGAAGATCAAATGACTTGGGATTTAACACATTACTGTAAATTAATCTTAGTAGTCAAATAAACTAGAGCAAATTCCACTTGATCTGATGAAATTAAAAGTCAAGAAGGCAATAGATTTCTGAAGAAATACTACATGGACCCTCAAATCCATTTCTTTGTCCTGAAATAAATGAAATATGTGGACAGAATTCTATATTTTCAAGCATTTTCTGTGAGTTTTCAAACTTACTCTGAGTTTCTCTAGTGCTAGCAAGTCTCTTTTTGTGTCTCATTTTCTTAGGCTCCTACTTTGCTTTTCCTAAAGAAGTACCAAATACACTTAATCAGACAGCTAAATCAGAATTCTCAAGTGTGCCCAGTTATAAGAGGGACTATTTTTTGCTTCTGCAAAATCAATAATTCATTGAATTTAACTTGAGGGAGGGAGCCTAGAAATTTGGGTTTAAAAGCCCCAACAAAATTATTTTCTAAAAAATAATTCTTTGCTAGTTTCTTTTCTATTGGCAAGGGCAATATATAGAAAAGAGTTTATTTTAGGCTTAAGGATTCAGAAGGTTAAAGTTTATGATGATAAAGTAGAGGTAACAGGTATCAGGTGCCTGGAACTGCCATCTTTCAGAATGGCAACGAGGAGGCATAGCATGCTTTGAATGATACAGGACTTTTGGAACCTCAAAGAGCAACCTGTGTGACATACCTCTTCCAACAAGGCCGCACTCCCTAGTCCTTTCCAAATTGTTTCTCTATCTGGGAACCAAGAATTCAAATATATGAGCCTAGGAGGGACATTCTTTTCAGCTTCTGTCTATTATAAATAAGGCTGCTATGAACATAGTGGAGCATGTGTCCTTATTACATGTTGGAGCATCTTCTGGGTATATGCTCAGGAGTGGTATAGCTGGGTCCTCAGGTAGCACTATATCCAATTTTCTGAGGAATCACCAGACTGATATCCAGAGTGGTTTTACCAGCTTGCAATCTCATCAGTAATAGAGAAGTGTTCCTCTTTCTCCACATCCTCTCTAACATCTGCTGTCCCCTGAGTTTTTCATCTTAGCCATTCTGACTGATGTGAGGTGGAATCTCAGGGTTGTTATCATTTGCATTTCCCTGATGATTAAGGACGTTGAACATTTCTTTTGGTGCTTCTCAGCCATCTGGCATTCCTCAGTTGAGAATTATTTGTTTATCTCTGTACCCCATTTTTAAGTGGATATTAGCTCAGAAGAATACCCAAGATAAAATTCACAGACCACATGAATCTCAAGAAGAAGGAAGACCAAAGTGTGTGTGCTTTGGTTCTTCTGAGAAGGGGAACAAAATACTCACAGGAGTAAATATAGAGATAAACTGTAGAGCAGAGACTGAAGGAAAGATCATCCAGAGACTGTCCCACCTGGGAGGTCATTCCATATACAGTGAGCAAACCCTGGCACTATTGCTGAAAGACCCTGATATGGCTGTCTGCTGAGAGGCCCTGCCAGAGCCTTGCAAATGCAGAGGCTCACAGCCAACCATTGGATTGAGTGTGGGGTCCCCAAGGAAGGAGTTAGAGAAAGGACTTTAGGAGCTGAAGGGGTTTGCTACCTCATAGGAAGAACAGCTATGTCAACTAACCAGACCCCCCAAAGCTCTCAGGGACTAAGCCATCAACCAAGGAATACACATGGCTCCAGCTGCATATGTAGCAGAGGCCTTCTCAGGCATCAGTGGGAGGAGAGGTCTTTGGTCCTATGAAGGCTTGATAGATGCCCCAGAGTAGGGGAAATGAGTGTGGGGAAGTAGAAGTGGAGTGGGTAGAGGAACAACCTCATAGAAGCAGGGGAAGGGAGGATGGGATAGGGATTTTCTGGGCAGGGAGGGGGGACCTTGAAAATGGGATAACATTTGAAATTTACATAAAGAAAATATCTGAGAGAGAGAGAGAGAGAGACTGAACAAGCCATGGAAAGCAAACCTGGAAGCAGAACTCCATAGCCTCTGCCTCAACTCCTGGTCCCTGCTCTGAGTTCCTGCTCTAACTTCTCTGGGTGATAGATTTCAAATTATAAAATAAAATAAGCCTTTTTCTTCCCAAGTTGCTTTTGGTCATAGTGTTTTATCGCAGTAGTAATTTTTAAAATGATGTAGAATTCAATCGGTGTGGGAATCTCTGGGGAGACAAGTTCCACTAATGTGTGGGTGACAGCATCTTGCTTGCCACCAACTATGTCAGCTCAGTAGCTGCTGATTTTATCTGGTCCAAAAGAACTTAGATGTTTAAATCATAGTTTATCCTGAATCTGTCTAGTTATGGTAGCTACACACAGATGATCTGTAAACTCAGAGTGTGTTTCTGATTATAATCACAGGGAGTAGCTTCACCGAATAGGAAAATTCTGTGCCACTCAATTTGAATTGTAAAATCCTCTCCAACATGCCCTCTTGAAGCTCATGTCTCTGCAGATAGAAGTAAAATGAGGTTCCTAATTTACAGTCAGTGTTATGATGCACCAGGTAACCATAGCTCTCGGGTGAGGAAAGCGGGGACTTGACACAGCAATTTAGGGTTTTTATGGTTAGAATCATTTTCGTGTTAATGGGTCCATTGACAATCATAATATTGGGCAATGAAAATGGTGTTAACTTTACTCAGCCATTCCCAAATTTTCACCTTACATTTCTTTTTTTTTTCTTTTTTCTTGTTTAAACAATCACTGACAGTCTCAGCTGAAAATGACCTAGGAGGTCCCAGAACCCAAGAAAAGCAGACTGCCTGACTGACTACAGGGAGAATTCTGTCTACAACCAGGATTTAGTTTCCTCAAAGAAATAGTTTTCTCTTTAAATTCATTCATTCATTCATTCATTCACTCACTCACTCACTTACTTGAGACAGAGACTCACTCTCTGGCCCTGGATAGCCTAGATCTCATTGTATACCTCAGTCAGGCAGAGAGCTGCCTGCCTCTGCATCCAGAGTGTGTGATAAAAGGTGTGTTCCACCGTGCCTGTCTTTTTTATCTTGTAATCAGCATATGACTTAGAGACAACAAAGTGCCCACATTTTCAGGGAATTCTTACGCCTGCATACCTGAAGAAATGAGCCCCTAGGGATGTTGAGAGGTTCCATGGAGTTGCAGGCCATTACCATTCAAGGGAGTAGAAATGTAGCTTGGACACTGAGGATCTACATCATCTTGTTTTCAATTTCTTTATTTGTAAAATGAGGAACTGGATAAGTGGTTTTTAAGATGCTTCTCCAGCTTAGTAATTCTACGGGTACTTTAAGTATAAACAATTTATTTGATATTAAGAAATAGGAAAAAAACTAGAGGTTTTTTTGTGAATACCTTGTTAGAGAGACAGACTTAAGTATATAAAACAGAGACCCATGCTTTCTGGTAAACTGGCATTTCTATTAATTACCCATGAGCATGAACTTGATCTTACTATTGTTTGAAAATAAATCATGCTTCCTTCTTTCTCCTTTCTTGTCTTCTAAAGGTATTTGATTAAATAAATTTATGTTTTGTATTTCACACAAACAAATAATTTTCCTACAGAGTTACACTGCATCATGATGATATATATGTTACTGGTTTATCTGAGAAATATGAGATCAATTATTATGCTATACAAAAGCAGAAATTCTGAAGGTAATAAATCTCAAGTGAATAATATAAAATTATATTTATAAAGTCTGAAATGAAATTAACATTAGTCATTTTTTTACCAAATTATGTGAAGCGTATTTCTTTTTTCCAAAATGATCTCAAGGAATGGCATAAAAACCCAAAAGGACCTTTTGGGATTGTTTGTACCTAAAAGAAAAGTGTAGGGCAAAATCCCTACACAGTACTTTGGGTTCTGGTCTGTTTTGACTAAGTGAGAATTACAGAGATGAGACATTCAATACCTCACTTAGAAATCACCTTTTCCCCTTGTCATATGAGGATTCATGCTTTTTTTAATTAGAAATTGATCAAAGCCTAATAAAACCTGAGGAGTGATAACAGTAAAAATTCCTCTCCCAAAAGCCAAGTTTAACCTCGTGAATTCTCTCCTGCTGGACTCACTTCATGGCCCAAGTCTATGTCTGAGCAGAGATTGGGTGGGTGAATTCCAGTTAATATTCTTGTGTTGCTTCTTGAGAAATTCTTAATTGCTCAGAGCAGTTCTGCAAAGTGAGTCAGAGAGAGGGGAGAAGTGTAAATAATTACCAGGCAGCATAAAATGAACAAAGATATGTTTGAAGAAGCTTCAAGAGGTTTAGAGAGGTGAATGATCTAAGGAGATTTGTATGCAAAGACTTAAGGTTAGGCCAACAGAACCTTTGATTGATGTTCACTCACACCTAACTCCTCGGCTCTCCCTTAAGAATGGGTATGTGTTTTAAGAGCTGAGAAAAGCAGACAGTATGAGCTAATAAAAGAGTAGAAAAGCCATTAGGGCAAAGAAAAGCTTCCCAGGACTGTTTATAGTTATGGATGGCAGTGTGGGTGAGGGTACTAAGTCATATCTGCCTTGTGGTCAGGTGTTGGATGTGTTTGTGTATTTGATGGAAAATTTGTAGAGTCCATTCATATGGACCCATGGAAACAATGACAAAGTGTCCTTAGCAGTGGATGCGCACATACCTTACTGTTCTCTTCCAGGGAAAAACAAAACTCAAAAGCCTAGGGGTGAAGCTGAGGTCAGTTAATAAGGAAACTGATATGAATTAATATAATGAGTACAGAGATAGCCCGATGGAAGCGCTTTGTTAGAGTGCAGGAAGGGACGAATCCTATGTCAGAGTCACAATTAGAGCCCAGATTGGGTTGTTTCATGACTAGAACTCAGACACAAAAATGATCAAGCAAAAGTGATGCCATGACCAAGTGTCAAAACATTGACATTATCAAGCTAGAGTGAGCTCACAGTGGACATGGCCAGGCAAAGTTAGTCTAACCTTTATCAGGTGAAATACAAGGTATCATGTCAAGCTGGGAGGTAAGGGATTGTAGTGAAAGAACTGAATGAAGGGACCTAGGCTCCCTCATTTCAGGGTCTGGCACAGGCTTCTCTGTGGCCAGGATTTGTCCCAGTCTACTTTTCTTACAGTGTTTGGCTCAGGCTCCTTTGGGTTTGAGGTTTGGCCCCAGCTTTCAATGTGTTAGTGTGTTACCTGGAATTGTACCAGCTTGTCTGTGCTGATGATTACCAATACTGAAGGCAGCCTAAGCTTAGAACCCCATCAATACCCTCCTCCCTGCTATTTCTGGGGTGGGCTGCCATCACAAACTATCACCAAAGGCCGACAGCAAGAGTTGGAGTTCTATAACAGGTTGGATGGGTGGGTGTCCTTTCCATGTGATCTTGAATGACCAGATCCTGTCGAGGCATCCCTCAGATTCCTGCTCTTTCCCCCTCTTCCACTTGTCCTGTTAGAATCTAACAGTTGGATTGTGGATACATCAAGTAACAAAACAAGTCTGTCACCCAATTCAGGGTTTATACCACCAAGTATAAAAAGATCGGGCCTTATGTCAAACATCCTTCCCTTGGAATACTTACCTAGTCCTCCTATTATTTCAAGGTACCTTCAGCCTGGAAAGGTGAAAATAGGCAGGGATACCACTTTCTCATGCTTAATGTCCAAAACTTAAATGCTGCAATCAACATGGTACTCCCATAGTTATTAATACATAAGAGTGACATCTATTTCAAGTAGGTACAGGGTACAAAAGTGATTGAAAACTGTTTTCGAGTCTAGGCCCTTTCAATCATTAACTTTTAATCGTGCATTGTAATAAGGTTCCACACCAGAGGGCTTGCCTAGCATGCCAGAGGCCCAGGGTTTGACCTTCAGCACCACAAAATGGATAGGGAAATGACATAGAGTTAAACGCATTGCTTAATAAATAAACGAGAAAGCTGTGAGTACAGAGTAACATCGCCTGTGAGCGTTTGCAGCCAGTCCCATTACCTTAGCTTCATAGATTCAAGGAAGCATCTATCTTTTCCTGTCTTTACCTCAGCCAAGCTTCCTCTCAAATGACTGAGTGAAAAGGTGAATGACCACACTTTCACCCCCCAAAATATGTCAAGCTCACTGCCCAGGCACAGTGGAAGGTTCTCAGTGATGGGAAGGTGCCATTTACACTATCTTGAGCCCAGGGTCACTTTGTATCAAGGAATAAAGTAAGGATGATAAAAGAAGATAACCAAGATCACTCTCTAATCTCTCCTTACACACACACACACACACACACACACACACACACACACATGTTTCTGAGACATATGAACTCACATATGTATATAAGAACATACATGCCACACACTAAATTAAGTATAACTAAATATATGAATATAAAAAGTAGAAGGATAGAGTGCTAGAACGGTGTTTCCTGTTAAATCAATAACTGTGGTCACCCTGGGGTGGACCCCAGAGCACAAATGAAAAGATTGTATCTGAGAAGACCCCTAGTCCCTCAGACAGCGGTACTCTAGAAGAATCCCCTACCTGTACGGGCTGCTATGCACCAGAGGTGTCACTAGCATGAGGTGTGAGTGAAGAGCTTCAACTTGTACTAGTCTGCAGCCCAGAGTCCTTGAAAAGGCACAAGCTATGTGGATTCATCCTGGTCCGTCTCTCCCTGGTATGCAGAGGATATCATCTCCATGTGTCATTTCATGGCTTATCTCTGTCTAGACATTGCCTGCTTTTCCTACCCACAGCCACCTCTTCTTGTCATAGCCCCTGCCCTTTAGAACAAACATGCTTCAAGTACTTCATTGTTCTCACACCCTTCAAACTCTTTAGATCCAAGTACATCATACTGGGGGTGGATTAGGTCAGCACCTGTGAATTTGGGATACAGTCCAACCCATAACACAGCACAAACCTTTCTGCCTATCTACCCATGCTTTCTAAATCCTAACACATCACAGCAGATACTGAGCTGCTCTCAGGCTGAGACTGCCTGCTGCTTTTATTATTTCAATAACCATTTCTGTGATGTCACACATCACAGAGTCCTGACTTCACTTCAGTCTGACATCTCAAAGTGTGCAGGAAAATGGCTGGTAGTACTTCTTCCTCAGTTTAAATGTTGGACCTGTGTTCAAGTGTCCAGAGAAATGCTTTGCTTTGGGGAAGTTAGTGAAGCCTTTTCTCCGAGGTCCTTTCGGAGGAACCACCTCACATCCAGCAACCATACACACTTCTCCTAGCGATAACATCATATTTGGTAAGAGGGGGCAGATGGCAGTTTCCTGAGCCTGATGTCTGAATATCACACTCTGCTTCATCATTCCAGCAGAATGTGCCAGATAGTGAGTCATGTATAGATCACAGGGGCTGGGTCCTAGGTCATAGTAAAAGATATAAGCCATGTCCTAGACATATCCGCCACCATACAGACTGTGAGCCACATGGCAGATATTGTGCCAAAACACAGAGGGTGAACCACAGTAGTGATAGAAGAGCCACAGAAGAAACACAGAAGCTGTGCCACCACTCCAGTATCTGACTGGAAAGTCTCTGACTTCTAATGCTGCTGATGGCAAGGCTGTAAGCATGCTGGATCCCCTCCAGACTAGGAGGTAACAAAAGCACTACCCCATTGTCTCTGGTACTCTACCCATGGCTTTCCAATGACTGGCATGAAATGTGGTAAAAAGCTCTGGTTTGCAGAACTTCTGAAAAGGAAGGTACCAAGGAACCAGGATCAACTCAAGATAGGTCTCTCAATCATTTGAGATAGGTGATCTGGGGAAGAGCAAGGAGTTAGGACCCTTCATGTGACAGGAGTAAATAAAAACTCTGGAGCCACCCAATAGGACCTTCAGTGTTCAAGGGCTCAGCAGATAGTTCATGTGGACCAGGAACAGTCCCTAGCACCACCATTCCTCTGGGGAGGGTGCATAGGGCACATAGTCAACCACACCAGTAAGCAGTCTCTGAGACCATGAGCCTAGGCAGCAGTCTCCCAGGGATGCTGATGGCCCACAGTCCTTTCAGGAACTATTTCTAATTCTGTTAAGTCAGAGAGCAAGTCGGATGAAACATGTATACGTGCAAAAGTCAATAGTCATGCTTCATAATGAGTTTACTCTGCACGCCGAAGTGTGGGGCATGTGCACATATTGCTTACTTGTGCACCAGAACGGGCTTCATATTGAATGAAAGAAGGTGCCCCTGCTGGGAGCGGGGACCACTCTTTTCACTGGTTTTAAAAGAAAACAAGGTTCTTTTATTATGCTAATTTTCCCTAGGAACACATGACACAATGTTCTCTAACATGTGGAGGTTAACTTTTACTCTATTTCTATTTGTTTAGCACAGAGTCACTATGGAAGCCAGGGAACTGGGGAGGAGACATAAAGGAGTTTGGTGGGGTTTATCTGCCTCATGGCTAGGGCAGTTGTACCATGGCCTGTGGACTGCTGATATGGCTTACATGTCTGTGCCATGACTCACGTGTCTGCAAGGTGGCTATCACATCAGCACCATGCCTCCCATGCCTGCCTACAACCTTCTTCACAGCGTAGCAGGTCAGTATTCTCAAAAGATGCTTTAACACCTTTTGTCTGTAAAAGAAAAGCTGGAGATGGCCACCTACTGGAAAGAGTGGTAAGGAGGGTGTAGAGGGAAGGTTGATCAATGAATAGTATGCGCCCATTAATTACAATAAATAAATTCTGGTATTCTACGACACAGTGGGGTGGGAATAAATGAAAACACACTACATATTTCATAAGGCACAAGGCTAGATGAAATGACCCAGCATGTTTTCCTCACAAAATATAAATGTTTGAGGAAATATTTTTCTTTTGATTTGCATTTTACGCAATGAATGTGTTTAGTAACATTTCATATAGCATGACTAAAACATTAATTTTCTTATGTCTCAACTTTAAAAACAATTTTTAAGATTTGTATTTTATTTTCATGTGTATATATAGGTGTGCACTCACATGCATGCATGCATGTGTGTGCACACATGTGCCACATACGTGTAAGTACCCATAGAGGCCAGAAAAGGATATGAGTGGTAGGTGGTTATAGGCTGCCCAACGTGGGTTCTAGGAACCAAATTCTGATCTTCTGGCAGAGCAAACAATACTGTTAAATGCTGAACCATTTCTCCAGCTACTTTTCAAAAAAGAATTTAAGTAAATAATTAATTAATGGAAGAAACACCTTAAAATTTCAGAATTTTATGGGGGAAAAGTATTCAAACACATGCTGAAATATAGAGTTCATTGCTGTAACTGTGCACTTACTCTAACCCTTATAAAATGTCACCCTAGAACAAAAAGATAGTCCTTGTAAGAGAATTGTTAACACGCTCTTGCAACAAGGAGAATCAATTCACTACTGAGAATCTCTCCTGAATTTTCCACTCTGATCTAGGTTACATCTCTTTCTGTGCAAATGTCCAAGGACTTAAACTTTACTGACATCAGGTTCAGGGCTCTTACTCTACATTGCCGTACAATGTAACTGTACTTGTGGTGGTGGTGAGAAGCCTCCACAGAGAACAAGTTCAGGTCAGCTCAGCACTCCAGAGTTCTGTAACCCAGGCAACTCCCCTAACCTCCATGGGCTTCATTATCTTTGCCTGGAATGTGAAAAACTTGCCCTCAGAAGGTCTCCTTCAGTCTTTGGAAATTCCTCTATCTATATACTGTTTTAATGAGCTATTCTAACTTTCTCCAGTACAATGCAAAAGGTGCTGGATTATAAGCAATGCTAGTGGAGCAAAACAAAAACAAAAACAAAAACAAACAAAAAAAAATGCAGGTCCATAAAACAAAACCAGAATTTCCTAAATTCAGCTTAAATAACAGACCTCCCCAATTTACATTTTACTGTAGAAGCTCATAAACTCAAAAAGGTTTATCTGAGAACAGTCCCCTTGGATTTCCAAATCATTTTCTTTTACTGACTAGGAAAAGGAACACCAAAATCTCTTCTTTGCAATCTGCTTTGAAAACCATCAAGCAATGATCAATAGTACAGAAGCTGAACATGGACTCATCATTAACTCATCAGCATGGGTAACTAAATTACCTTGACCAAGATGTTTCTTTGTCCAATTCCCAATTATATAAAATGGTATCTTGAAAAGAATTCAACAAAATACTATAAACACCTAGCACATATTAAGAATGCCACAAGCAGAATATAACTGGGACATTAAAAATTCAAAAAATAATGACCACTAATTTAAAACTGCTCACCTGAAATTGATACTATCAGATCCTTTCTGTAAATTACTCAAGATTTGATAAGATGCTAAATTCTCTGTGTTGTTGCAGAAATGGAGTTGGGATGGTCGTACCTTGGCTACCTGCGCTCAGAGCATTGTTTCCCTTGGGCTTATTTTGTTAACAATTCATATCTTGTGTTCAGTTACTTTGGGAGCTATGGAGTGTGTCCTAGGAAGAAATTTGATAAGAACTTTTATGAAAAGTATCATCTAATGTGTGATTCTGGCTGTACCAGTTGTATCCTAATGGTTGGTCTGAGAGAGGAATACCTTTCAATTTATAATACAGAAACCTCCCCCTAGAAGACGAATGGCCTGGGTAACCAAGCCACTGAGGTCGGCCATTTTCTAGGAAGTGGTTGTCAGTGTTCACTGCACAACAGAATAGTCTGAGAACTGTAAATGCTTTCAATTGCAGCCTTACTTATGGCCAGTGAATATACAGATCAAGACGAGATGTGCAGAAAAGATAAGCCATCCAGAGCGTTTTCAGCTTGTCTGTATAGATCCAGATGTCACATAGAGCCATGCAGAGCATTTCCAGCTTGTCTGTATAGATCCAGATGTCACATAAAGTCTAGAGATTCCAAATGAGCCTAAGAGGCTCTCCCAGAAATTCCTTAAACTCACAGACTGTGGTTGATTTCACTGATCAAGATAAATGCCGCAGAAAAAAAAAGACAAAAACAAAAAAGACTCCATGAAGCATGGATCTCAGCATCTCGGAACAAAATCTGAAGATCTGGAGTCTTGATTCATTCTGGAAAATCCGAGACACTTCCCACTTCACACACATCAGTGAACATCTATGTAAATGTAGAGAGGGGGAGGCTATTGTCTTCAAAGTCACATTTAAATAGAGAAACCAGTCTTCAGTAACGAATGACATTAATATCATTTGTCCACACTGGAAGGCTTTATTACATGTGCATTCATATAGTGTAGAAAGAACTGACAACAGGACAGAATGTGCAAAATAGAGCTGTGCTCACTCAGTTACACTTTAGATAAAATGGATAGACCTTCCTCAGCTTGGAAAAAAATGTTGTCCTGGTAAAATTTTGTACTTTAAAATATTCCTTAACAAAAACAGGATCCAAATAACAAAACTATATATTACTTTGATGAAACAAAAAGTATTCCTATGAATACATTTTAGCTTTGAAAAATATTAACTGATAATTTTATTATAGTTATAAACTGTATGTGCCAAGGTGTTTTGTGAATCCTCATCAGTCACCCCCACTTTGACCACAAGAGGAGGGGGTCCTTTTGCAATAAAATTGGCATTGCCGGAATTTTGAATTTTAATCCTTGACTATCAATATCTAGGAATATCTAAGTAATATTAACATCCTCTTTGTAGAAAGCATTTTATTCACTAGGAATTAACTTCCATATATGCCATTGTGAGTCTGTAGGGGGAAAACCTTAAAATTAATTTGAAGGAGGAAAAATGTATCTGTGCTTGTTATTTTAGAGAGTCAAATCATGCCCAAGTGACTCCATTGTTTTAGGGTCTTTAGAAATGTTAAGGTAAGGAGCACAAGCAGAGCTGTTGCCATAAGGCAGCTGAGATCCAAAGAGGAAAGGAGACCAGGATTCTAATAAGCCTCCTAAGGCATATTCAAATGACC
This sequence comes from Apodemus agrarius, assembly GCA_964023405.1. Taxonomy (NCBI): domain Eukaryota; kingdom Metazoa; phylum Chordata; class Mammalia; order Rodentia; family Muridae; genus Apodemus; species Apodemus agrarius. Next base: position 69,679,607 of record OZ030006.1, on the reverse strand, counting down.
TGGCCTCCTTCTGCCAGGCCTCCCTTTTTACAGATTCCACTATTGCACAGAACTATCAAAGCCTTTAGCATGTGAGTCTGGAGAAGACAATTAAGACCCAAACCATAATATGGTTTGAATTAAATTTTCATCATTAAATATGCTAGTATACATCACCAAAGACCTTATAGCGTATCAACAGAGGATGAAGCATTTTGAATAATTAATAAAGATGCTCATTTGTAAAATAAATCAGATTAAACCTCACACAATTATAAGGATACAGATTTATTTAATTACAAAAATCTGAATATAGAATAGAAATAGTACTACTCAGTTCTTATCCCTGATATTCTTCTGATTAACGATGGGAATCTGGAAATTTTTCATCTTCGCTATATTTTTAAGACTTTGATAGTTTTTAATTTTTAACTATGTGTGTCATCGTTCATATGATCAAGAAAACCAAAAGTTCATTTCCATAGTGGAAAAAGCAGAATAAGTTCCTCTTTAGTTATGTGCTGACCTCTGACATGAGAACTTCAGTCTGGCACTCATTACTCAATTTTAAGAAATACACTTATTTCCCAGTGAAATTACTGCCTTGTGTTTTGGGATGGCTAATAGCAAAATTTCTTTTTTTTTCAGGATTACATAATATTTATTTTACTACAGCTCTTGCCCTTCAAGACATCTCTCCCATAATATTCACAGGTAGGGAAGGAACGTAATTGTTTTCCGTTGTTATTCTTGTGACTATTTTCTTTTCCTCTTGTTTTTCAATCATTTTTCTCAATTCTTCCCATAAAGGCCCTACAGATAAAGATTTATTTAGTACAAGAACATCATCTTTAAAATCTCTATTTTCAGAAAGTCCTTGTTACAACTATATCAGTTTTCTTCTGGAAGTTTCAGTGTTTCCGGTTTCACATTGAGGTTTTTGATACATTTAGAGTTACAATTTGTGCAATGTAATAGATGCAGGTCTAATTATCCACAAATTAAAGTCAATTATAATTGACAAAGTAGGACTTCGTAAAACTAAAAAGCCCTGGCACAACTAAAGAAGAATCAGTGTAGGAAGAAGAAGGCGCAGAGAATGGGAGAGACTCCTCTCCAGCTCTACATCTAACCAATGGTTAATAATCACAATATATAAAGAACCCAAAACAGAGCTATAAAAACAAATAATTTCAAAAAGTTGACTACAGAATTGTGATGGTTTTTACATGCAAATCCCAGGGAGTGACACTATTAGAAGATGCGGCCTTATTATAGGAAGTATTTCATTGTGGGGGAGGGCTTAGAAATCTTCCTCCTAGCTAACTGTGGATGTCCAGTCTGTTCCTGGCTTCCTTCAGATGAAGATGTAGAATTCTCAGCTCCTCCTGCACCATGCCGGCCTGGGCCTTGGTGACAATGGACTGAACCTCTGAACCTGTAAGCCAGCCCCAATTTAATGTTGTGATTTATAAGACTTGTCTTGGTTATGGTGTCTGTTCACAGCAGTAAAAGTCTAACTAAAACAAGAATTAAACAAAATTCTCTAAAGAAGAAATAAAACATTGTATACACTCATATACATATGAAATAACAATCTATATTGAGAGAAGGTAATAAGATGATAATAAGATGATATCTAGAAGATTTTTTTCTCTAAAAGATTTATTTTATTTATTATGTAAATACATTGTAGCTGTCTTCAAACATTCCAGAAAAGGGTGTCAGATCTCTTTAGGGATGTTTGTGAGCCACCATGTAGTTACTGGGATTTGAACTCAGGACCTTCAGAAGAGCAGTCAGTGCTCTTAACCGCTGAGCCATCTCACCAGCCCTATCTAGAAAGTTTTTTAGTACAATTAAGACCTGATATATAATGATAGATAGAAATGAATAGATATTTGTCTAAACCTATAGGGTGGAAAACAATATGAGATAACATCAATGTATATGACAAACTCTTGTGCTTAGCATGCATCAATTTATGTTCATAAATCAAATGCACTGCTCTGCTGGGGACTGTTGCTGGAGGAGCCTGTGCCTATGCAGGTACATGAGATATATGGGAAATGTCTGAAAATTCAACTGCTCTAAGAAACAATGTCTGCTGCATTATGTGACTTTTTGGGGAAATATGAACAAATGTCTACTCATCCAAATAAAACTTGAGAAGAGGCCAAAGAAATGATTCTTTCCACGTCTGAGGGCATGAGTGAAGGGTTCCTTATAAATGCCAGGGTGACTTGGACAGGTATATCACTGAAAAGCCCATTCCATCATGAGTGATGACTCAGAGAGGCTGTGTCACTGGAAGCAAGCCCTGCACACCTTGCAAGCAGCTCCACCAACCAGTGCCCTCTCCAACAGCAGATGATTTTTTCTTCCATACCCTGGGGGTGGGGGAGTTGTCCTGTGTGCAGCTCATGCTTTTCTTATAACCGTAAATTCTTTTTTTTAATTTTTTATTGAATATCATCTTCATTTACATTGCCATGGTAAAACCTTTCCCAATTTCCCTCTTCCCCAAAGCCCCCCAACCCCTCCTCCCTCCCCCTGCCTCCACATATATGCCCACTCCCACCCCCACCCCATTCCCCTTTGTTGGGGCCTCTGTTGAGCCTTTACTTGACCAAGGACCATTCCTTCCACTGATGCCCAACAAGGCCTTCTTCTGCCACATTTTTGGCTGGAACCATGTGTGCCCCTTGGTTGATGGTTCAGCCCCTGGGAGTCCTGGGATGTCTGGGTGGCCAGAATCATTGTTCTTCCCATGGGGCTATAAGCCCCTTCAGCTCTTCTGAACCTCCCTCCAGCTCCTCCATTGGGGACCCCATACCCAGTCCAATAGTTGGTTGCTAGGATCTGCCTCTGTATTTGTAGGCTCTGGCAGGGCCCCTCTGAAGACAACCATTGCATGCTCTTTTTGGTATACACTTCTTGTTGTCCTTAGTAGTGTCGGGGTTTGTTGACTGTTTATAGGATGAATCCCCAGGTAGGGCAGTATCTAGGTGGCTTTACTTCAGCCCCTGCTCCACACATTGTCTCCCTTATTGCTCCTGTTAGTATTTTGTTCCCTTTCTTAGAGGAACCAAAGCACCCTTACTTAAGTTCTCCTTCTTCTTGAGATTCCTGTGCTGGGTGAATTGTAACTTGTTTATTTTTAGCTTTTGGGCTAACTTCCACTTATTAGTGAGTGCATACCATGTGTGATCTTTTGTGATTGGGTTGCCTCCCTCAGGATGACACTTTCTAGTTTCATCCATTTGCCTAAGAATTTCATGAATTCATTGTTTCTAATGGCTGAATAGTACACCATTGTGTATGTATACCACAGTTTCTGTATCCATTCCTCTGTTGAGGGACATCTGGGTTCTTTCCAGCTTCTGGCTATTTTAAATAAGGCTGCTATCAACATAGTGGAGCATGTGTCCTTATTACATGTAGGAGCATCTTCTGGGTATATGCCCAGGAGTGGTATAGCTGCTTCAGCAGGTAGTACTGTGTCTAATTTTCTGAGGAATTGCCAAACTGATTTCCAGAATGGTTTTACCAGCCTGCAATCTCACCAACAATAGAGAAGTGTTCTTTTTTTCCCACATCCTCTCCATTATCTGCTGTCCCCTGAGTTTTTCATCTTAGCCATTTTGACTGGTGTAAGGTGGAATCTCAGGGTTGTTTAGACCGTAAATTCCTTATGGGTTTCTCTCCATAAAGAAATGTATCAGATTAGAGAATGTTTCAATCTTGAGAGCTACCAAACATGTCTTTGGAAAAAAAATAAATGTACACTCCCATATTCATGGTTACATATGTATCTCTAGACACAGATTATATACACACATGTATATGCAAACTTTATTATGGAAATACATATATAATATATGCTTTATAATAATCCCCACTATTTTAACACTAAGGTGGAAGAAAATATATTCTGCATTTGTCCTGTATAAAAATACCAAATATTACACCATAAATGTCTCTTAAATAGCTAGACTTCTGAGCAACAGAATGATGTTCTGCTTCTCAAAGAAGTTCTCTTTAGTTTCCCAACCACATCAGCATCTGTGAGGTAGAACCAGGATGTGCTGATGTAAGCGCTTGTCTCTGACCGCCTGTGAAGTACTCCATTCTGTCTCACACTTCCAAACCTGGCATGGGCATGGTCTTCCGACGCTCTTCTAAACATCACTGGCCAGTGAAAAACCTGATGCAAGACCTGAAAAACCAAACCAATGTCCTGAGGCAAGAAATAAGGAGTTCAGAAAAAGAGGATTCTTGGAAATAGAGATAAAGGAGAGATAGGAGAAAGCTGCTAGAGACAAGAGGTGAGGCTGACTGGAGAGAGTAACATAAACCAACAGGGAGAAGAAAGAACTCAGGGAGATGATGAGAGAGGAGACACAGGGAAGAATTGGCCCAGACTGAAGAGAGGTAACTAACAAAGTGGTAAGACATAGTGTAATTTAAATGGCTAAATAAGTTAAAAGATAATCATGGAATGCCAACCCTTATAGCCTAGACATTTAATAATAAATAATTAGTCTCAGAGTTATCATCCCTTGAGCAGGAGCTGGGACAGGAAAAAATGTTAAAATATTTTTAACAGAAAACTACTTTATGAAGTAGGAACAGTAGATGTTTGTTATTCTTAGCCCACATAGATGAGAAGACTGAATTTGAAATGATTTATTAGCCCAATTTACATCAGAATATGGAGTTAAATTAAAATGAAGTCCTCAAAATCTATTTCTTAAACAAAAGAAGTAAAGGGATAAATATGTCCTGATTTCAAATACGGCTTTATTCTGAGGTCTCCAAGAATGTTATTTATCATAGTTAGGTCAAGATTCTCATTTTCCCTTACATATAAAACACTGTATATATACTGTATGGTGTCACTGTATTGTACCATTAGACACCTTGGGAGTAGAGTCACAGAAATCAGGAGTTACTAAATACCTACCTACTCACTTCTCTCAGCTACTCCCTAAAATGATAGTCATTTCTCAGACAGTGGAGGTTGTGTGGAAACTCCTCCCCCTCTAAATTACTACCTTACCCAAGATATTGATCAACAGGATCAGTTCTACAAAATAAAAGTGTTGGGGCTGGAGAGATATCTCAGCAGTTAAGAGCACTGGCTGCTCTTCCAGAGGTCATGAGTTCAGTTCCTAGGAACGATATGGTGGCTCATGACCTGATGCCCTCTTCTCACATGCAGGTGTACAAATGGACAGAGCACTCATACCTTAAAGAAATCTTTTCTTTTTTAAGTGTATTAGGGGCAGGAGTGGTACAGGTCTTTAATACCAGCAGCAGAGAGGCAGAGACAAGTGGATCTCTGAGTTCAAGACTAACCTAGTCTACACTGAGAAACCCCATCTTGGAAAAGCAAACAAACAAACAAACAAACAAACAAAAACAAGTGCAATGGGAAATACAACACCACTGAAGGAATAACTTAAATGGAAAGACAAGATAGAAATGTTAGTGAACCATAGCAAAGTGGGATAGCTTCTCTGAGTCAGATCCTAACTAGATTTTTTTGTAACCAAATTGAAATCCTTGGAACTGAAGAGTCTTCATTTCCATGAAGAAAGGTTCTGTGGGGAATGACGAACATGATCACAGACTCCTGGCAATGGTTCTGTGATCCTGGTTGGCATCTTCTGTTGCAGCTGGAACTCCTGGGTCCCTTTCAGGGAACATTGTCTTCTCCACACCACTCACTGATCAAAACTCTGTCACGTGGCTTCTCTTCCCAAGGAGCAAGGCTGAGGGACTCCGTTATAATCAAAATAGCATTTGCTAAGCATAAGACAGTATGTAGAGCTGAGTTGTAAAGAACTCAGTTTCTTTTCAAATTTTCTTACTCCCTTTTCCCCTTTTTGAAATAGAAAAACAAAACAGAAATTGAGGAATATAGTGAGTTTTTCTGAACAACTACAAGTATCCTTGGTAAGCAAGTAAGTCCTGATACAGGAAAGTTTGGAAGTATTTGTTATAGTTGAAGATCTAGAACACTATTAACCAAACTGCTAAGATGAACTCTGAAGAGGGAAGTCAAACTCCATCACTTTTATTAGGTTATAATAAATATGTTGATGTATTACTTCAGTATGTGCTTTGAGGAAGATGTAGAAAAGGAAATATCCTGGAAAACTAAGTTCTTGATATTTTCAGTTCCACCTGCTTTCTGCCTGAGATTTCTGTCTCCAGAGGGAAAATGTTTTCTCATCAGAGAGCAAAGCATTTAAATTAATCTCTGCCCATCTGATTTTAATGAAGTTAATTCTTTAAGGAGTTTTTGTCTTCTGTTTTCTTGGTTATTGGAAACCTTAATTTGAATGCAACAAAACAAACTCATCACATATTAAGTTCTTACATTTATTTTCTTCTTCATGAAATGAACTATACTGGCTAAGGATTGCTGCCTGATGCTTTATGATAGTAACGTAATGGCACGTGGGAGTACCACAGGTAGTAGGAACAGTCGTATGTAAGGAATCAGCAAATTTTATGAGGACATTGTACTGAGACCAGACCTGTGAGTGATAAAATAAAGAAGGCATAATAAGCCAAACAGTGCAATGATACTTCTTATGGAATTATTAAATCATCCTCTCTCTGGTGTAAATGGAAACTGAAAGAATCATTAGCTGCAGAAATGCATTTATTATACCCAGAGTTTAAAAAAAATCACAAAATAAAATCTTGTACTTCTGTGATTAGCTATTAAAATGTAATGCAGGTAAAATTTGTAAATCAAAATGTCATCTTAATAAAACGAATGTCACAGGCCAGAAAAATAAACGTGCCTCATCATAGCCTATAAATTACTGTGCACACTTCCAATGGGGTCCCATGTAGTTTTCTGCCTTTGAAGAAAGAAATAGGTAGCTATATTACCTTTAAAAGTAAAAAGTTATATTTTATAAGCACTTAATATTTTTATTATTGGGGCATTTTGATATACCCAGATCCTAGAATAACACCAGTTAAACGACAGACATGATATAGGTATTACTAAGTAGATTACTAAAATAAAACATACATAAAATGTTATGTCAGGAAAAAGGAGAGTAGACTCAATTTTATTTTTCCTTTATTTATCTCTCATTCTTTTTTATATTTTAAATTTTTTATAATTACTTTGTCAACATAAAAGATAAATAGTAAAAAGAAAATTTTAAAGCAAGATTTTGTTCAAATGTCAAATACAGGTGAGGTGTGCTGGATACAGCTATAATCTCAGCACTTAGGGGACTGAAGCAACAGAATCAGAGCTCAGGGCCAACCTCAGCTACACAGTGACATCCCGATTCAAAACAAACAAAACTTTACAATGACAAATATTATTGAAAGACTTAGATAAAAGCTATGGAATAGACAATTAGTATAGATAGCAGTTTACATTATTTGGAGACCTGCAGGCACTAAGATCAAAAGAACAAAAAAGAAATGAAACAAAAACTCAGAATGCTTTTGAAATTTGCATTTTGAAAATGATATTCTTTCTCTAACTCTTCCAGTTTCTTCCCCAGATCCCAATTGTACGTTCTTTTTTTTTCTCAAAAATCTCTCTCTCCACCTCTCTCTCTATCTGCCTCTCTCTCTCTTTCTCTCTCTCTCTCATACACACACACACACACACACACACACACACACACACACAAAGAAAACCAACAAAAACACACAAAAAACATGAAGTCCATTTTGTGCTGTTTTATTATTCCTGGGCATGGGTTTGTCCTGAAGTAAGTATGGTCAACTTATTGAGTGACACTGGATTAGAGAAAACAGATTTTTCTGTTCCCAAGAGTGACCAGTTGTAAAATGATTGTTGGTTAGGAATGGGACTTTGTGTGTACTTCCCCTTCTCTGCGATTGTATTTTGTCTGAACAAACTCAGACCTTAAGCCTGTTCTACTTCATGAAGCTGAGAGCTAGAGGTGAGCTACCGTCCCTAAACATCCCTCTGCTAACATGAATTGTAGCCAGAAATCCATCCATAGCCTCAGGCCTCTTGGCTAAGAAGGAAGGGATAAAGAAGGGAAGGGAGGGAGGGAGGGAGGGAGGGTAATGGAAGAAGGGAGGGAAGGGTTAAAAAAAAAGAAAAGAAAAAGTGAACCCTTTTCAGGGGTCAGGGCTAATGAGATGGCACAGAGCTTGTTACCAAACTCTAAAGTTGATGACCTGAATTCAATTCCTGGAAGCTAAGTTGTGTTAAGAAAGAATCAACTACAACAGTTGTCCTCTGACCTACACACACGCACACACATGCACACACAGAAAGAGGGAGAGACAGAGACATACAGAGAGACAGAGACAGCGACAGAGAGACAGCGACAGAAACAGAGACACAAAGAGAGAATGATAAATATCCTTTAAACTTCCTCAAAAAATAAAACAAAAGCAAACTATTTTATCTTATAAAATTATTTTAACATGGTGACAAAAACCTTACAGAAAAACTTGCAGACAGATGAGTTCCTCTAAATGAAACCTCAGCGTCTATTTGACTGAAGAAATCATCAATAATATTAAAGTTCAATTAAAAAGTTTCTACAATCCATAAAGAATATCTGAAAATCACTAATTAAAATTCATTATCCTAAGGATACAAATGGGAAAAATAGTTGAATGAAGACAGACGAACAGAAAGCTATTGTATGGAAAGTTGTTCAACCACAACAATAACTAAAAAATTGCTGGATACAAACACAAGATTTCTTTTCTCTTCTTTTCTTTTCTTTTCTTTCTTTTTTTTTTCCATCAAGTCAAGCATCAAGCCTAAGAGTCTAAGGAACTAGTGAAGCTGGGAAGAGGAGGAGTCATCACAATGGGCATGTGAAGGCAGAAACAAGGGTGGTAGTCAGGGGGAACTGAAGCAGAGTCTAACAACTCCAGAATGCCCGTTCCACGGCACTCCTGCAGGCTCCCTTCAGATCAATGGCCTCTTTAGAAACCACCTAAGAACCATAAACTCAGGGAAACATGCAAGGATGTCTGCTGCAGTGCATTTCAGTCACCGAAAAGATGAATCAGAGATAGGTGGGGAGCCACAAGCCACAAGCACAACCATGAGCAAACTCTAAAATCTTTACAGTGAAACATTTCATAGAAATGAAAAATAAATCATCTTGACATGAAAACACGGGTTCAGTTTACCATGATGGTGGATTACAAAACTCACATGCAGAAGGTTTATAATGTGGCACACACAACATATACACAAATATATAAAAGATGTGTCTATCCAGAGTGCATATGGGGATATGTTCTGCTTCTTTTCTTTTTAATAAGTAGAAGGATAAATTCTATAACATTTAATTTAGTATTGGAATTGTGATGCATTTTATTAAATCAATGGTATTTTGTTTGAGAAAATACTAACGACAATTAATTATGACAAAATATTAGCATTTGTTAATAGTAGAAAGACAAAAAGAGGTAAGTGAATATTATTCCTTTCCTTCTGTTTTCTCTTGAATTTTTAAAGTCTTTTTAAAGAATGTTTTGTTTTGTTTTGTTTTTAAAACAGCAGAGGTGATGGTAGTGAAAGTAATTAAAAAAAACTCTCGGGTTATTGCAAACAGAAAAGCAAGTCATCAGTCACATGTTTAAGCAGCCTGGTTTTGCCCATTGGAAATGGTTTCTTGATAGCTAGATTTTATTTTTATAGAAAAATAAATTAAATAACAAGCTTAAAAATAAAAACAAGAGAAACCTTTTGTCGCTGTATCCCAAATAAGTCCCATCTGGAATATTTGTTGATCACACACATGTTCAAAAGATTTCTGTTGTTCCCTATTATAAAGCGATGAAGTTTTCCCCAAGAACATTTTGAAGTAAAATCCAGACACAAGGCCATGCTCTAATGGTGCCATTAAAATGTTCAGTGCTGTGTCTGGCACTTACAGTAATACTTAAAGCGTTCCCCTAAGGCCCATCAAAATAGAGCTGAGATATTATGTTCATTCAAACAAATGTCTTGCAATTTATATCTAATGAAATTTTCCTCCAACATTCTTTCCTTCACTCCCCCTTCATTAATCAATTAAAAAAGGTAAAGGTATCAAGTGGAGCATGTGAGAAAGTTTCCAGCTTTCCCCCGCCAGAGAGTAAGCAAATGACACAGGACTTTCAAAATGTGAGTGATAAGAGGAGAAATGATTGACAACTCGGGGAGAATGATGCTGCTAATACTTCAGCAGATCTGTGCTATGCTTCTCTCTTTGATTTTGAAATTATCGGATATTTTTATGGACTTTGCCAGTGAAATAATTCCAGTTTTATTACTATCCATATCCTGTGGTTTTATTTCCTAATAAAAATATGTGTGGTGTTGGTGTTGTCCTGAAATGTAATTGATTTCTGAGATGTGTAATTTGCTACCTGAGAAATGGTCTTTTGAATTTCTATAAAATAACACATGGATGAATAAGATGTCGAAAAAGACTGCTGTGCCAAAAAAAAGTAATAATAGGGACAAAAATTATTTTTCATTATTTTAGTGTTAGATGATTTTTGGGTTTAATTTTCTGAGCTTTTTTTACAGCTTTTTATTAAAACTGCATATTTCAATTGAAACCTTCAAAAGATCGGCTTCATGTTATGAAAGGTGTTTGTTTCTCAAATGATTGTGCTATCAGAAATTTTAATTTTAGCCCTTTTCCAGAGAATGCAAATATGGGATGACAGAAGAAAGCAGGAGGATTCATCAGACAGCCTTTAAGCCTATAGAGTCCTAATCTGTGACGAAGCCAGCTAGAAAGAGTCCGTTATACCCATTCCAGGCAACATAAGATGCTTGTAGAGCTCTTAAGTAGAGGCCAAACCTGAAGCACTGTCAAGCGAATGGAGACTCACCCCTACCTACAAAGAAAGATGACACCAACTCATCTTGACTCTCTCTCTCCCGTGAGTATGCTAAAACCAAGCATACCCACAGACTTTTTATGTTCTCTGCACATACTTGGCAAAACAGCTCAAGAGATTCAAGATCCTCAAGTATATCACCCCCCCCCAAAAAAAAAAAACATTATGTGTCTTTGTATAAATTCCTAGGACTCACAAGTGAGAAAATTCCAGCTAAAATGAAGAATTATATACATTTAGAGGAAATATTTTTCCTAATTGAGACAAAAATACATGATTATAAATAAATTGTCCAACAGGAGCTGAGTTGCAATAAACCCACTGAATGAGGAACAGAAGCAATTGGATGTCAGTGGTTAGAGCTTTTACTTGAGTAAGATCAGAGATCCCAAGAGTCTGATGTCTTCCAATGTGTGCCAACTCCTTTTCTTCTATACACACTACCATCATGTAGTGTTCACTCACCAACAACTCATGGAAAATACTGATCATATTGCAGATGGGCTATTTCAGCATGTAAAAAAAAAAACAAGAAGCAATGGCACTGAGAGACACCAAAAAAGATCTCACCAGGAAGAACCCTGAACAACTGATCTGGTCAACTACTAGGTGTGTTAAGTCACTAAAGGTTAGAATTTTAGAAACTGTGTGAGTCATGATGTGTTTAACAGATTGGAACGCTGCTAAAAATCCAAGGTGGAGTATGAGAAAAGTGAACCTTGGGGAGGAGGGGTCTACAGGAGTATTTGTGAAGTATGAAATTCATATTTTAGGCATTGAAACATCTATTTGTATTGCATAAATGCAACAGTGTATGTTGCATTTCCTTGAACATGTCCTTTCTGATTCTAGTTAGGGAGGGTGAAAGATGAGCTTTCTTTATGACACTAGAAGATGTAAGGAAAGAAAAACATCTTATCATCATGCTTCCTCCACTTATTCAATTAAACACCACACTAGGAGTCACTGTAATGACAGCTTCAGCTCATCAAAACTACACATTAGTTCATTTAGAGTTACTTGAGAAAGAAGATCCCCACCCCCAGTATGACTGTGAATGTGCAGAAGTTGTTTGAAGAGAGTAAGTCTTCTCTGAAGCTCAGAAACTTTGGACAGCAGAGGGAAACAAGACAATATAAATGTCTCTATACTGACACATTTGCACTTGCTTCATTTGGTTAATAGAGCAATCCACTCCTTAAATACTCAAGGCACAATTAGCAAATCGAAGATTCCCAAGAAGAAGGAAGGAGAGGACCCTGGTCCAGAAAAGACTGGATCCAGTTTTGTAGGAGAGTACCAGAACAGAGAAACTGTGGGTAGAGGGGGGTGATTGGGGAATGGGCAGGGAGCGAACAGGACTTACAAGACATATGGTGAGGGGGGAACTGGGAAAGGGGAAAGCCTTTGGAATGTAAACAAAGAATATAGAAATTAAAAAAATTTTAAAAAAAGAAAAAAAAAAAGAACAAGGCTGCAGTTGACCTCTTCTTAGTTTGGCCTGTCCTCAGTGCAATTGACATACAGGCCCAATAAATATGTAAAAGTCTATAATGCAAGGCCCTGACTTCAATAGACTGCCTTCAGCACCAAGGCCAGAAGCAATAGGAGTTGTTTTTGACTCAAGATCAAAACAGGGAAGATGGTCTTCCTCCCTACTCAGCCTCCTTTAGCTGACTTGCTGTCTAGATGCCTTAGGTTCCAGCTCTGGAGAGAGAAGCAATGTTGCTGAGCCTGTTCAGACTGTCTTGCATCTATATGCTGAACTAAGTTGTAAGAAACCCACTGAAGGAGGGACAGAAGCAATCAGATACCAATAGTTAGAGGTTTTACTTGAGTAAGACCAGAGAGCCCAAGACTCTGATGTCATACACTCTATGCCAACTTCAGGCTCAACAAGGCTCAACCCACAGGTTGAGAACTGCTAATCTAGAAAAAAAGCATATATGTTTTGCCTTTCTCCATCTGAGATTTGAGCTTTAAATCATTGGCTGGGACATTGAAAAGAGAACAAGCCAAGCAAAGGTTACAGACTGAGAGGAGCTTCTGTCCTTTCATAGATCTTACAGAGAAACATTTTTCTCCAAGGCCAGCAATAAGAGGGAGGCATTTAGCAATGTCTCACCGAGGACTGCCTTAGGAATAACTGCCCTAGAAATTGATCAAATTTCAGGACTAATAGAAGCTTTTAGTTAGCTAGACTCCCGATCATTGATGTAATCTGCCCTGAGCCTCACTATTTACAGAAGCAAAGAGAAATTTTACTGAAAGAAGCACAGTACACAGATACATGAGCACGTGCGCATGCACGAGCACACACACACACACACACACACACACACACACACACCAGCTATTTAAAATAAAGGTTACAGCTGAGAAAGCCAAAAGAAAGAAGAAAAAGCAACTAAAACATAAGATTTAGAATAAGCTTTAGTAGACAAATTTTGGGTAGCTAACTATACAGACAAATACTTAATGATTAGATAGGAAATGGCAGGGAATATAATAAAAATTAGATACAATGACTGAGCAGGTTGTCACATTGGATATGCAAATAGAGAGGAGAGAAGAGCGAGTGGGTATGCTCCATTCACTTTCTTCCCTTTAGATAGCCCAGAATCCTAACCAGGGGAACAGACCAATGGGCAGGTCTTGCTACCTCAATTATCATATCCAAGAAAATCTCCCACAAACATGACAAGAGGCCTTTCTCTCAGGTGACTCTAGATCTCATCCAGTTGATAATTGAGATTAGCCATCACAGATGGTCTTAGCAATACACTAGTAAAGACTGCAGAAAGCTTAATGAACCAAAATATATTCAAAGTGAAGTACACAGCAGCAAAACAAGAAGCTAAGAGCAAAATGAAAATAAGGACATGGCACATAAAAGATATGCAAAGCATAATTGGAACTCCAAAGGGAAAGGGAAGAGGATACAATGCAGCCTTTATAATGTAAGTCTAGAAAGTTTTTTAATTTGCATAAATCAAAGACATCTGCACTCTCATCTTTGTAAGCTGTATCAATATCTGTAATAGAAAAGATAGAAATGACCTAAATACCAAGCAACAGATGAGTAGATTAAGAAAAGATGGCACAATCCTATAGTCAAATAAGATGCATCCTTAAGGGAAAAAAAAAAGACAATCTTGTTATATACAATATAATGCATATAAATCTGGGTGAAATTTCTCTTAGTGAAGTATAACAGCCAAATAAGCAGAAATATTCCATGATTTTATTTGCATAGAATATTTAAAGTTAACAAGGCAGTACGAAGCTAACCAAGTTTAACACAATAGAGTCATACAGTTTTATATACATCCAAAAGCTGCAGACCTTATATGGTCTGGTACATCATATCCCTAGGTAAGCACTATGCAGGAAAGCAATGATCAGTGAAGATGTGAGACTCACAAGCGTTGTACAGCTAATTCTGTAAGTAAGTAAAGCCCAGCCGCTGTCACTGTCTTTCCAGTCTTATTTGTATCCGTATTTAAACATCATGTGTCCTCTATGGGTCTTGACTCATCACATGCCTTGTCTCAGCATGTGTCTTTTCTTAACATGTGTATCTGTCTCAGTTGACATCACTTTGTCAATCAGCCTGAGTTCACAAAAGTGACAAAAAAAATTATAACACACCATCAGAAGTTTTTTGATGTTTCTCTCCTTGGAGCCTCGACAAATGTGACTCAACTGGGTAATGTAAGGGGGACCAATATATGTGTGTTGTTAGCAAAGAATCCTTCATCACGTGTCCTTTCATGTGCTTGCTTTAACAGAAATTCCTTTCACCTGTGCCTGCTTTAGCTAAATGTTCCTGCTTAAGGCCACCTTCGTCTTTCACCTGTGTCCACTTGAGCCAAATGTTCCTTCACGTGTTTGTCCCAACAAAACACCATTCAACCAACTTTCCAAAGAATCCCTAAGTTTCTCATTCAAAGGTACAGTTCAGGTGTGTAACAATTCCCTTCAAGAATAAAATATTCTATCCTGCAGGAAACAGGTAAGCAATTCAAATTACTTTTAGGAAGTCTCCGAAACTAACCAGGTTGACTAGGCTCCTCCCTGCCAGGGTAAGTAATAAAGCCTGAGAGTTCACTTTAAACGAGAAAGCAAAGCTTCAAAGAAGACTCTGAGACCAGCCAAGCTGACTGGAAAAGATTTAGACCAACTGACACATTTGAAAGACACTCTCCAACCTCTTGAGTTGCCTGCAGACTGTGCAATGTGATGCAGGGTCCCAGGTTTGTGAGTTGTCACCTATGGAGGGGTGGGCTTTTGTATATAGCTATCTTTGAGTCGTTTCTTTCCTATAGTTATCCCTCACTCATTTTCCTCTAAGTAACTCCAATAAAACTGATTGAATTACCTCAAGTTGGACTTTGGTGATAGTCATACTTTAATACATCTGTCATGGGCTCCCTACCTTGGTGAATAGACATGTGTGTTGCATCTCCACAAGGAAAGTTTTGTTACTCAACAAGTTCTCTTAAGGAGGGAAATGCAAATCAAATCTGGCAATACATAAAAATGGTAATACATCATAATCATGTTGGCTTAATTCCAGCACTGTGACCTACACAAGGAGAGATCAGCATCTGAAAAATCAAGCAGCAATTTACCACACTGACAGAACAAAAAAAAATGTTATCATTTCAATAGGTGCAGAAAAAACAATCCACACACCCACATACATTGAATTTTTTAAAGAAAAATGTATGGTATACTAGAAATAGAATGGTTCTTCCTTTATCAAATAATTAGCTATAAAAAATCAGATGAAGAGTCAATTGAGAGATGCTGCCCTAAGGTTAGGAATAATACAAGGATGAGTAGAGGTAAGACATAACTGTTTTTATCAGGGTCCATGATTTCACATATGGAACATCAGAATATCTCTACATAAAACATAGTATTTAATGCTTCCATAGCTTCCATAAGTATGTGAATATAATAAGGAAATCTAGTTTAAAAACCAATGTAATTATGTTAGAAAATAAGAAATTAACATTTATCCTCTTTTAAGTTTTATGTATGTGTATGTGTAGTTAACCTACGTATATGTGTAACCTACATATATATAACAAGCATATATTGTGTATATGCTTGGTGTCCCCAGAGGCCAAAGAAAGGGACTGGAGTCTCCTGTGCTAGCTAGATTATGTTCACTTGGCACAAACTGTAGTCATCTGAGTCACCTAAGAAAATGACTCCATGAAATTGAATGCAGGCTCTATGGAAGAGCAGCTGGTACTCTTAACCACTGGCCCATCTCTCAAGGTCCAAGAAATTAGAATTTAAGAAACAAAAATCAAAGTCAAGATGTGTATTTTTGAAGTAGTAGACTTTGTTGCCAGAGATAACAGTTCTCTCCATACTAATGTACTTCTGACACCACGCTCATCAAAATCCCAGCCGTTTATTTTTCTATAAACCTTTATTAATGTTCATGCTAATTACAAAAGCAAAGTAAGATAAATTGCCACTCTTATAAGAAGTGACAAATAGACAAACAAAACAGAAATAAAGCCCCAAAGTGCATGGGCATGAATGGAAGAGAGAGAGAGAGAGGGAGAGAGAGAGAGAGAGAGAGAGAGAGAGAGAGAGAGAGAGAGAGAGACACAGAGACACAGAGACACAGAAAGAGAGAGATTGAGAGAGAGAGAGAGAGAGAGAGAGAGAGAGAGAGAGAGAGAGAGATCTGATAGAGACACCATCAAAACACAAGGCCTGTACACATCAGTAATGAAGGGAATGCCCTAAATTAATTGATCTGGGTCAGTTAGCTACCTTGAAACAGTTGTGACTGTTAATAATGATTGTCAGCTTGATTCGAGTTGGCATCTACTGAGAACCATACTTGGCAGTTCCAGTAAGAATAGACAGATAGGAGAGTACCTGACTCCAAAGTGGGTAGCAGCTTGTTGTGGTGGCCTAGATGGGAAGAGACTGAAGAGAAACTCAGTGTTGCTTTTCTGTCTGTGTTTCTTTATTGATGATGAATGTGCATAGCCTGTCTGTGTTACCTGTGCTGCCACTCCTCACTGATATCAGAACCCAGCTTCACCTTCCCATGTGGACTGAAGATCATGGCTCTCCAAGAAGCCTCCAGGTCCTTAGTCCCAGGATTAAGACTATTAAAGATTCATGGACTGATCAGATAACTGCGACTCAGACTCTCCAGCATGCAGATGGGCATTACTGAAGTACCCAGACACTACTGCTAGTAAGCCACTATAGAAAATTCCCTTGTATAATACATACATTCTATAGGTCTGTTCCTCTAGGAAACCCTGCTCATAAAATCTTCAAAATGAATCTGGATCTCTCATTCTTAACATAACAGTCATTTCCACGTGGAATGTAGTACAGAATACTGAAGGAAAGATTAAAATGTGTTAATGGTAACTGCAGAGACTATCTTCATGACATTACGATTAAGAAAAGATGACTTTTAAATGAGGCAAAACCCACTAAGCATAAAGGAAGATTGATGAATCACAGTTAACTAAAATTGGGACTTCCAAATGGCCATAAATTGAATGAAAAATAAGGCAGTGTGGAAAGTGTATTTGTACTACTTATCACTTAAAATGGTTCATGATAGAGCTTTGTGTATATAGAAGAATTTGTGTGTGAAAGAAATCTCTACAAATGGAAAAAGATAAGGAGAAGATGAACCACAGGAAAAATAACAGCAAGTAATATAAACTGCAAATGTTTTTTTTTAATGGGAAATATACATTGCCAAAGGCCTATAAAACAAATGACCAAATTCATTGGTCACCTGGTCAAACACAAATTAAAACCATAAGGAAATAATATGGTAGAAACATCACAGTACCTAAAACTAAAACTTACTGTCTTAAGATTATCATTACTGTGATAAAACACCATAACCAAAATCAACTTGGAGAGGAAAAAGGTTATTTTACTTATACTTCCAGGTGACAAACAGTCCATCACTAAGGAAAGTCATGGCAGGAAATCAAAGAGTAGAAACCTGGAGGTAGGAGTTGATGAAGAGGCCATGGAGGGTTGTCTAGTAGTTTGCTCCTCCTGACTTGCTCAGCATGCTTTGTTATAAAACCCAGGACCACCAGCCAAGGGGTGGCCCCACCCATAACACTCTGGACCTTCCCACACACTGAGTATGCCTTAGTGATTTTGAGCAAATATTTCAAAAAAAAAACAAAAACAAAAACAAAACTATTGTTAAAAATGCAAATGGATCCTGGAAATGTCTGCTCAGATTACATGAAGACATACTAAGGGTCAGCAATTTTGTTTCTCATTATTTGTCTTAAATAATTTTATCCAGAACACACATGGGAGTTGTCCTGAAGCAAAGCCATATTTTCTTTTATTATTTTACAGTAAGTCCTCTAAAATACTCACCTTTTCCTGCTTCTGCCTGAGATCACACAGGGAAATTAGTAGACACATTTCATATACAATGGTAAGATTCCCCATGATCTAGGGACAAATATGAATTTTCTCTCTTCCTTCCTTGAATGACCCTCTCGATTTGTTTTTTCTCATGTAAATACATTTACCCCAAAAGCCAAGTAGTCAGAGAGTCATATCAGCATCTCAATGGACAGGATAACAGCCTCTAAGATGAGGTCAACCTGGGTGCCTCTCTCCAGAATACAGGGAGAAAAGTTAAAGTATTTGTCCTCAAATGCTTGCAGATCTAATCTTTATGGTGTGTGAAAATATTTCTAAGAGATATGAAGGTATTTCTCTAAAGTGTATTTTGCTTCCCTGTCTTGGACTATTACTTATTTGTGATTTAATTATATGTATGTGTATTGTCTCTCTGGGGTTACATGCACTTGAGTACAGGTACCCATGCAAGTCTGAAGAGATCAGATATGTGGAGCTGTAGTTATTGGCAGCTATGAGCTGCCTGACATGGGTTCGGGGAAACAAATTCTGTAAGAATAGAAACTACTTCTAATTACAGAGCAGTTTCTCCAGCACACCAAGGACCTGACTTTTGACAAGAACATGGGAAATTCAAGTAATATTCTATATTCCCTAGATTATACATCTAATAGAAGTGTATGCACATGTACAAAAATCATAGGCATATGCAAGAATGTTCACAGCAGCTTGTTCTTACAAGGCCCAGACCAAAACAAACTTAAGACTCCAAAAGAACACCATTACAGTGTTCTCATGCAAGAGAATACTATAAAGGCATAAAAATGAGAGGCTTTCTGTTGCATGCCACAACATAGATGATTCTCACATACAGATGTAAGCAAAAGAAGCCAGACATAAAAGAATGAATACCATCTAACTCTACTGAAATAAAACCCAAACTGAGTTATATGTACTAGGCAACTTCTGAGTGGACTGAGGTGACAATATCACTTTAGGTCACAAGGTTAAGAACCCTGGTAACACAACAAAGACTGAGAAGACAAGATCAGAATCCTTGAGTAATATCCTTTGTCTTGTTCTGATCCTGGTAACATAGATGTGTTCATTCTGTCAAAACTGATCAAGAACTTCAACATAGTCTCTACACTCATGTATACTTAAACATAATATTTTTAAAAGGTGGGGCAAAGTTCTCAATAGACAGCAGTTCTCAGATAATCCAGATAAGCAAAGCTCCCAGTTCTGTACATTATAGAATCAAAAGCAGCATAGGCCAAACATCAATCTCTCTGTCTCTCACATGACCCTTCTCTTTCTCCCAAGTTGGTTTGCTAGAGTAAGACAAATGAAATGGTAGATAACAGCATGACTAGTCTTGTTAGTTCTTGTATGGTGGTCAGCATATAGGATTTGAGATTCTGGTCTTATGTTCACTACAAGAATTAGCAAGACAATAGCATCCGTAGCCCTTGGGAAGAGACCTATAGACATTTTTTTTATAAACAAGAGTTCCTAATTCTGAGTCATCCGGATATCTCAGTGGGTAAAGACCCTTGCTTCAAGACTGACAACCTGAATTTGGTCCCTAGAACCTAGATGAAAGGAGAGAACTGACTTCCAAAAGCTGTCCTCTAAGCTCTCCCCAGTAAAGTTTGCATGTGTACACCTCTACACACATGAAATAAAATGAATAAAAATGTAATAATGTTTTGAAGTTACCCATTCTATATCTCTTGTTAAGTATTTTAATTGCTTATATTGCTTAAATAAAACAAGCAACTTTCATTCCACAGCAAAGGTACACTAATTAATTATAAACTTACGCATTTAATTCTCCATGATGAGAACATGCTGACTGCTGAAAAGAACAACATATCACAACCTGACAGCTTTCTGCTCCAAAGGGCGACGTCAGGTAAGAGCACAGAAACCAAGAGCTATCTCTAATGTTCCAAAGCAATTTTCTAAAGCCAGACTCATTCCTTCACACACCTGCAAAAGATCCAGAAGCCCATGGGGAAGTAAACATTTATTTCAAAAATAAACTTTAAAGTTTGGAAATAAAAACTGACAAGCTGTTTTCTTGTGTTAGAAACTGTGGCTCAGTGCTAACAGAGGTGCTGTAATTAGACTTTCAAAGAGCAGCAATAACAGGTGACAATGTACTCAGAGACATTCAAGCAAGTACACAGCTGAACAAGCGCAATTTACATCCATTACCCACAGATAAACACAGAGGACTAGGAAGCAGGAAGCAAGAGTGCTCATTCGCCCTTAGCACCTTCTATTTGGATTTTCTTCTCTACATAAATCGGAGTGAGAACTAATTCCTGCCCCATCATGAGATGCAAATGACCAAGGGGGGAAAGTCTTTTAAGGGATGTAACTTAGAAATTACCGTTGTGAGGCTAGAACTGCATCTCCATTGGGAGAGTGCTTTTCTAGTATGTGTGCATGAGGCCCTAGGTTCCATCCCCAGCACTGCCTAGAACAGGTGTGGTGCTGCATGCCTGTGATCCTAGAACATGGGAGGTAGAGATAGGAGGATCAGTATTCAAGGCCATCCTCAGCTACAAGGGTCAGTACAAAGCCACCCTTGGATATATGCACTCCTATCTCAAAAAGGGGGAGGAGGAGTTTGTACTAGAGAGTTGTTTCAACAGTTAATAGGATTTGTGGCTCTTTCAAAGGACCTGACACCACACAGGAGCTTACACCTGCAATTCCAGCTCTGAGGAATTTAGTGCTTTTTCTGGCATCAGGCATGTGGCAAACTTACATATACACCAGCAAACACCTATACCCATAAATTAAAAATATGTGACTCTTTGTTTTAAAAAAGGAAAGAAAGAAAAACATCATGGTAATTACTATTAAAATCTGCTGGAGACTTTGCTTCTGTCCTTTTCCTTGAAAGTCTCTTTTTCTGTCTCTTTATTTTTCTTTTTCTCATTTCCTTCTCTCCATTTTTCCTTTTGTCTCCATTGTCTGGTCTTTCTACCACTCTGAATTGTCCACTGTATATACATTAACTGACTGTATTTTCATTTCTCTCTAAAACTTCAGCTAAGTTACTTTTTCTAGTTTGTGACCCAAGATTGATTCAGTTTCATTGAGTCATTGGTTCATATAAAAAAAAATAAAGTTTTCTTTCTGTAGTCTAAAAGAATCATCCCTGAGTTTATTGGAATAACAGAGTCAATTTGTTAGTGAACAATATTTCAGGGTCATAAGCAACCAACCTAGTAGTGATTTTCCTTTCAGGGACATTGAACCAACACCACCTCATTTCTTTCAGCTGCCCTGTGTTCTACCCTTGGGTGAGTATGTATCTAGAATGGCTTCCCTCTTTGCCCACTTTCTGAATGGTAAATGAGATCCTAGGATCTCTGATCAATTTTAATCAATCAATAAGTACTTTCTTAGCATTCATAATATGCACAGCTTGTATTAGGTATTTGGAAAACTATAGTTAAAAAAGTGTACTTTTATTTTAAATATCTTGCAATATTTTCACACCAGGAAAGAAATTATATATAATATATCATATATTAATTATATATGATATTGGACTATATTATATTATACTATTATATTATTATATAGAGCAGAAAGACTGAATAAAGCTAAGTAAAATATCCATGACTTCAGTCTATCACTTATTCTTCCTATGGAAACTGAAACTTTTTACCTGTTAATCAGGACATCTTCTTCCTTCCATCTTTCGCTATTCATTCTTCCAATAAATATGCAGAAGCCTTTGTTGGGTACTCTCAGAACTTCTGGCAGGAATGCTAAAAATATCGTCACCTCAAGGACTTTCATCTAAAAGGGAAGATAAGTAAATAAACAATTATCCTGAAACACAATGAAATAAGTACTAGAGCAGCAGGGGAGAGGAGATAGCACAGTAAGAATGACTGGCTGCCTCTGGACCAAAGCTTACAGAGCAGAAAGAGCAAGGGGGAAGCGGCTTTGTCCTTAGCTGTGTGTGCCCTCTTCTGACGCCCATTTCTCAAAGGCCACCATTCTTGAAGAGATTTCTGTAATGATTCCTCAATTTCTACTTAGTTTTTAAAGATTTTCCACCACTACACAGAATTAACCCCTGTATACTAACTCATACAGATGTCATAATAAAAGATAAGCCCTTATTAAATTCTAATGAGTAAACAGTGAATTTAGATGGAGCATAGACAGTGCAGAGCACAGAGTGTTTCTCCCAGCTTCCTTAAAGCATCCCGTCAAATAGGTTAATGCAGCACCTTAACTGGAAAAGACAAATACATCTACATAAACAGGTATTTACAAGTAGAAAAACATGTTCCAATCTTTACTAGTATCACTGACTCTTCAAATATTTGTTCTGTCATATTGTATCTGTTCATGTTCCTCAAATCATATATTCTTTGAAGACGCACTGGACTTCTGTTTGCTTTTGCTGTTAGCAATCAATTGCTACCTAAGAGCCCAGATCTGTATCTGCTACAGTCAGGCTTACCTAAAACAATTGCCCATCCCACAAGCTGCATTGTTTCATGCAGGTGTCATTCCAGACAGCGGGATGAAACAACCACAGAACTGTCTCTAAAATAAATTATTGTTACTGAAATTTGATAAAGGTATATGAAAATATAATTCATTCATGTGGTGTGTGTATGTGGAGGCATGTTAGTTCTGGGTTTTTTAAGACATCAGACGTTTTTGTTTACATGAATGTTTACATTTGTATGTCAGTAACAGTAAGGTTCAATAATGCATGTAAATACATTACAAAATTTACTTCTTATTTTATGTATATGAGTGTTTTACCTGAATGTATTTGTGTTCGTAGTGTGTATGCTGCATGCCCAAAGAAGTCAGAAGGGAAACTGGATCCCCTGAAACTGGTGTTACAGATGATCGTAAACCACCATGTGAGTCCCAGGAACCGAACCCTTATCCTTTGAAAAAGTCCTCTAAATCATTGTGTTCTATCTCCAGCCTTACAAAAAGATTTTTAAACAATCAACTAAAATACTCTAAATGTTTGTGAGACATCTACTAAAATGAATCTAACACTAACATGTCATCAACATTCTATTACTGTATACCAAGAAGAAGAAGAGCCCTCTTAAATAGTATATAAAATGTGGCTTAATCTACAACACCTTTGAGTAGAGTAGAATTCAGCTCAGAACCTGGAGCACAAGTTCTACTGCAGAGGGTTCTCTTATGGGAGCTGATGCTCACAGGACATCTGGAGAGCAGAGGGCCATGTGAGGATATTGGCCAAATGTAGAAGCCCTATTGGACCACTGTATGAAGCATCTAGAGTTAAGGAAGATAAAAATTCACCATAGTTGCAAAACACTGACTTAAATTTTCTCAAAACACACAACTTTTTGCCTCATCTACATAAGAACCCAAAGTAATGTGTTTTCAGGTTAAGTCTGTTATTGGTAGCTTAAAAATATGAACTAGCTAGGAGTCATGGTATGTACCTCAAATACAGAAATTGGTATGTGGGAAAGAAGAAGGATCAAGAGAACCACACACACACACACACACACACACACACACACACACACACACACAGAGGAAACCATAAACTAGATATAATTATTTCTCTCACTTTCTTTGTTCTACCGCATTCAGTGTAAGCTCCCTCCCTTTAGACTACTCTTCTTTTGACACTTTCAAATAGCTTCCATATCTCACTTGAGAGACCAGATCTTGGGTTCAGACTCCATCTTATAGAACCTGACCTAAGTTTCAACTCTTTAGGACCAGTTTCCAGGTTCCTCTCCAACAATCGTGTGCCGCCAGGTTACAAACCCGGCCCCGGCACTTCACATCCTAACAACCACCAGTCAGGAGGAAAGCAGAAGTTCAGTTGATGGTTTGGCTCCCAGCACTAGCCAATTATTTTAAAGAGCAACAAAATTCCATAATAGCCCGCCAGTCAAATGTGTGCCAGGCTAGAAATCCTCTTGCTTGCTTGTCATTTCCTATAAAAACTGAGAGCTGAAGCTTCACCCTCCTATCCTGCTTTGTCAAAGACAGCATGTGGCCCATACTAGAGCTTGAATAAAGACCCTAGAGCAATTGTGTTGGAGTCGGATCCTGGTGGTATTTGGGGATTCACAAATGCTTTATGGTCACAACACACTTAATTACACAATTTCAGGTGGAAAGTTCCAAAACAATCTGCTGCTAGTAAGCCCCAGTCCGTGGAGCTCTGCGAGCCAACCTGCTATTACCATATCAGTTATATACCTCATACAAATATTGTGGCCAGAAAGGTGGGATAGATTGGGATATGTGCTGTCTTCTGTGACTGGGGAGATTTGGAATGGGACTTGGGAAACAAACAAGATCTACAGATGACTATGGCCTGGTTACTGCTCTCAAGAGATTTGGCACACTGTTTAAAGGGACAGCCATGCGTAATTTCCTTAGAAAACCAAGTACAGAGTATTGCCAAACCTGGGTCATAAGGCCCTCTGGAGGAGACTGCAAGGTAATTTAGTAGTGACTCTTGGCTCTCCTTCTCTCATGCCAGGATTCTCCTGCCTCTCTGGGAAGGTGCCTTGCATGGCTTACATAACAGATCGGGAAGCTTCCAGACTACAGAGAAGTTGTGAAAGGAAACAGAGAAGAAGACAAACATTCTACCTTTAAATTGTTTAGGGTTTTATGAAACTAGCAATTGCCAATGATACAAGCACTCCTTAAGTTAAATCATCTGTACTTTCTTCCATATATCCTGATTTAAACATCTGTCACTCTTTCTCTTCATTGTGACTTGCCCATCTCCCCTCCTACTGATGGTGTTTTTAAGCAATAACAAATGACATTAAAATTCAATCAAAATGTCTGCTTTTTATTGCCCTTTAAATGAAATTATGAATTAAATCTGAATAATTGCCTTTTCCCCAGCATGAAGATATTCAAACCTATCATCACAGTTCATAAGGATTGTCTTAAAACACCAAGCTGTGCTTATGTTTCCTAAGGTCATATTTTGGTGGCTGAAGCAATCTAAGTATGTGGTTATTTCCTGAATTGACAGAGCCTCTTTATCTTATAATCTTAGTATCTGCCTACAGTTTATTTAGACATATCACATGATACCAAGTATACAATCAACAAAAGCAAAATTAGACATCAATAAGAGAACATACTAAAAGGTGGCTATACAGCAAGGGAAACAGTCAATAATGAAAAAGAATTATTTGAGATGTAAAAACATGTTCCAATGTAATAAAGTCACAAGTCCCCACTATGTTCATAGCAACCTTTTTTTATAGTAGACAGAAGCTAGAAAGAACCCAGATGTCCTTCAAGAGAGGAAGAGATACAGAAAATGTGGCACATTAACACAATGGAGTACTTCTCAGCTATTAAAAACAATGAAGTCATAAAATTCTTAGGCACGGATGGAACTAGAAAATATCATCCTGAGTGAGGTAACCCAATCACAAAAGAACACACATGGTATGCAATCATTGATAAGTGGATATTAGCCCAGAAGCTCAGAATACCCAAAATAAAATTCACAGACCACATAAAGCTCAACAAGAAGGAAGACCAAAGTGTGGATACTTCTGCCCTTCTTAGAAGGAGGAACAAAATACCCACAGGAGATACAGAGACAAAGGGTGGAGCAGAGACTGAGGGAAAGACCATCCAGAGACTACCCCTTCTAGGGATCTATCCCATATACAGTTATAAAACCCAGACACTATTGTGGATGCCAACAAGTGCTTGATGACAGAAGCCTAGTATAGCTGAGACCTGGGAGGCTCTGCCAGTGCATGACAAATACAGAGGGGAACACTCTCAGTCAACCATTGAACTGAGCACAGGGTCCCCAATGGAGGAGCTAGAGAAAGGACCCAAGGAGCAGAAGGGGTTTTCAATGCAATAGGAGGAACAACAATTTGAACCACCCAGTATCCCCAGAGCTCCCAGGAACTAAACCACCAACCAAAGAGTATACATGGAGGGTCCCACCGCTCCAGCAGAGGATGGCCTTGTTGGACAACAAAGGGAGGAGAGGCCCTTGGTCCTGAGAAGGCTATAGGGAATTCCCAGTATAGGGGTATGCCAGGACAGGGAATCGGGACTGGATGGATTGGTGAGCAGGGGGAGGCAGGATGGGTTAGTGGATTTTTGGGGGGGACCAGGAAAGGGGACATTTGAAATGTAAATAAAGAATGTATCTAATAAAAAAGAATAAACAGAAAATGAACTTTTATACACTGTCAGTGGAACTATGAAAGGTAAAAGCATTGTGAGACACTATATAGGAATT
Organism: Apodemus agrarius; assembly: GCA_964023405.1. NCBI lineage: Eukaryota > Metazoa > Chordata > Mammalia > Rodentia > Muridae > Apodemus > Apodemus agrarius. The sequence continues at coordinate 69,653,041 of OZ030006.1, read as the reverse complement.
TTTTTAAAATGTCAAAAATAGAATTCCTAACAATCTTATAAGCCCATTTCTGAATATACATTAAAAAAATGATATCAGGAGAGTAAAGAGAAATTAAATTCCAATGGATTGTTACAATGTTACAATAGCCAAGATGTGCAAGGTAGAATGTGATACTATCGAGACAGTAACTAGTAGACACTGCCCCATGCAACAACATGAAGAACATTCACACAGAGAGCCAGTCACAGGGTCACAAGACTGTGGGAGGCACATAGATCAGCCCAGTGCAGAGCAGCAGAGAGTAAAATGGTGTAGACCGGGTAGGAAGGGGAATGCGCTGCCATTCAACCAGCATAATGCTTCAGTTATACAAAATGGATAATTCTAGAAAACTTGCTCCATCTGCTCTGCAGCAGCATGCCTATAATTAACAGCACTGTATTGTACATTTCAAGTTGTAAGATGGTAGATCTTATGTTAAGTGTTCTTAACACAATAAAAAAAAGAATGCCATAGAGTAAAAAATGTCAAGAGACAGAGAAGTACCCAGACTAGTTCTGCTGACAGTCTTCCAAGAATCAAATAAATATCCTTAAAAGGGAATGTTCTCTAGAAACAAATTTTGGATTGAGGAAATTTGAAATCTTTATACATTTTTAAATAAGTAAAATAATTAGTTTATCTTTTAAGGCAGCATACGGTAGAATTTCTGTTCTTGAAGGAAATGAGGTAAAGGGCTCTCCAGTGTTAAAAGGAACCCACTAGGTCTCATGTTCGTTCCTGCTTCCAAGGGCCACTGCTTGGCAGTAAATGAAACTGTATGTCTTAGTATAGCTGTTTCTTGTACGGTGTTTTGCCTGCATGTATATATGTAATATATATATATATATATATTACATATATATATTACATATATATTACATATATATTACATATATATTACATATATATTACATATATATTACATATATATATATATATATATATATATATATATATTGCCTGAAGAGGTCAAAAGAGGGTTGAGATCCTCTTGAACTGGAGCTACAGAGAGTCCTGGTGAGGTAAACCTGAAGGGTCTGCAGAGAAAGCTGCAAGGGCTCCTTGGTCTAGGAGTTGCAAGCAAGCAGACAAGAAGGAACAGTGACATGGAGAAGGCAGGATCAGGAAGGGAAGGGCTTGTGACTCAGGTCCCCTGTGCTCAGTGGAGAGAGCCTGTCACAGACTAGAATAAGCACTGTCTGATTAAGCACCTCCTGTTTACGCGCCTTCTGATTCTGAGTCTGCACACAGCTAGGGCGGCTGGTGCTGCAAGCCAATACACTCTGTGAACTCACTCTAAAGGCCGTGGAATTCTGTCCCCCAGGGAGAACGCTGCTAAGGGCAGAAGGGGATAGTGGAGCGAAAACATAAATTAAAGGCAGTCTTCCTTCATCCGCTTAATTAACTCTGAGACATGGATGACAGAGTGACCCTCTCTCGTTTCCCAATTGTTCTGTCTGATCTCAGCATGAGTAATAACACAACCATCACGTTTTCTCTCTTAGACACAACAGAAAGGGCTCCGCACCTGCTTTCAAATCTACTTGTGCTCTTTCCCAGTCACACTAAGGTTTATTTAAACTGCCTGCCTTTTTGATATGTACTCATCTGTTCACCGGTACTTTCTTTTTTGACTTGTTAAGTTAGCAAGGAGATAAGTTTTATTGTGACATTTCTACACATACATGTTATATTCTTTTTGTTCTCTTTCATCTCCCCCTACAGCTATCCCTCTGCCCCTACCCCAACCCTCCACACCTTCACTACCCTCCACCCATGCAAATTCTCTCTCTCTCTCTCTCTCTCTCTCTCTCTCTCTCTCTCTCTCTCTCTCCTGCTTTCATGTCATATGAGTCCCATTGCTCTTTCCTGTCCTTCCTTAAGATCAAGATATCTTTAGGGATCTCTATGGGCCACTTTCACTTTCCATCAATGTAAAAACACTTCTCTGCATGGAGATCCCTGCTCCCGAGGAGATGGCTTCATTCAGTTCCTTATCCTGATGCAATAACAAGCTTTGTTACTCACTCTTCCCAATAACAATAATTAACTAATATGCGGCTGATCATAGAACTGGTATTGAAAGGATAAAGGCTGCAGGCTGGAAAAGGTCCCTAGCATCCTCTCCCGCCTCCCCTCCTGTGGAGAAGCTGAGGCAAGGGCGGAAACCTCTACGCCAGCCCCGTATGTACACACGTACATATGTGACGCTGTGTGTAACCCTGGCTCAACCCTGTGCGTGGCGGCCACGTAGACGGAAATGACTTAACCAGGTCCCATCCCGCCTCTGTGGGAGGCTGATTGGTTCTCAGAGAGCACGGGCTCAGATGGTTTGAACTGATTGGCTTAGAAGCTATGGAGTGGCTTGTATAGGCGGGCTTTGCTGAAAATCTATAAAAGCAGTCGTGTTTCTGCAGCCAGGGTTCACTGTCCTCTACCCTGTGTGGGAGAGGCACATGGCCCCAGGGCTCTGGAATTAAAACCTCGTGCTTTTTGCATCAAGACTGTTTCTCGTGAGTGATTGGGGTGACACCTTCCGAGGCGTGGGGTGCTGGGGTGCCCCCGTTTTTTCTTTCGGGTCTTACAGTATGAGTTTTATTTTCTACACATGTAATATAGACCACATGCATGCTTCCTCCAAGAGATTAAGAGGAGCTGCTTTGTTTATGAGCTACCAATGTCCCCTTCACTGTTTGTCAAAAATGCATCTGTGTGTGTGTTTCTGTCTGTCTCTCTCTCTGTCTCTCCCCCCCACACTCTTCCTTTCTTAGTTTGCAGGTGAAGTGGTTGGCATCCTTCGAGGTTAAATGGCTTACTCATGAGAGCACAGCTAATTAGCAGGCTTGCAGACATCATTCATCAACCTTTAAAACGTCCTTTCAGTTTGTTGTCAAGAATGACCTATCCCCTTAAGAATTCTCCTTTCCTAACAGCTAGGAATTTCATCAATATTGCCTACCTTCCCTTATAATTAACTTTTGCTTTATCTCTCTTAATAGAGTCCATAAAATAGAGGACAAACAGCGGGAGGTAGTTTAACTTATTACAGTTCCTACGTTGTTAAACTACTTTTAAAATTATGTAAATTATTTAAAATAAAAAGTAATCATGGTCTCATAATTTTAGAAATACACACCTCCACTAATTTAACATTTCTTCCTAAACTTTGGGAGGCTGTAACATAGTACTTATATTATTTATTTTTAATATAAAATGTACTCTTTTGTGTTTTAAAAAAAGATTTATTTATTTTTATTTATGAGAACTTTTGCGTACCTGGTTTTATGTGTATCAAGTGTATGCCTGGTGCCTGTGGAGGCCCAAAGAGGGCTTTGATCTCCTGGAATAGAATATGCAAACAGCTGTGAGTCATCATGTGGGTGCTGGGACCTGAACCCAGATCCTCTGGAAGAGTGGCTTTCATTCTAAACCATTTAGCTATCTCTGAAGCCCTGTTTTCTTGTCTTAATAGTTTTCATTTTTCTCCACAGGTATACAATTAATGAAGTGTGTATATGTAACAGAGGACAGTAGATTTGTTTATATCAGCTGTATCACAAACATGTGTGTGAAGCATAATAACAATGACATCATGATCACCACATATTGTCCCTTCCCCCACTTCAGCTTTTGAGCTAGACTTTTTCAGCCTCTGCTCTGATCAGTTCTCAGCCCTGTGAAATTCCTGGCTTTTGTTCTGTATAGAACAACATGGCCTCAGGGCAGCCTCACCTGGAAGCTGTAAAAGCATTCTGGACCTGCAGTTCCCTGATCTCAGCAGATGACCTGCTGAGGCTGGAGCCAACCACCTGCTGAGACTGGAGCCAGCAAAGACTCCACCTCAAGCCTGGGGGGAGGGAATCCTCCAGACTATATATTGCCTAACTTTTATTAAAGCTTCAGTCTTGAAAGGCAATGTCTTCTTGATCCAATTCTTTTGCGCCGCTCCCCCACCCATCCCATAAGTTTCTCTTGCAGGACCAGTCCGTAGTAGCTGCAGATAGCTACAGAACTCAACTACATATCACTCTTTATTTTACCCTAACATGGGAATGCCATTGGACACGTGGCCACAATTCTAGGTCTAATGTTAGCTGAAACATTATGATGTGGATTATGTATCTGTCCTCTTGCCACCTCTAAATGGTAAAAATACCCTTGAATTATCTTTTCCCTCAATCTTCCTTCCCCAAAATCTAGCCAGTAACTAGTCTATGGTACTATCTTTCTCTATTTTTCTATCTGAATATATACTGAGGACATAGTGTATATCAACTCTTATGCCATGCTTCTTTTGCATATCATGTTTTTAAGGTTCATCTTTTCTGTACTGATTCACCACTTTATCCAATTTTATGGCCAAATAGTATATATATATTATATTATACAATGATTAATATGGTTTGTTGGAATATTCTGATTCATTATTTTATTATATTTTTTTACAGTTCAGCCATTGCTCCCCCCCCCAGTCCTCTCTCCCACAGTTCCTCATCCCATTCCTCCTACATCCCATCTCCAAGAGGATGTTCCCCTCCTCCAGGCCTCCCCACTCCCTAAGGCCTCAAGTCTCTCAAGGGTCAGGTGCATCTTTTCCCACTGAGGCTAGAGGCATTCCTCTGCTATATATGTGTGGGAGGCTTCAGTCCAGCTGGTATATGCTGCCTGGTTGGTTGGCTCAGTGTCTGAGATAACAGGGTTCGAGGTTAGTTGAGACTGCTGGTCTTTCTATGGGGTCACCCTCCTCCTTAGCTTCTTCGAGCCTTTCCCTATTTCAAACACAGGAGTTTTCAGCTTCAGTTCAATGCTTGGGTGTAAATATGTTTCTATCTCAGTGTACTGCTTGTAGGGCCTCTAAGAGGAAAGCCATGCTAGGCTCCTATCTGTAAGCACACCATAGCATCAGTGATAATGCTGGGTCTTGGATCCTCAGTCAATGGACCACCTTTTCCTCTATCTCTTCTCCATTTTTGCCTCTGCAGTTCTTTTAGGCAAGAACAATTCTGCTTCGGGATTGTTGACTATGGGATAACAACCCTATTCATCCACTCGATATCTTTCTACTGGAGATGGACTCTTCAAGTTTCCTCTCTCCAATATTGGGCACTTCATCTAAGTTTTCTCCCTTTGATTGCTGAAAGTCTCTCACTTCCCAGATCTCTGGTACTTTCCAGAGGGTCCTCATACCTCACATTCCCCCAGAGGTGCATATTTCCATTCATTTGGCTGATTCCCAGGGCTTCTTTCCTGCCACCCCAATACTCTGATAATGTTTCCCTTTTCTCCTCCCTCTCCCTTCTCCCACCCAGGTAACCCCCAAGGAGGACTGAAGCATACTCACTTGGGCCTTTCTGTTTGTTAACCTTCTTGAGTTCTATGAATTGTATGTGTTCTGTACATTTTTGGCTAATATCCACTTATTAGTGAGTATATACCATGCATGTCCTTTTGGGTCTGAGTTACCTCACTCAGGATGATATTTTCTAGTTCTATCCATTTGCCTGCAAATTTCATGGTGTCCTCATTCTTAATAGCTGAATAGTATTCTATTGTGTAAATGAACCACATTCTCTATATCCATTTTCCATTGTGGGACATTTGGGTTGTTTCCAGCTTCTGGCTAATTACAAATAAGGCCACTATAAACATAGTGGAACATGTGCCCCTGTGGCATGGTGGGTATCTTTTGGGTATATTCCCAAGAGTGGTACAGCTGGGTCTTTAGGTAAATCTATTTCCAATTTTCTGAGGAACCTCCAGATTGATTTCCAGAGTGGTTGTACCAGTTTGCAATCCCAGCAGCAATGGAGGAATCTTCCTCTTTCTCCCTCACCCTACCAACATTTGTTGTCACCTAAGCTTTTGATCTTAGCCATTCTGACTGGTGTGAAGAGGAATCTCAGGATCATTTTGATTTGCATTTCCTTAATGACTAATGACTTTAAACATTTCTTTAAGTGCTTCTTGGCCATTTGAAATTTTTGTGTTATGAATTCTCTGTTTAGCTCTATATCCTATTTTTTGATTGGGTTGTTAGGTTTTTTGGAGGTTAGCTTTTTGAGTTCTTCATGCGTTTTGGATACTAGCCCTTTATCAGATGTGGGGTGGTGAATATTGTTTCTCAATCTATAGTTTGTCAATTTGTTTTTATATAGCTATAAGAATCGAACCCAGCATCTCTTATATGCTAGTTAATCACTCTATATCTTCAGCCACTGTGTATTATTTCACCTTACATGATGTTTAAGTTGGGCAAGAGGATGCCTAGATATCTAAATATATCAAAGAAGTAGGAGAAAGAAGAATTGGAGCTCTCTTGAGCTAAGTCACATTATCTTCCTCTCCCCCAAAGATACTAGCACTATTGGTTGTAAAAACCCTTGGACTCAGATTGACTTACACTACTGGTTTTCATTATTCTTCAGTTTGCAGATGGTAGATCATGAAATATCTTGGTGACTATGATCATATGAGTCATTTCCTATAATAAGTGTATAAATCCACATCTATAGCTCTGTTTCTATATTTAACTGTACTTTTTATAGCTATTCAACATGGTGATTATGCACTGATTCATCAGTAAACATTTGAGATGTTCTTGTATTTGAGTTATTATAATTTCTCATATTCATATTTCGGGGTGGATATGTATTTTCTGGGCTTTACAACTAGGAACAGAATTTCTGGGTCATATAATAGCAGTGTTTAATCATTCAAGGAATTCAACAGTCTTTCCAAGTATCTGTATCATTTAACTTTTCTATCAGCAATGAATAAGTATTCTGATTTCTCCATATCCTCATCAATGGTTGTTATTATATAGCTTTTAGATTCTTGCCATATTGGTTGATATTTTCAACTAAATTAAAATTATTGGCTTTAACTTCAGGCTCTAAATATGAAGAGGGGCACACACTATACTCAGATAGACCTGAGGACTACCAACTACTGTCTCCCAACAGCCTTCTTTTGGGTAAAAACAGATTTTTACAATCACAGAAAAATAACAAAGTAAAAGCTAGAATCAAGGGCAATACTAAAATCCATTCCTAGCAGAGACATAGGCTTTGGGGTTGAGACTGTTTCATTGTAAACTTGGCATGGATTCCTCTCATTAGCTAGTTTGAATGGCAGACTGGCATTCATCAAGCAAAGCTCTTATGTCTACAACCCAACTTTACTTTCTGTTCTTTAATCCAATTTAAGGTGCATGAAAATTAACTAAAGTTTTGTACTTCTTGCTCTATAGAATTATCAAATGATTCATTCAGTAGAAATATACTTATTGAGCATCTCCCATATGCCACATACTAATTGTGAAGGGTGTTGAAATTACATTGCTGTGCAAAGTGAATAAGATCTTTGTATCATAGAGCTTGACATAAAGTGAACAAGTCGGGAATCAGGTAATCACTAATAAATGTAAGACAACACCTGTTAAGACACAAAGGATGCATACTGGATGCATACTCAAGTCAGAGATTTACAAAATTCATGGGGTTAAGAAAAGGGGAGAAGAGATGTTGGCAGAAAAACTTTTTCAGAGAGCATGATGACAGATACTGAATTTAAATTTGTACAATACATTAATATTTGCCCACAGTTGTACCTTTCTATCAAAATATATTAATAACTATCACTCAAATAATACTTCTGAAAATCTGGAACATACCAAAGATGTTTTTTTCTTACATTAAGCCAAAACAATTTTACTAACTATGGTGGACATGCACAGTACCTGCTCAGGTGACCTCAGATGTTGACATGTATTTCCATGGGCCCTTTGTCCATTATGTCTTTGCATACTATCCATCTACCTTTGTTGGTTTTCTGCTTCCTTCCCTCGTTACTTCTGTCATTCTGAGTTCCTTCCTCATTCAGCTCTTCTTTCGATGTTTCACCCACTTGCTATTTTAGATGCTCATGTCACATCATTTATTATTTTCCTTTGTTAGCATTTGTACGCCTATATTTTAATGAAAAAAACATAGTTTTCCTTCATATACAAACTGAAAGTACACCAAGACACTTTCTCAGTCTTTGTCACAGACTAAGAAGAAACAGACATGCTCTTCAGTAAGTTTGTGCCAAAACTTATCCAGCTCTCCAATTTGCTTGTCTCAATTTACATACTGCTTAACTATTGCACCTTGGAAGACTATGCTTTCAAATTAGCAAGCAATCCAGCCTGGCTTAAATGTGCCTTCATGTGTGATGCTGAGCAACTCATAAAATATAGTCAGGTTGGATGACACCCTGATCTAGACTTCACTACAAAGTCAGTGCTAACTTCAATAAACATTTCAGTCTCTCTAAACCCTAATAATTTGTGAAAAGGAACAGCAATAATGGTATATATTTTTGAAGAATTTAAGCAGGAAATAACCAAACATTTTAAATATATTGTATACTGTCTAGAAAAGTATACTGTGGCAGATTACCCATTCAGTATGATTATTTTAATTTGTGTTTCTACAACTTAGAATTTATATTAACAGAAAAGTGGTGGCTTGCCCTCTTCACAGATGGTTGTAAGGCATTTGGTCCTAAGTACTAATCCTGACTGACCAGCAAGAAAAAGGAAGTGGACTCTCCTGTCATTCTGTGGTTTAAAACCCAGTTTCTTTGAAAGGAAGGAAGGAAGGAAGGAAGGAAGGAAGGAAGGAAGGAAGGAAGGAACTAACAAAGGAATGAAGGAAGGAAAAGGCAAAGGAAGGAGGAAGGAAGAAGCGAGGGAGGAAGGAAGAAAGCAAGAATGGAAAGGGAAGAAGGAAGGAAGGGAGGAAGGGAGGAAGAAAATGAAGGAAGAAAAAGAAAATGAAAGGAAGGAAAGGAAATGAAAGAATGGAAAAGAAGCATGTAAATTACACTTACTAATAATTTAGGTGGAGTGTATCATGTGTCACAGTGTATGGGTAGATGATGTTAGGAGACAATCTGTGAGATTCTCTCTCTTTAAACCATATGGGTCCTAAAGATTGAACTCAGGTCATCAGGTTTGGCAGCAAGCCTTTACCTGCTGAGCCATCTTACTAGCCCCAAGCCTACCTTACTAAGAGACCAATTCCCTGAAGATCAACTATCAAGTTTTTGGAAACAGAAATGTGTGATAAAATCCTGAGAATTGTTTTGTTGTATAAAGAAAGGGAAAAGAAAAATGGAACTAAAAAGGCAGGCTGTCCTTGAAGTGATTCCTGGAATCAAGAAGGAGAAGTGGTAGAGGAGCGTTGAGGATGGTGAGTCAAGTTGGCAGAATGCACAGCTTCTGTGCTAGTGGAATTTCGGCAAGGTGGCACAGGTGAATTACTGGAGGCTAGATGGGAGCCTGGTGGCCCCAGACTGTGTTTAGGGGACAACAGTTGATCTGTCATCCTAATGAGAGCTTTCCAACATCCAAAACTTGGCAATGACACAAAGCAATGACAGAGCAAGCAAGGGCCTAGGGACCAGTTCACTCCCATCTCATAGTGACACACAAAGGAACATGTGCAGTGGTAATAAGCATGGTGGGAAGAGGGAAGTTTTTCCTCAGGATCCACTTAAAATGACAGAGCTTTTGAAGGGTCCAGGAATTCTTACCAGAAAAAAAGAGAGAGAGAGAGAGAAGATACAAGAACAGCCTTAACATTATAGACATTGGACTTCACACATACACACACACACACACACACACACACACACACACATACCATATACATATACATATACATATACATATACATATACATATACACAACACACATGCTCACCAAGGGATGTGTCTTAAGGTTTTTCTAATTAAAAGAAAAAGAAGCCATATGTGACATCACTTACATTCTAGGAGATGTGAAGGGATGCATAGTTGGTGCATTGGTCATACAATAAAGAACTAACATTAATCATTTTATACTTGGAAGAGCCTATGTCACACTTTAGCAACAGCTCTCAAATGACAAATTCCTGTGTGATGTTGTTACTCCTTTGTGAGTCCTTTCATCAAATCTGATCCTTTTCAGTTGAGGATCAGTACAAACGAAAGCAGCCCCACATCTCCTGGATTCTCTCGCCAGCCCCTACACTCTACTTTTGCCCTGGTTCTCTCTCACCTTGCTTCTGTCTCTGTTCCTTCCTCTTCCTATTCTCTCTGTCCATGCTTTAGCTCTTTCTGCCTCCTCCCTGTCTCTCTGGCCTTTCTAACTTGTGCACTAACCAATCTCTTTTCCAATTCTCTGTAATTTTGCTTCCCTCTCATATTTGAACCTCTCTATTTTCCCTTTGCCTGCTATTGTAATTAACCCCGCTCTGGTTCCCCATCTTACAGTCTAGGACAGAATTTTCTTTAAATAGAATCAATGATCTAGATCAATATATCCTCCATTCATCCACAAGGGAAATCTCACCACTCAGACCATGAGATATGAAAGGTGTCAGACAAAAGGAAATAGGTGTCCTATGGTCTAGATAGTGATCCCAGTTATGTGAAAAAAAGAATTATATTTAAAGTGTCTAAAATATCAACACAGCCCTTTAAAAAATAACTTTCAGTTTAAAATGAGAAAGAAACCAGACTTAGTCAATTATAGCAGAAAAGGTTCATTGATGCTGAATATAAGAAGCTGAAAAGAGAGATATAGTTAGAGAAATTTCTTCTACAGCAAAATTGTACCACCTTGGTGTAATAAGATTCCACACTAAAGCAGCTGAAGTAGAAAGGGTATGTGATATTCTGAATAACTAAGTAATCATGACTTCACATTTCTTTTACTGCCATACTTCAAGGCTTGACCTTGTTTACCCTTGGAACTTCTGTTCTAGAAACAGAAAGAACAGTATGTGTGCCAGGGCAAGGTAGCAGTAGTCCCAGCTTCATTGATTTGAATACATAGACACTGTCTCCTGCTGCTCTTTTGAAGACTGGCATGATGATGATGATGAAGAGGAGGAGGAGGAGGAGGAGGAGGAGGAGGAGGAGGAGGAGGAGGAGGAGGTCAATTAACCAGAGCAGTAGCACCAGTTGTTGTAAATGTGATTTACTTCTTACCTGAAAATATTTACAACAAATGCCTAATAGGAATTTAAGAAATATTTAATAATAAAAAAATTCCAGGACTGGAGATACGGCTCAGAGATTAAGAGCACTGGCTGCTCTTCCAAAGGTCCTGAGTTCAATTCCCAGCAACCACAGGGTAGCTCATAACCATCTATAATGAGATCTGGTGACCTCTTCTGGCATAAAGGCATATATGCAGGCAAAATACTGTATAATAAATGTAAAAACCAAAACAAACAACAACAAAAACTAGTACCTGTGTACCAGGCAAGGCATCATACACCATTAGTCCTAGAACTTGGGAAGCAGAGGCTGATGTATCTCTATCACTTCAAGAGAGCATAGTTTACCAAGGGAGTTCCAGGTGCATAGTAACATACTTTGTCTAAATACCTTGTCTTGGTGTGTATGTGTGTGGGTGGGGGGGGGTGGGTGGGTGGGTGGTGGAAGACAGTCAGACAGAGACACAGACACAGAGAGAATGTCAACAAGCCTATGAACATAAATTCCAAATGAAAGAGAGTAAGACAAGCAGAGGAGTGGAAGAGAAGACAGAATAGTTGATGCGACCCAGCTAGTCATTTCTCATTTGTTTCAGAAGTATTACTAGGCAAAAGGCTAGAGTCGTCTATACAGTATTGTGAAACCTGATTGTAAGATAGACGTTCTGATATTCAAAATATTTCCCACCCTTGCCTTGAGGATTTTTAGAATGTTTTAGAATTAAAACCTAATGATTTGGTGAAGAAATACTAGCTCTTCTTAGCATGTTAGATTGGGCAAATCAAATCTTATCTGAGCGTTGTTAGTAAAGAAAACCTGAAGACAATCATCCTAATTCACTTTAAGTATCTATTATGTCCTGTAGAAAAATGAACATAAAAGAATTAGAGGTATCCAGATAGAGGTGCTCAGTATTTCCTTATTCTGGAATTCAGCAGAAGATGAATAAGGACTCCTGGAGACAGTCACAGAATAACAATGTGGACAGAGGACTGCAGCAACTGGATCCCTAGCCAGAGGAAATTCATTAGGAGGAAAGAGACTAAAACGAAGATTCCTAGGAAATAAAATTGCAACCAAATCTATAGGTCATATAACTCAAGGAAGAAAATTACAGATACATTTCTATCCATAGACCCAAGATAGTCTACTACTAAAGGCCCACAATCCAACTAGAACCACCAATAAAACTGTGACTCCAACATCCAAGCGTACAAACTATCCTGCACTTGAAAAGACAGGGTACTCAACCTACTACAGAGCACTGCCATTTCCAGGCACTAAGAGAAGTGTATTTGTCTTCTGATATCTGAGGCCCATCATCCTCCACTGCTGCCTCCTTTCGGCAACCCATCTTCCCTTGCCAACACTTCTGCTACCTCCCAAAGTGGGGCTGTCCTTGGCTCTGCCTGATGACATACTGCACATGGCTCCACTTTCTTCCATGGCTACTGGGGGGACTTGAAACCATGCATCCCCCATACTCCTCTACTGACACCAAGAAAGGTTCAAGGTCCCTAACAATGGGCTGCATTAGCTGTGAAGAACCAACTCTTTAGTGGTTCCTGGGGGAAAATACTGTTTTTGTCCCATGTTCGTAGTACCACTTTCCTTATTGCTTAAGAGATCACAGTGTTGCTTTCTGCCATCCATGGCACAAACAGGATGCTCAAGTCCATTGATCACTGCTGAAGGAATCGTCAGGAGAGTTCTTTCAGATCTGTGGTGGTATGGATGAGGATGACCTCCACAGATTCGTGTATTTGAATACTTTTGTCCCTAGATGGTGGAACTGTTTGGCAAAGATTAAGAGATATAGCATTGTTGGATAATGTGCACCACTAAGGGTGGGTCGTGCTATTTCAAAAGCCCATGCCATTCCTAGTTAGCACCCTGCTTGTGAGTTATTATGTCAGCTCTTGGCTATTGCTCCAGCAATGGCTCCATGATGGTGAGAAACTCTAACTCTCTGAAACTCTGAGCTCCACATCTAAGTTTCTTTTATAAGTTGCCATTGGTGTGGTGTCTTATCATAGTAATAGAAATCAACTAAGGCAGTATGGTACCTACCCGTAACCAAAACCAACAGAATCTCCCAAACCATTCCCATAAGATACATCATTATGGAAAAAAAAAATCTTCTACTATAACAGGTACTACAAAATGAATACAAACAACTGATCTTTCATATATGCAAATATCAATATATGAGTTTCATACAAAAAGAATGAAAAAATAATGTAGTTGTAAAGTCCCAAAAGCAGACCTGAAAGTGGCAGTGCCTAATGGCAATAGCTCAACATCCCCCAGGAGTTCGGGTTTGCCAGGAAACAGAAACCAAATGCATTTCTCAGAAGTCCTCAAAGGCTGGCTGAAAGCTTCAAACTCTAATAGTGAGCACTTCATCTCTCTGAAAGAGTCCCCACAATACCCCTGGCTGTTCTTGCTTTTAAGCTATCTTCACCTGTTATATGATCATCTAAAACCTAACAATATTTTCCAGCTGTTGCTGTCCTCTACTTACCAAGACAGACAGACAGATATCACACAGACAGATAGACAGCAGACAGACAGCAGACAGATGGAAGAAAGGAAAGATAGGCAAACATGTTTCTTCTTTTTTCCTTTCTTTTCTCTTTTACTTCTTTTTCTTCCCTTTACCCAATTATTTTTTTTTTAAATTAAACTCTTCTCTCCATGGAAAGTGAATATAGTCAATGTTTGTTTTTGGTTGGTTGGTTGATTATTTTGTTGTTGTTGGTGGTGGTGTTTGTTTGCTTGCTTGCTTATTTTTCGCTGTGCCTATTTTCACTTGCTGCTGAAACTCAGAAGAGGTGTCAGAGCCCTCCTATACAGACCTGGTCCCTCCTGTAACTGAACCAAAAACTGCTGACTAGGATCTCCTGTTGTGTGGATTATTTGCATTTGCTGGCCTCTGCCATTCATCATATTTGACTCCAGATTCTGAGTCAGCCTTTCTGACTGCTTCTCTCTCCTCCATGCCCACCTTCCTACTTCTCACAGCCTGGGTCGATGTACTTCTTGAAGCACTCCCTGCTCAGTTTCATGTTTACATACCTACTTGCCTCTTCCCACAGAATAGGCTAAGTATCCTTTCTGACTTGTTTGCTCTGTCTTTCTGTTTGTTTGTTGGTTGATTGATTGATTGGTGGATTGTTTGGTTGGTCGGCTTTGTTTGTTTGTCATAAAATGATGCCCACACACTAATCTATTTCTCATGCCTTCCTGGGCGCCCATCACTTGGTGAGGGAAGGCTATCCCTCCTGGTCTGGCTATTCTCATCAGGAACTTCAGACCAGTTGGGGACAATCTCTCAATAAAGTTTCCAACAGTGACAACACCACTACCAACAACCCAATCACAGTTGTCTCCTTCTGCATCCTTATGATCTATATAATCATAAATCCCTACCTCCTTAGTCTAGCATATGATATTAGACGTCTATACATAGTAGATCCTTTACTTACAATTCCAAGTGTCCAGACTTAAAAGACTTTTTCTGTTGTTTTGTTTTGTATTGTTTTGTTTTACCTACAATTTGCCTGATACAAGTATTCCTTCTGTCATCTCCTTTTCAGGACTCCTTCATCTCATAAACCATGAGATCCTATCATTACAAACCAGACTCTACCATCACTCTTGCTTGTCTTCTCAAATCACTTTTCTCTTGGAGTCCATGAAGCCATTAATCCTTTATTTATCTCATGATCCCTAAGTTACTAGGGTGTGATTTAAAAGTATGTAATCTATAAAAATATATAACAAAAAAGTTAACTTAAAACTTGTAACAAAGGGTTACTCATTTTTAAAAATCTATGTGTAATCTTAACTTGCTACAGTATACTATATATGGAACTTAAAATTAACTCTTGTTTGTGAGAATAAAATTATTAAGGACATATGGTTTATGAATGCTTAAAGTTTTAAAAGTCTATTCATGTTAACAGAAACTGACTTAAAATTTTAGGTCTAACCATTTGCCTGTTTGCTAACTGTTATTTTAAACTGTTAAAGATAATTGAGACATGTAAGCTAATGGTCACTCACCTTACAAATGACCAAAATCTTCACTGTGCTCAGAACTATGTTTATAGTCATACTTTAACTATAATACATATAGAGAAATGTAATTCATTTACAGAAACAAATATAAGCATTCTGTATATGCTGTCAAAATTAAGCCTGAAACAAGTAACTAAAACCAAGTTTGTTATAAAATACAATTCAAAGTCAGGTACTAGAATATGTCCCACAAACATCTCAAGAGAGATCTGCTGAGCAAAGGATTTAATGACTTTAATGGAGGGAAGAGCAGAAAAGGATCTAAAAGCCTTTTCAAGATAGAAATACCTGCTTTTGGCAGCAGCCCTGAGGCCACCTCCAAAGAAGATTGGGGTACCAACAGATTCCACCTGGGATCTCCTTCAAGTGTGGCAACACTGGCCAGTGGACAAAAAATTGCCTTGTCCCTTGCCTGCTTCCAGATCTCTGCCCAAAGTGTGGACAGGGAGGTCACTGGAGGTCAACTAGACCTCTCTTCTCTTCTCTCTGGGATGACCTGACCACACACTCCATACTTATTATGTCTAGATGCCCAGCCCTGTTATTGTTATGCCATTTTTATTGTATGTATGGTATTGTATGTTATGTATTGTTATTGTCATGGCTAAATTCCTTTTTTTCCCTTTTCTTCTTTTTATCCAACACCTTTCTAAATTTTCCTTTTTTCTACTAGCCTCTCAGCATCCACCCACCCTGGTGTAGCTTGTTTTTAGATATAATAGAGTATATTTTCCTAATTCATATCAAGTAAGAAAATTATGCCAGTCCTGTGGGGGAAGAAGTTACAGAGATGCTTTACAGACAGTTTCCTGGTGCTTCACCTGATCAACGTTCAAAACTTCACTTTAAAAACAGTCTGGCTTTACAATACCTTTGGGTCCAAAAAGACAGATATACGATTTACTAAGATACAAATTGAATCACTTTTTTTAAAAGTTTAAAAACTGAGTCTCTTAAATGAAAAAGCTTTCAAACTGAGGCTTGATTACCTGCTACCCTAAGCAGCTTTCAAGTATAAAATCAGGCCTTGCTATTTCCTAGAGCAGGCAGGCTTCCTACTGAAATAAGTCAACTAACAAATGGGTTTCAGCGCAGAAAGAAATCCTTGTGGCCTTGAGAGCCTTGGGACCCCAAGGAAGGGGGAGGCCTGCTAGAAGGGAGAGCACTCTCAGAGGCAAGGAGGGGGAGAAATGGGATGAGGGACTTTGGGCAACAACTGGAAAGTAAATAAATAAAATCATTTAAATTTTAAAAAGAACTGAACCATAGAGAGAGATGAGGGTCAGCATCTAAATCTATTCTGCTGTTAATCACCAGGAAGTCTCCTCTTCTTACCACTTTCTCATAGATGCCAGAGCTCTGCTTACCTCATCTTCAGTCTCAGTCATGCCCCACAGGGCACAAGAGGAAACAGTGGTAATAAATGATAGGGAGTCCCTTTTATCTCTCCCTTCTGTTGTTCCCTTTTTTGTGTGTGTGCCAGATGATAGCCATGCGGGCTCCCTTTGGGTCCCTTCTGTATGCCCATGGCAGCTAGAGGTGTTGTCTGCTCACTCTATGGAACTTTTCTTGTCACATACATTATATTTGTAAGCTATATTATACTGATAACAGAGGATATTTGGTCAAAGTTTACACGGCCTTTGGGTTTATTTGCTTGTTTGTTCACATGGTAGCAGCCCACTCACTCTGTTGTTATAGATAATGACACCCCAAAGAATGATGATGCTTTTGCCAATCCTGAACTTTAGACTTCCTTTTCATATGTCTCACACACATGTTTGTGTATGTGTGAATGTGAATGTATGTGTATATGTATGTATGAGTATGTGTGTGAGAGTGTGTATGAATGGGTCTGTGTGTGTTGTTTTGATTTGGGATTATGTGTGGTATGTGAGTCTATGTGTGTTCATATGTGTGTGTGTGTGTGAGAGAGAGAGAGAGAGAGAGAGAGAGAGTTAGCATGTCTGATTAACTATGTGAGTATGTGTATATTTATATGTATGTGTGTGTGAGTGTGTGTGTGTGTGTGTGTGTGTGTGTGTGTGTGAAGGGCATAGGATAATATCAGTCATCTTCCTCCTTTCATTTCATTGACCTGTCTGGAACTTCACCAAGCAGGCAAGACTACCTGGCCAAAGTGTTTCTAGAGATCTGTCTGTCTCCACCTCACAACTCATTATCAGTAGGATTAAAAGGCACACACCATCAGTCTGGCTTTCCCATGATTCTATGTTGCAAACTCAGATCCTTATACTAACAAAGTCAGTGTTTTTACAGACTGAGTCATCTCCCCAATCCTCAGTGGGCTTTTTGCCTAGCCTATGTGAACTTAAGGTCCCAGAAATAATTTGACCCTTCTACTGAGTCTTCTGTAAGGCAGCTTAACTGATTAGTACTTCAAAGATGTAGAAAGGTTGGCAAGTTGCAGGTCTTGATTCTTATTACAATTTGTCTTGGGTTATCTTTAGACCCCTAAATAATCACTCCTTACCTACCACTGTGTCAGAATTTTCACATATATCTGACTAACAGATGAAACCTTGGGGGGATATTAACTTGGCAAAACCTAGTTCCCACCAATCCAAAGGCTAAGAGTGTCAGGTTGCATCCTAGTCCTGTCTTTGAGACTTCTCTATTTTGTTCTAGCCCCCTTCTTAATGTTTCTATCAATGTTTTTGGAAAGTACCTTGGTTTATGATTTTCTCTGTTCTGTTACTATAATAACTTCATGTAACTGTTACTACAATGGAATTTGAACTATCCTGATCTGTGATCCCAAACCATGGTCACTCACATTTGGCTTCAGAATGTATTACCTCTCATTTCCTTTGACAAAAAAAGAAAAGAAAAAAAACTAAAAATAAATAAATTCTGTGTGATTCCACCTAACACAGTACCTACCATAATTAAAATCACAGAGACGCAAAGTAAAAAGTAAGAGTAGTAGCTGCCAGGTGCCTTAGTTAAAATTCTATTGCTGTTAAGAGAAACCATGACCAAGAGAACTCTAGTAAAGGAAAACTTTTAATATCAGAGGTTTAGTGGATTGTTACGGAGGGAATCATGGCAGTGTGTAAGCAAACATGATATAGTAGATGCTAAGAGTTCTACATCTTGATCTGCAGGCAAGAAGAAGTAAACTGGATTGAGGTGCGGAGACCTCAAAGTATCATACCCTAGTGACAAACTTTCTCCAACAAATCTACATACTCTAACAAGATCTCACCTCCTAATAGTGCCATTCCCTAAGGCCAAGCATTCAAACACATGAGTCTATTGGAGTCATTCCTATTTAAAGGACAACCCAGAGCCATAGGAGAAATGAGGAATTATAAATAGGTTCAAAGTTTCCCTTTGAGGTGATGAAAACGTTTCAGATATATCTCATGGGTGATAGTGGCAGTATAATAATGTGAGTGTGCTAAAAAATGCTGACTATACATTTGAAAATAATCATCAACACAAATTTTATGTCAGATACTTTACTAAAATTAAAAAGGAAAGAAATTCAGAGCTATGAGCCTTGTGTTGTTAGCATGGAGCTTTGAATCCATTCTTCTTATTTTAAAAAGATTAGCTTCTCCATACTTTTTCATGATCAGGACTCAGGAAGTATCATTATATTATTAATTATAAAATTACACCTTATTTTCTGTATGGTAGAGCATTAGGTGGGTTTATTCAACAATTAGTGGGTTAACTTTCATTTGTAATTAGAAATGCTATACCAACCTGCAACCTTTGGAAATAGTGGCTGGTGGTTAGGTTCCTGTTATGCATGTGGGAGTGCTTAAGAAGCAGAGAAACAATTAAATTCAGCACAAGAACTGTTATTTAAGAGGGTCGACACATGAAGTTCTAGCTTTCCGTTAGGCAAAAAAACACTTTATTAGCAGTCAATGAGCAAAAGGAATTGCCAATCTTCCCAGTGATTCCCTACATTACTGTACTTAGCCTGCCAAGATGTGTGGGCATTAAAAGAAACAAGGGAGGTTGGTTTTTTTATAAAGTCCATTAATTAACACATACTTACTGAGCTTAAGATAATATAATATTGAAACTAAAAGCTAACCCTTTCTCTGTTTTTTTTTTTTCACTCATATACTTGTTATTTTTTTCCCAGCACAAGTTCTCACTGTGTAGACCAGGTTGTTCTCCAATTGTAATCCCTCAATCTTCTAAGTGCTGGGATTAAATGCACAGATCACCACCAGTGGCTCTGAGAGAAACATTCTATGTAGTTCTTGAAAAAAATATATCCTTGGCTTTCCTGTGGTTTCAACTTCCCTCCTCATCAAAGCAATGTGGAAATAGCCCATCTAAAAAACCATGTTCAAATCTCCACAGTGACACTGCTAACTGCAACATGCTAGAATCTGTTCATCCCACCAATTGAATGCATTTATTAAGTGATGATAAGGTGCCTCATGAAACATTGCCTTCCCATCCTGACATGTGCTTCAGATTCTATCTACAAGACTTATCAATCCAGAGCCTAGCAGATGTTGAATGGAAATTCAACATCTGTTTTGAAAGAACCAGTGCGAGTCAGCTTTGTTCATACAGCAATGTGAATGATGTCTCTAACAAATTTCTAAAAGGAATTATTTAAAAAGTGGAATGTAAGCAAAGAACAGTGTCAGAAGGACATAACAGCAACCAACAAATTGGGAAAAGATCTTCACCAACCCCACATCTGACAGAGGGCTAATATCCAAAATATACAAAAAACTCAAGAAGTTAGACCCCAAAGAATCAAATAACCCTATCAAAAAATGGGGTACAGAGCTAAAACAAAGAATTTTCACCAGAAGAAATTCGGAAGGCTGAGAAGCGCCTTAAGATATGTTCAACATCATTAGTCATCAGGGAAATGCAAATCTAAAGAACCCTGAGATTCCACCTCACACCAGTCAGAATGGCTCAGATTAAAAACTCAAGAGACAACAGGTGCTGGCGAGGATGTGGAGAAAGAGGAACAGTCCTACACTGTTGGTGGGATTGCAAGATGGTACAACCGCTCTGGAAATCAGTCTGGCAGATCCTCAGAAAATTGGGCATGACACTTCCAGAGGATCCTGTCATACCACACCTGGGCATATACCCAGAGGATTCCTCTGCATACAATAAAGACACATGTTCCACTATGTTCATAGCAGCCTTATTTATAATAGCCAGAAGTTGGAAGGAGCCCAGATGTCCCTCAAAGGAGGAATGGATACAGAAAATGTGGTATATTTATGCAATGGAATACTACTCAGCAATTAAAAGTAATGAATCCATGCAATTTGTAGGCAAATGGTTGGATCTGGAAAATATCATCCTAAGTGAGTTAACCCAATCACAAAAGAATACACATGAAATGCAATCACTGATAAGTAGATATTAATGAGCCCAGAAGCTCTGAATACTCAAGGCACAATTAGCAAATCAAAAGATTCCCAAGAAGAAGGAAGGAGAGGACCCTGGTCCTGAAAGACTGGATCCAGTTTTGTAGGAGAGTACCCCCAAGAAGAAGAAAGGAGAGGACCCTGGTCCTGAAAGACTGGATCCAGTTTTGTAGGAGAGTACCAGAACAGAGAAATGGTGGGGGTTGATTGGGGAATGGGTGGGGGAAGAGAACGTATGGGACATGTGGTGAGGGGGGAATTGGGAACAGGGAAAGCCTTTGGAATGTAAACAAAGAATGTAGAAAATAAAAAAATAAAAAATAAAAATTTAAAAATTTAAAAATTTAAAAAATAGGAATTATTTATTTGGGCTCTTAATGTTAGTGGATTCTATGGTTAGCTGGATGTCTGTCTCTGAGCCAGTTGTAGTCAGAACATTATGTCTAGCATGAGAAGAAGAGTGGTTTCTTTGAGAACAAGAAACAAAGAATGAAGAATATGCCAGAAGAATCCAGGGCAGATACACCAACAGGTACCTGTCTTCAGAGATCTACCACCTTCAAGACCCCACCTTCTAGTTTTCACTGTGTCCTAATAACATTATAGATTATTGATCCATTGAGCAGACTAGAGCCCTCAGGACTCAATACTTGCTATAAATATTATCATAGTTACATCCAGGTATGCTTTCCTAAACTCCTAGGTATTTGTTAATCAAATGAAGATGAGAATCAAAACTAACCAAGGGGTCCTTGTCTTTAAGTAGTAAAATGTTACTGTGGGTAGGATATGATCTATTTCATTTTTACCCAAGCAATTACTGAAATGACCATGTGTGTGAGTGTGTGTGTGCACATGTATGTGTGTGTGTGTGTGTGTGTGTGTGTGTGTGTGTGTGAAATATAGCAAATTTTAGATACTCAAATTCTAAATTTCAGGGATTTTTTTAAACATTTTATTGCATGATAGACATGTAGACTTTTACCACATGTGGAAAATGTAACAAAAGATATAATTAAAATAGTGAGAAAATTTCAGTGATTCAAAGCAATATAGACATTTCTGGTCACTGCAGTGTTCTAGGCAGCTTATTTATATCTGTCAAGTCTTAATTAACCACTTAAATCAATACATGCTTAAAATGCTGGTCCTAATTACTCTCTAATATAAACTGAGAAAGAACTCTTGGGCAACTTCTCTTTACTACTTCCCAAGGATGGAAGATAGCTGAACCTGAACAAGCACTACTTTTTCTATCACAATTTCAGAGACTAGAAAATAGGAACACAAGGTCACAGGTTTATTCAGTCCACTACTCAAGCCATTGTACTCTCGTGTACTATTCACACAGTACATTCTGACACCTATTATTCTATTCACTATTGTCTAACCTAATTTGAGACTTTTCCTCCCTCTACTTTGTAAGGTGAGAAGTAAGCAGAAAGTTATCTTTATTGTTTGCATCCTCTCCAGAGTGCTGGATTAGCTTTATATATCTTCCTTTCAACTCTCATGTTTAATATGTCCAATCCTTGAGGTAGACATGATCATCAGCTAGCAATGATCAACTACTTAGTACAGTATGAAGCTGTACTAAACAGGGGACCATAAACAAGAGAAGGGTTAGAAAGGTACTCAGGCCTTTTTTTATTTTTATTTTTCTTTCCAGATTCTGATTATTGGTCTGTGAAAGTAGTAGGATGGAAAACTATTTAAAATGTTTAACTGCTGTTACTTTAAAAGCATGAGTTTCTAAAAATAATAATGGTTCTTGCTGCGGGAGCTAGCTTGTCAGGGCTCTGTGAGATAATGGAACTTAACTATTTACTTCATAGATACTTAGGAAAGGCTCGTCCTAGTGGTTATAGGGACTATTTGATACATATAAAGCAATAAATGTGATAAGTTACATTAATATAATGAAAGATAAATTCATTATTGGGCTGTGGATACAGCTAAGTAATAGAATGGTTACTTATGTAGTATGTATAAACTACTAGGTTGGCAGTCTAACATGTGCATATACACATACACACACACACACACACACACACACACACACACACAAGCACCTCTATCAAGAAGTTACACATATACAGAATGCATTTTAATATATAAAGGCACAGTCACAGTTAAGTCCATATCTAATAGCATAATAAATAGCAAAATTTCAAGTTTCCTTCCAAAATCAGGAAAAAGGAGACTTTCACTAGTCATTTAATATATTATTTGATGTTCTAGGAATATGAGGGAAGAGAAATAAAAAAAAAAAAACCAATCTGGAAGAGAAGTAAAAGTGTGTTTGCATACAGTATAAATCAGATACTATAAGATAGAAGAAATTGAAAATCTTACAAGTCAGGGTAGAGGATTTTTTAATATCACTCTTAAAGTAAAAACAACAAAATCAAAAATCAACTACAGACAAAGAGAAACTGCATCAAGCTGAAGTAATTTCTGCACAGCAAAAAAAACAAAACAAAAACAAAACAAAAACAAAACAAAAAACACAGTCAACAGACTGAAGAGGTATTACAAATCATATATTTGATCCAGGAGAAGACATGAACATGCATGCATATATACATATAAACAAACTGCTGAATTACTAGAAAACAAATAGCCTATTTAAGGACAGGCTAAGAACACGAATATATATTTCTCAAAAAAACACAATTTAGCAGCAAGTATATAAAAAGTACTCAATGTCACAAACTATCAGGGAAATTTAAGTCAAAACAAGCATAATGAAATACTACTAGACATGTACTAGAATGGGTAGTTTGGAAATTCTTTTTTTTAATTTTATTCAATATATTCTTAATTTATGATTTCCTCCTTTCCAGGTTTCCCCCTCCCCGAAAATCCCTCTTCCCTCTTCCCTCCCCCTTTTCACCTATCCACCACTTCCCTCTTCCCTGTTCTAATATTTATCTACACAGCTGCATTAAGCCTTTCCAGAACCAGGGGCCATTCCTTCCCTCTTCTTGGAGAGCATTTGATATGTGGATTGTGTCTTAGGTATTCCAGTCTTCTAGGCTAATATCTGCTTATCAATGAGTGCATACCACGAGTGTTCTTTTGAGACTGGGTTACTTCACTTAGGATGAGGTTCTCCATCTCCATCCATTTGTCTAAGAAGTTCATGAATTCATAGTTTCTAATGGCTGAATAGTACTCCATTATGTATATATACATATTTTTGTATCCATTCCTCCATTGAGGGACATCTGGGTTCTTTCCAGCTTCTTGACTATTATAAATAGGAATGTTATGAACATGGTAGAACATGAATTCTTATTAAATGGTAGGGAATCCTCTGGTTATATACCCAGGAGTGGAATGGCTGAGTCCTCTGGAAGTGTCTTGCCCAGTTTTCTGAGGAACTGCCAGAATGATTTCCAGAGTGATTGTACCAACTTGCAATCCCACCAGCAGTGGAGGAACGTTCCTCCTTCTCCACATCCTTGCCAACACCTGCTCTCTCCTGAGTTGTTTTTTTTTAATTTCTTTCTTTTTATTTTCTATATTCTTTGTTTACATTCCAAAGGCTTTCCCCTTTTCTCTCCTGAGTTTTTAATCTTAGCCATTCTGACTTGTGTGAGGTGGAATCTCACATCATGTTATGATTTGCATTTCCCTAATGACTAATGATGTTGAACATTTCTTTTTGTTTGTTTGTTTGTTTGTTTGTTTGTTTGTTTTTATTGGATATAATCTTTATTTACATTTCATTTCCCTTTTCCAGGTTCTCTGCCCCCCCAAAGGTCCCATATGCCCTTTTCCCTCCCTCCCCCTGTTTCCCCATCCTCCCCTTCCCACCTCCCTGTTCTGGTATTCTCCTACACTGATAGGTGTGTGGGTTCATTTCTGGGTCTTCAATTCTATTCCATTGATCTACCTGCCTGTCACTGTACCAATACCATACAGTTTTTAACACAATTTCTCTATAGTACTGCTTGAGGTCGGGGATATGGATTACCCCAGAAGTTCTTTTATTGTTGAGAATAGTTTTAGCTATCCTGAGCTTTATGTTATTCCAGATGAATTTGAGGATTGCTCTTTCTAAATCTATGAAAATTTGATTTGGGATTTTGATGGGGAATGTATTGAATCTGTAGATTGCTTTTGGCAAGATGACCATTTTTACTATATTAATCCTGCCAATTCAAGAGCATGGAAGATTTTTACAACTTCTGAGGTGTTCTTCGATTTCTTTCTTCAAAGACTTGAAGTTCCTGTTATACAGATCTTTCACTTGTTTGGTTAGAGTCACACCAAGATACTTTATATTGTTTGTGGCTATTTTGAAGGGTGTTATTTTCCTAACTTCTTTCTCAGCCTGCTTACCCTTTGATTATAGGAAGGCTACTGATTTCCTTGAGTTGATTTTATAACCAGCCACTTTGCTGAAGTTGTTTATCAGCTATAGGAGTTCTCTGGTGGAGGTTTTTTGGGTCACGTAAGTATACTATCATATCATATGCAAACAGTGATAGTTTGACTTCTTCCTTTCCAATTTGTATCCCTTTGACCTCCTTATGTTGTCTAACTGCTCAAGCTAGAACTGCAAGTACTATATTGAAAAGATATGGAGAGGGCAGCCTTGTCTAATCCTTGATTTTAGTGGGATTGCTTCAAGTTTCTCTCCATTTATTTTGATGTTGGCTACTGGTCTGCTGTATATTGCTTTTACTATGTTGAGGTATGAACCTTGAGTTCCTGTTCTTTCCAATACTTTTAGCATGAAAGGATGCTGAATTTTGTCAAATGCTTTTTCAACATCTAATGAAATGATCATGTGGGTTTTTTTTTTTTAGTTTGTTTATGCAGTGGATTTCATTGATGGATTTCTATATATTGAACCATCCCTGCATCCCTGGGATGAAGCCTACTTGATCATGGTGGGTGATCATTTTAATGTGTTCTTGGATCCCATTGGCAAGAGTTTTATTTAATATTTTTGCATCGACAATCATAAGGGAAATTGGCCTGAAGCTCTCTTTCTTTGTTGGATCTTTGTGTGGTTTTGGTATCAGCATAATTATGGCTTCATAGAATGAGTTGGGTAGTGCTCCTTCTGTTTCTATTTTGTGGAATAGTTTGAAAAGTATTGGTGTTAGGTCTTCTTTGAAGGTCTGATAGAATTCTGCACTAAAACCATCTGGTCCTGTCCTTTTTTTGGTTGGAAGACTTTCTATGACCCCTTCTATTTCTAAAGGGATTATGGGACTGTTTAGATGATCTATTTGGTCCTAATTTAATTTTGGCATTTGGTATCTGTCTAGGAAATTTACCATTTCCTCCAGATTCTCCAGTTGTGTTGAGTATAGGCTTTTGTAGTAGGATCTGATGATTTTTTTTATTTCCTCAGTTTCTGTTGTTATATCTCCCTTTTCATTTCTAATTTTGTTAATTTGGATACTATCTCTGTGCCATTTGGTTAGTCTGGCTATGGGTTTATCTATCTTGTTGATTTTCTCAAAGAACCATCCCCTAGTTTTGTTGATTCTTTGTATGGTTCTCTTTGTTTCTACTTGAGTGATTTCAGCCCTGAGTTTGATGATTTCCTGGTTTCTACTCCTCCTAGGTGAATAGGCTTCTTTTTGTTCCAGGGCTTTCAAGTGTGCAGTTAAGCTGCTAGTGTATGCTCTCTCCAGTTTCTTTTTAGAGGCACTCAGGGCTATGAGTTTTCCTCTTAGCACTGCTTTCATTGTGTTCCATAAATTTGGGTATGTTGTGCTTTTATTTTCATTTAATTCTGAAAAGTCTTTGATTCCTTTCTTTATTTCTTCTTCAGCCAAGGTATCATTGAGTAGAGCATTGTTCAGCCTCCATGTGTATGTGGGCTTTCTGTGAGTTTTGTTGTTGTTTTGTTTTGTTTTGTTTTTTGCTATTGGAGACCACTCTTATTCCATAGTGATCTGATAGAAGCCATGGGATTATTTTGATCTTCTTATATTTGTTGAGGTCTGTCTCGTGACCAATTATATGGTTGATTTTGGATAATGTACCATGAGGTGCTGAGAAAAAGGTATATTCTTTTGCTATAGGATGAAATGTTTTATATATATCTGTTAAATCCAATAGGTCCAATGCTTCTATTAGTTTCACTGTGTCCCTGTTTTGTTTCTATTTTCCCCATCTGTCTATTGAGGAGAGTGGAGTGCTGAAGTCACCCACAATTATTGTGTTAGGTACAATGTGTGCTTTGAGCTTGAATAAAGTTTCTTTTACGAATGAGGGTGCCCGTGCATTTGGAAAATAGATGTTCAGAATGAAGAGTTCTTTTTGGTGGATTTCTCCTTTGACCAGTAAGAAGTGTCCTTCAGTGTCTCTTTTGATAACTTTAGGTTGAAAGTCAATTTTATCTGATATTAGGATGGCTACTCCGGCTTGTTTCTTAAGACCATTTGCTTGTAAAATTGTTTTCCAGCCTTTTAGTCTGAGGTAGTCTTTGTCTTTGACCCTGAGGTATGTTTCCTGTAAGCAGCAAAATGTAGAGTCCTGTTTATGTATCTAGTCTGTTAGTCTCTGTCCTTTTTGGGGGAATTGAGTCCATTGATGTTAAGAGATATTAAGGAGTAGTGATTATTACTTCCTGATACATTTGATGCAATTTTTATATTTGAGTGGTTATCTTTTTGGGGGCTTGATGAAAGAAGTTTACTATCTTGCTTTTTCCTGGGTATAGTTTCCCTCCTTGTATTGGTGTTTTCTACCTATTATCCTTTGTAGGGCTGGGTTTGTGGAAAGATATTGTGTAAATTTGGTTTTATCATGGAATATCTTGGTTTCTCCATCTATGGTGATTGAGAGTTTTGCTAGGTATAGTAATCTTGGCTGGCATTTGTGTTCTCTTAGAGTCTGTATGAGATCTTCCCAGGATCTTCTAGCTTTTATGGTCTCTGGTGGGAAGTCTGATGTAATTCTAATCAGTCTTCCTTTATATGTTACTTGGCCTTTTCCCCTTACTGCTCTTAATATTCTTTCTTTGTTTAGTCCATTTGGGGTTTTGATTATTATGTGACGGGAGGTATTTCTGTTCTGGTCCAGTCTGTTTGGAGTTCTATAGGCTTCTTGTATATTCATGGGCAACTCTCTCTTTAGGTTAGGGAAGTTTTCTTCCATAATTTTGTTGGAGATATTTGCTGGCCCTTTAAGTCATATATCTTCACTCTCATCTATACCTATAATCCTTAGGTTTGGTCTTCTAATTGTGTCCTGGATTTCCTGGATATTTTGGGCTACAAGCTTTTTGCTTTTTGCATTATCTTTTACTGTTGATTCAATGGTTTCTATGGTATCTTCGGCACCTGAGATCCTTTCTTCAATCTCTTGTATGCCGTGGCCCCTGATTTCTTCCCAAGGTTTTCTATCTCCAAAGTTGTCTCCCTTTGTGATTTCCTAGTTGTTTCTACTTCTGTTTTTAGCTCCTGGATGGTTTGGCTCAGTTCCTTCACTTGTTTGTTCATATTTTCGTGTATTTCTTAAAAAGATTTTTGTGTTTTCTCTTTCATGACTTCTGCCTGTTGACTCAATTTCTCCTGCATTTCTTTAAGTGATTTTTGTGTTTCCTCTTTATTGGCTTCTATCTGTTGACCCATATTCTCCTGAATTTCTTTAAGTGATTTTTGTGTTTCCTCTTTATTGGCTTCTATCTGTTGACCCATATTCTCCTGAATTTCTTTAAGTGATTTTTGTGTTTCCATTGTGAGGACTTCTAACTTTTTCATGTTGCCCTGTATTTCTTTAGGAAATTTATTTATGTCCTTTTTGTGTTCCTCTAACAGTATAATGACCAGTGATTTTAAATCCAAATCTTGTTTTTCTGGAGTGTTGGGGTATCCCGAACTAGCTGTTATTGGGGAATTGGGTTCAGATGCTGCCATATTGCCTTGATTTCTGTTAGTAATGTTCCTGTGTTTGCTTTTTGCCATCTGTTTATCTCTGGCGTTAGTTGGTCCTGTTGACACTGGCTGGTGCTTCAACCTCCTGCAGAACTGTAAGGCTATTTCCTCACCACTGACAGACTGGGTTTCCCCTGGGACAGATTGCTGATGTGCTGCCCTACTCTTGGGTGTTGTTGGAGCCCTAGTGTGCCTTGTCCATCTAACTGTGGGACTCCCTGCAGGTCAGGCGCTTCCCTGGCTGAACTGCTGGAGCCAAGATGGTGGTGATCTTGGTCCGCAGGGATCTGTCTAACCTAGGGACTTCCTCAGGTCAGATGCTCCTCCGAGTGCCCAGGCAGCTGTAGAGCTGCCCGGCTCCCTGGTGCGGAAAGCACCCAGGCAGGCTGTGACCTGGGCAAGCCTTCACTCTGGTGCCCTCTGCATACCTGGTTGAGCTGCCAGCTCCAAGATGGTGGTAGGTCTTAGGGCCAGTTTGGAAATTCTATGCTCTGCTAATATAAACCTAGCCTGGTAGAGCCATCATGGAACTTAATATGAAGGTTATTTTAAAACATTAAAAATAAAACTATCTTTATTATATGTTGGAGCATCTTCTGAGTATATGCCCAGGAGTGGTATAGCTGGGTTCTCAGGTCCAGTTTTCTGAGGAACCACCAAACTGATTTACAGAGTGGGTATACCAGCTTGCAATCCCACCAACAATGGAGGAGAGTTCCTTTTTCTCCACATCCCCGCCAGCATCTGCTGTCACCTGAGTTTTTGATTTTAGCTATTCTGACTGGTATGAGATGGAATCTAAGGATTGTTTTGATTTGCATTTCCCTAATAACTAAGGATGTTGAACATTTTTTTTTTTTTTTTGGTTTTTCGAGACAGGGTTTCTCTGTGTAGTCCTGACTGTCCTGGAACTCACTCTGTAGACCAGGCTGGCCTCTGACTCAGAAATCCGCCTGCCTCTGCCTCCCAAGTGCTGGGAATACAGGCGTGCGCCACCACGCCCAGCCTGATGTTGAACATTTCTTTAGGTGCTTCTCAGCCATTCAATATTCCACAGTTGAAAATTCTTTGTTTAGCTCTGTACCCCATTTTTAATAGGGTTATTTGACTCTCTGGAGCCCAACTTCTTGAGTTGTTTGTATATATTGGATGTTAGCCCTCTATCAGATGTAGAATTGGTAAAGATCTTTTCCCAATCTGTGGGTTGCCGTTTTGTCCTATTGACAGTGTCATTTTATTTTATTTTTACAGTTTTATGAGGTCTCATTTGTTGATTCTTGATCTCAGAGCATAAGCCATTGGTGTTCTATTCAGGATGTGTTCCCCTGTGCCCATGTGTTCGAGCCTCTTCCCCACTTTCTCCTCTAAGTTTCAGTGTATCTGGTTTTATGTGTAGATCCTTGATCCACTTAGACTTGAGCTTTGTACAAGGAGATAAGAGTGGGTTGATCCAAATGATTCCCAAGAAGAAGGATGGAGTGGTCCCTGGTCCTGGAAAGGCTCAGTGTAGCAGTGTAGGGGAATAACAGGACAGGGAAGTGGGAAGGGGTGGATTGTGGAACAGAGGGAGGGAAGTGGGCTTATGGGACTTTGGGGGAGGGAGGATCCAGGAAAGGGAAAATCACTTGAAATGTAAATAAAGAATATATCAAATTAAAAAAAAAGAGTGGGTTGATCCAAATTTTTCTACATGCTGACCTCCAGATGAACCAACATTATTTCTTTAAAATGCTGTCTTTTTCCCACTGTATGTTTTTAGCTCCTTTGTCAAATATCAAGTGACCATAGGTGTGTGGAATAATTTCTGGGTCTTCAATTCTATTTGATTGATGTTCCTGCCTGACTCTGTAACAATACCATACATTTTTTATCACTATTGCTCTGTAATACAGACTTGGGTGCTCCACTATGTTCATAGCAGCCTTATATATAATATCCAGAAGCTGGAAAGAATCCAGATGTCCCTCAACAGAGGAATGGATACAGAAACTGTGGTATATTTACACAGTGTACTACTATACAGCTATTAAAAACAAAGAATTCATGAAATTCTTAAGCAAATGAATAGAATTAGAAAATATCATCCTGAGTGAAGTAAACCAATCACAAAAGAACACACATAGTATGCACTCACTGATAAGTGAATATTAGCACAAAAGCTCAGAATACCCAAGATACAATTCACAGACCACATGAAGCTCAAGAAAAAGGTAGACCAAAGTATGGGTACTTAAGTTTTTCTGAGAAAAGGAACAAAATACTCACAGGAGCAAATATGTATATAAAGTGTACAGCAGAGACTGAAGGAAAGGCCACCCAGAGACTGTCCTGCCTGGGGATTCACCCTATATAGATTCACCAAACCCCAACACTATATTAATCCTGCCAATCTACAAGCATGGAAGATTTTTCCATTTTATGTGGTCTTCTTCCATTTCTTTCTTCAGAGACCTGAAGTTCTTGTCATACAGACCTTTCACTTGTGTGGTTAGTGTCACACCAAGATACTTTATATTGTTTGTGGCTATAGTGAAGGGTGTCATTTCCCTAATTTCCTTCTCAGCCTGCATGTCCTTTGAGTATAGGAAGGCTACTGATTTCCTTGAGTTGATTTTATAACCAGCCACTTTGCTAAAGTTGTTTATCAGCTGTAGGAGTTCTCTGGTGGCGTTTTTGGGTCACTTAAGTATACTATGATATCATCTGCAAATAGTGATAGTTTGACTTCTTCCTTTCCAATTTGTATCACTTTGACCTCCTCCTTATGGTGTGTAATTGCTCTAGCCTAGAACTTCAAGTACTATATTGAAAAGATATGGAGAGAGGGGGCAGCCTTGTCTAGTCCTTGATTTTAGTGGGATTGCTTCAAGTTTGCTTGCTGAAAGGAACCTGATATGAGAGGCCCTGCCAGAGCCTTACACATACAGAGGCAGACGAAAGCCAACCATTGGACTGAGTGCGGGGTCCCCAATGGAGGAGTGAGAAAAAGGACTAAAGGAGTTGAAGGTGTTTGCCACCTCATAGGAAGAACAACATCAACCAACCAGACCCCCCCACAGTGTTCCCAAGGACTAAGTCATCAACCAAGAGGTACACATGGCCCTAGCTGCATATGTAGCAGAGGATTTCCTTGTTGGGCATCAAGGGGATGAGAGGTCCTTGGTCCTATGAAGGCTCCATAGATGCCCCATTTTGGGGAATCAAGGGTGGGGAGGTGGGATTGGGGTGAGTGGAGGAATACCTTCATAGAAGTATGGAGAGGGAGGATGGGATAGGAACTATCTGGGAGGGGGAGAAACTGGGAAAGGGGATAACATTTGAAATGTAAAGAATATATTCAATAAAAAAATAAAATTATCATGTAGCAATAATTTCATTTTAGGGTGTAATGAAAAAGGAAATGAGAATCTTGAACAAGTATCTACACTCTTGTTCTCTGTTGTAGTAATCTTGGTGGTAGGCAAGATACAGAATCAACCTAGGTATCTCTCACAGATGAATGGGTAAAGGAAATATGTTTTCTATATACAGTGCATACATTCAGTCTTATAAAGTACAACAAGGAACTCATGCCACTTATGACAGCATGAGGAAGTATGAAGCAGAAAATGGTGAGTAATCACCAGGAATTAGAGGTGATGGAATTGAAAAGATGATGGCAAAAGGGTAAAAGTGATTCAGATGCAATGGTAATAAGCAGCCTCTGAGGTGGGAACAGGGGGGACTTTCTGAAAAGTACCAGAGACCCAGGAGAAAGGAGACTCTCAGAACCCAGTGGGGGTGACATTAGCCAAAATGCCCAACAATGGGGAGATGGAACTGGTAGAGTCCACCTTCAGAAGATAGAGAGGGCCTTGAGTGAAGGGACAGGGTTACTAAGCCACAGTCAAAATTTCTGACCCGGAATTGTTTTTGTCTAAAAGAACTGCAGGGACAAAAATGGAGAAGAAACTGAAGGAAAGGCAGTCCAATGACTGGCCCAACTTGGAATCTATCTATGAGACATGGAGCAGCAAGGCCTGACACTGTGACTGATGCTATGATGTGCTTACAGACAGGAGCCTGGTAAAACTGTCCTCTGAGAGGCCCCACCAGCAGCTGACTGAGACAGAAACAGATACTTACATCCAACTACTGGACTGAAGTTGGGATCCCCTATGGTCAAATTAGGGGAAGTATTGAAGAAGCTGAAAGGGAGCGTGACCCCATAAGAAGCCTAGCAGTCTCAACTAACCCAGACCCAAGGAAGCTCCTAGAGACTGAGCCACCAGCAGAAGCATACAGGAGCCTGTCCCAAGCCCCTGGCACATATGTAGCAGAAGTCTGCCTGGTCTGGGAGGCTTAATCTTCAAGAGGCTTGAGGCTTCAGGGAAGGGGGAAGCCTGGTGGGGGAGGAACACCCTCTCAGAGATGAGAAGGAGGAAGAGGAGGATTGGGATGTGTAACTGTGGAGGGACTAAGGGGGCAGAACTGGAATGTAAACAAATAAACAAAATAGAGGTAAGGTGACAGTCAGAAACAAAGTTTCAATTCCAAAGAGTGACTAGGCTCTAGAGATACATTGCATAGTATTGAGACTACAATTATCTTAGTTGATTGAACTTTGTTAATAGAGTAGATTTGAAAATGTGTGTGCGCACACACACACACACACACACACACACACACACACACACACACATTAACTTAATGTAGTAATTCTATTCCATTTGCCTTGATAAAATACCGTGACCATGACAAATTATAGAAGGAAGGGCTTATTTGGGCTTACATTTCAGAGAGATAAGAATCTATCTTGGGAGGGAGCCATGGCAACAGGTAAGGATGCCAGCTGGAACAGGGAAGGAGAGATTTCTTAACCACAAGCAAGAAGCAGAGAACAACTGATATTGCCTCAAGTCTCACATTCTCAAAGCCTGCTCCCAGGGACCTGCTCCTTCTACCAAGGCCACCTTCATAACCTCCCCAAAGGCACCACCAACTGTGGACCAAGTGTTCAATGGTCTGATCCCATGAGGGACATTTTCATTCAAAGCACAGAATTGATTTGCCAGCCCTTTTTGCCAACAAGCCTTTTCCTGTCTCCTATAGGAAGAAGTCTCTTGCTATACAGATCATGACTTCTTTTGCTTACTGCCATATTCAGCCTTGAGAACTCCTGAGAAGGACTTTCATGAGGTGGACGTGGAATAAAGAATGGAAATGACTGGAGGTGACGACAGAGCTGTGGTGGAGGAAGTGGCGCTCCTCCACGTCTGGCTTGACCTACAGGTTTCATAAAGCCTCAGCGTTTATTAAACTCCCATAAAGTAAACACAGCAATGTAAATCTCTGATTAACAGCGTTCCTCCTCACTGTCTATTCTGATATTGAAAACTAATAGAATATCTCAATTAGTGTGAGGCTGCCGTTCCTTTGAACCAAATGCTCCCTTTTATTCTATGGGGGGAAAAACTGTTTTCTTTTCTTTGAGGTTTGTTCAACTGCTCTGACCAAAGCCTCTTTGAATTGTGTTTTTAAAGCACAGACTTAGTGTTAATGATTGTTTCCAAGCTTCTGAAAATAGCTCTAAAGAGAATCTTTTGATAAGGAAGATCAAGGGAAGAGCTCTGACGATCATTTCACATCATAAACTCTTGGCAGCATCTTATGAACCCACAAATGTATTTCTAGCTTACACAGAGCTCTCCCTTGTTTACACAAACCATAAGAATTTTTTTTATTTCATTAAAAAAACATGACTGTAAAAGTTAAGATATTTTCTCTATACCCCCACACCAGATAAGAGTGACATTATAATGCAAAGCCCCAAGTAAGTTCTCCTGCTAATACCTTTTCTACTAAAGTATTTTTTCTTTCCATTTTCTTGTCTCCCTTTGAGGATAAAGTCCAAGAGATCAAAACAGCCTTGAAGGAGACTTTGACTGCATCTTCTGCATAGATCTATAGGAATCACCTTAATGAAAAAGAAATATATTGAGAATCTATTGCATGTAAGATGGCATTATGTTATGCATTCTTTCTGGGCCTACATGTTGGAACAAATGGTAGTGTCCAATTGAGTTTCATTTTTTAATGTATTTTTACAAGTCTTAAATAATTCTAGAATAAACTTCCATGATAACAGTGGATCTATATGATATCATCCTCCAACCAAATCAGCAAATTCTAGGCTCAATGATAAATAGGTAAAAAGTCATAAAAACTTTTGGCCTCCACATGTGAATACACCTGTACACATGTGGGTACACATGCATCCACCACCCAGATATACACACAATAAATAAATAAGCTCCCACATGAGAATAGAAAGCTATTGGGGGCTGGAGAGATGGTTCAGTGACTAAGAACACTGACTGATCTTCTGAAGGTCCTGAGTTCAAATCCCAGCTCACAGCCATATGTAATGAGGTCTGAGACCCTCTTCTGAAGTGTCGGAAGACAACTACATTGTACTTACATATAATAAATAAATAAATAAATCTTAAAAAAAGAAAGTTATCAATACTGTCATTTGTAGCAATGTGGAAAATAATATGATCAAAATACACTGTGACATTCTCAAAGAATAAATAAAATATTAATAAAAATAAAAAAGTATCACATAAAAGTTATCTTTATATGTTCAAATGATTCAAAATACTTTGTGAAGTATCAACGTTTATTGATATCTAGTCAGCTCAATATTGTACTAGATACTAAAAAAGCAACTTTTTAGTATTTAAAAAAATCATTGCTGTCCAAAAATATTTTACCAGAAAAGAAGATCATAAATATTGCATTATTCACAGCTATTCATGTGTTCATTCTACCCACTCCAGTGGATAATGGAGCGGCTGTTAAAGGTTCAGTAAAAGATAAAACACTAGTGATCTTGATCCCCAATTTAATTAGGCTCGAGGAGGATTTATTACAAATCTAAAGAAACCATCAGTAAGTTTCAAGAGGTGAAGCTCACTGAAGATTATCTATGGGCGTGTGTATATATTTATAACTCCACTGGGCTCTCTGAGCTCTACAAAATAACCTGATTTTTTTTTCAGTTGCCCAAATAACTTTCTCTTTTGAAAAACATATACATATATAAACTTGCTCTGAACAATAGGGACATTTGTTTTTAAGCATAAAACCTGGTTTTATGGTTAACCAGAAAAGGCTATAAATCAAGGTGTTTTTGTCACGTTTGTGAAATTTATGATGAGCAGTGCCGCCGTTGAGAAGCATGCTTTGCTCGGTGGCATACCTTGCCTGTTCCTGGTCCTTGAAGGCATATGTTCAGGACGGTATAGCTCTGCTAACTTGCCAAATTACAATTATTCCTTTGGAGGACAATGCCACTGGGTCTTGTCTCACGGTAAATGAGGTGTATAAATACAAGAGTGTAGCTGCTGTTCAGCCTGGAAGCAGGCCTTTCCAGGGTGTATGTACAGCCAGGTACTGGCCAAAGAGTCTGCCTTCCAATTTGAAGAGCCTGTGTACCACAGAAAGTTTCCTTAGCATTACAGGTAGCAATTTATCCTATCAAGGGAAATGTTTGAAAGTTTAAAAGCCATCTGTTTGGCTGGTATATATTTTACACCCTTCCTCTAGAGAAAATTGCCATGATTCAACAGGTAATGAGAGTTTACATGGAGTCTGGAAGAGTCCCAGGAACTTTAGCTGCAATTAATTAAGTAGCTACTCAAACGTTTTATAACGCTAGCAGAATCTGTTGCCATGTCAAAAGTGTATTTCAATATTTTCCTGAGAATCTGGAACAGTGTATCCTTGAAGGTTCATTACAGTCACTGAATAGAGCGAGGGGAATTCTTTGCCAGTGCGTGTTTCACTTTGTTTGAACTTGTAACTAACCTATTTTTTTCTGTCCTGCTCTCTTGCATTGATACTATGGCAAGTATTTGTACAGATGTCTCCATCCAGGAGCTGCTGAATAAGGCCCTGATTATTTCAAACAACTTTTTAAATTAGCTTTCACAGCATAAATTGCTATGCTATGTACAGTATCTGTGATTACAATAAACAGCGCTATTTTATAATATTTCAATGTGGGCTTTAATTGGCGAGTCCCAGGCACTCAGAAGCTGTCCATGAATGCATACAAATGCAATACAGAATACACAAAAGAGTGTTTGGCAACCCAGGGAGCAAGAACAAGGTTTTT
Organism: Apodemus agrarius; assembly: GCA_964023405.1. Lineage (NCBI taxonomy): Eukaryota > Metazoa > Chordata > Mammalia > Rodentia > Muridae > Apodemus > Apodemus agrarius. The sequence goes on along the minus strand of OZ030006.1, from coordinate 69,616,438 downwards.
TTTTGTTTTGTTTTGTTTTGTTTTGTTTTTTACCTCAGTTTGGTTTTGAAGGGTTCTTTTAAACAATAATAAAATTTAAAAAAAAACTAAAAACCTCAAAATTCTGCCTTATAGTTATCCCTGAGGCTTCTCCCTCAGATCAGAGATCATATAGAAACTAAAGAAGCTGAGAGGTTCTGGCAGATAACCCATAAAAGTCCTAGCATGCAAGGATATTTCTGGATCCAAGTACTCACTAGACAAACATGTATGAAAACATTTAGTACCTCTTAAGAGCTATTTACAGGCATCTGACAGAGAAGCATTCCTTCAGGAAACGGATGGCATGGGAGATGTCATGCAACGGAGCTGGGGAAAAAGAGGCAGGTGGTAAAGACCTACCACCCTGCCACAGAGTGAGGCTGTGCCTGGCTGGGGACAGTGACCACACTTTCATGTCCTCTCTATTCTTCTTTCCAAAAGACTCTATTGTCTGTTTTTTGACTTTAACAATCTCCCGTTCTTGGATATGTTGGAGTAGCTAAATATTTGTTAAGGTTAAGAAACGGAATACCCCTATGCTGCCTGGTTTTATGTCAAGTTCACACAAGCTAGCATCATCTGAGAGGAGAGAATCTCAAATGAGAAAATGACACCATCAGCTCAGGCTGCAGGCAAGCCTGTGATTTTTTTTTAAATTAGTGATTGATGGAGGAGGATGAAGTCCATTGTGGGTGGGGCCACTCCAGGCTGGTGGTCCTAGCTTCTATAGGAAAGTGAGCTGAGAAATCTACAGGGAGCAAGCCTGTGAGCAGCACCTTTCCATAGCCTCTGTATCAGCTCCTGACTCCAGTTTCCTGCCCTGCTTGAGTTCTGGCCCTGACTTCTTTCAGTCATGACCAATTATCAACATGGAAGTGGAAGCCAAATAAATCCTTTCATCCCCAAGTTGCTTTTGTCCACAATGTTTCGTTAAGGCAATACAATCTCCAAAGACAGCACTTTGCCATGCTGAATACTTTGTATTAAAAGTACTCCGAACATGTATTTGTTTATGACCTTCTCCCGCTCTTATCTCTGTCACTGTCTCTTCCTTTTGACCTAAAGAGGAAGAAGCAGCTTTCTTTGAAGTCTCTCTATATATCTTGTGAAAGATTCTGCAGAAGAGAAAACAACTCACCTCTGTATTACTCCATCAACAGAGGATGAGTATACTTATGTCACAGAGGAGACAGACACCCCACCAAAGCCCAAGATAGCTTTGTCCCAGGCTATCATCTGTTCTTTGGCTTACTCATCTCCCCAAAAAGCCTTTTACTGCTGTGCTCCTAAAATTTCCTGCAGTGCTCTCTCTAATGGACAGGTATCCAAATGCAGTCGAAAGAATGAGCCAGTGTAAACAATCCCTTGGAGAACTGTCAGAGAGGCTCCAGGAAAAAAGGCAGAGGGCCTTTTACTTCAGATGTGCTTTGGTCCCTGGATTGCTCTTAGCTCTGATTTTTGGGCCTCCTGTGACAAACATTTACATTTAATGTATAAGACATGTTTATTCTTGCTGGATGTCAGAATACAGCTGTAGAACCCGGTCTAGTCAGCATACCCTGAATCTGAATATGAACTTCTGCCTTGCTTTCATGCTTTTCCAGATATAACCCATAGTATCAGGTAATTGTTTAAATTGGTCTGTCCTGGGAAAGTTCTGGGAAAAGACTGCCCTGTTAATATGTCCTTACTGGCTTTTATGTACACATATTTCTGACCATGTTTTTCTGAACACAAACAACCTTCCTTAAAGCATTGCTTTTATTTTATATATATATTTATTTATTTATTTATTTTCTATATTCTTTGTTTACATTCCAAAGGCTTTCCCCTTTCCCAGTTCCCCCCCACCATACATCCCATAAGTCCTCTCCCCCCCAACTATTCCCCAATCATCCCCCCGCCCCACGATTTCTCTGTTCTGAGTCTACAAAACCGGATCCAATCTTTACAGGCCCAGGGTCCTCTCCTTTCTTCTTGGGAATCATTTGACTTGCTAATTGTGCCTTGAGTATTTAGGGCTTCTGGGCTTATTAATATCCACTTATCAGTGATTGCATTTTATGTGTATTCTTTTGTGATTGGGTTAACTCACATAGGATGATATTTTCCGGATCTAACCATTTACCTACAAATTGCATGAATTCATTATTTTTAATTGCTGAGTAGTATTCCATTGTATAAATATACCACATTTTCTGTATCCATTCCTCCTTTGAGGGATATCTGGGCTCCTTCAAACTTCTGGCTATTATAAACAAGGCTGCTATAAACATACATTTGAGTATAAAAGTACACTGAAACTGAAGTAAGGTTGTCCACAGCCTTAAACTGTAGTCTTCCACATTCTTCCAGGTCTTCAGATCCCAGATTAAGCAGACAAAATCTACACAGTTTGGCTAAAAATGTCAACTGATAGGATTCATGATATTCTGGCTAATCAGCTTCACAGTCCCTGTGACCTCTCTCTACTGTTTTTGTAAACAGGACTAATGCCTTTTCTCTGCTGTCAGTGTCTGCTGATGACCAGTTCACATTACAGATTCACATACAAACCTCCAGGTAGGAAAAGAGAAAGTTCAGTCACCCCACATGTAACTTAAGCATGAATCTTTATAACAATGGGTGATATCTTAGAATAATGTAACATGCCATAATTTTGCCCCTTAATAAAATATGTTTCTTTTTTTAATAAGTTTTCAACTGAAATAGAGTCACATTGCTTACCCTGTCCCTTTGACAGAGAGTCACATTGCTTCCCTGGACCCTCCAGCTCCTCCCAGGCATCTTTTTATAATTTGTATTTCAGTGTGTGTGTGTGTGTGTGTGTGTGTGTGTGTGTGTGTGTGTGTCTGTGTGTGTATGTGTGTGTATGTGTGTGTGTACAGTGTGTATGTGGTGCTCAGAGGTCAATTTAGGGAAGTTAGTTCTCTCCTTCTACCATGTAAGTATCACAGATAGAAGGTGAATAGGAGGCCTGGAGATAAGAGCTATTCTGCCCACCCAAGTAAGTGCATTTTTGAGATGAAGAACAGTTGTTTTATACAAAGTTAGCATGCTTGAGTTTATGAATATGAGAAGGTTTGCAATAAAGAGGTAGAATATAGTGGATGCCTATTTAATGCCCCTGTTCTCCATCCTTACCACTAGAAAATCCCTCTTTTTCTTTCTTTAACTGACTCATCCATCTGATGCTACTGACAATCACAAAGTACATTACCTGCCACAGCAGTAGAGATGACTGACCAACAGCTTCTCAAGACTCTTGTTCAGAGAGGGACACTGGACTCAAAGAATCTCAGAAGATAATCTGCCTAGTAGGACAACATTTACACTAAACATTGGAGCCTCAAGAACCCAAGTAGGGAAGTTTGACATAGACTCAGCCAACAACCTTTCACATCAGTGACAAGTTGAGCTTGTTACCTATGCAGGAAGAAGAGTAAGAGACATTTCAGCTTCAGTTGAGTGCCAAAGGGTCATTACCAGTCACTGGTATCTGTATACTCAGAATAAGAGTGAACAAACTGAGAATATTTTGAAGATCATGCAGCTCCTAGACAACTCTGAAAAGAGATAGAGTAGATTCCAAATCACTGATATTTGTCAAAAATCTGGATATTGTTTCATGCCTGCTAACTATTTCATATTGTTGTTGTAATATGAAATAGTTGGAATATAATATGAAATGTTATATAATATGAAATAATATGTTGAAATATAATATATAATGTTATATAATATGAAATGTAATATGAAATATTTAATATGCTGATCTCATATCCTTTTATGTTCTGTATGATGTATATGCTGGGATGGGGGCAGGTCTCAACACATATGACCCAGCTATACCACTCTTTGACACATACTCAAAAGCTGACTCCATACCCTATTACATAGACACTTGCACATTATATGTGCAATAGCAAAGAAATGGAACATCAACAGATGTATGCATAATGAAAAAGTGGTGCATATATCTAATATAACTGAATTCAGCTATAAAGGGCAATGAAATTATAGATTTTAGTAGAAAATGGGTAGATCTGCAAAGTATAATATTTAGCAAGGTGAATCAAACTTGGAAAGACATGAACTACATCTATATGAATATATATATATATATATATATATATATATATATATATATAATAACTGGGCATAACTGCAAGTAAAACCTAAAAACTAGAAAAGGACCAAGAGAGAGCAAAAGTGGATTCTGAGAAATAAGAAGAGTGGAGGACAAAGGATACAAGTGATATGAAGGAGGGAATGAAATGAGGGCAGAGAATTTACAATGGGGGAACCTAGGGGTGAGCATGAGGGAGAAGGGGTATCTACTAAGATACACTTTTTTGAAGATTCCATAGATAGCTACTACATATACACTAAACTAAAATACATATTTAAATGAAATAAAATAAAACAAAAAAACAGGCATATTGTTTTGTTCCTTTGCAATATGATTATAAAAGTAACTTTTATTCAACTGATGTAATTGCCTTGTTCAAGGCTTACTACTAAATAAGCTCACCCCTTGAAGTTCTTTCTGAACTCTGGCTGGCTGGTTCTACTCAGCTGTTCTAGCTCAAACTCCAACCCAAGCTGACTGATTCAATCTGGTTTCTCTCAGCTTCTCACTGAATTGCTTTGCTTGGCTTCAAACTAACTCTTACAATTTGTTTTATTCTGGCTTCTTATTCGCTGGCTTCACCTGGCTCGGCTGACCAGCATTGAATTGCATGAACTTACTAAGGAGCCCAGCTTACTGCACTCACTGCATTGACATTCAATTGACTGACCAAACTGACTGAACTCCTTCACTCTCCCTGTGCTGTTCTTTTTTTTTAAATTTATTAATCATTTTATTTGTTTACATTTCAAATGCTATCCCACTTCCTGGTCTCCCCTCCACAAACCCCACCCTTTTCCCCTCCACGAATCCCCACCCTTCTCCCCTCCCCTTTGCCCTAAGAGGGTACTCCCCAACCCACCTCCCACTTCTGTCTCACCCCTCTAGCATCCATCCCCCTTCTCTGGGCCATGACACCTCCACAGGACCAAGCACCTCCTCTCCCACTGATGCTAGATAAGACAGTCCTCTGTTACATTTGTAGCAGGAGCCAATGAGCAGCCCACGTATATTCTTTGGTTGGTGCTCTTAGTCTCTGGGTGCTCTGAGGGTTCTGGTTAGTTGATACTGTTGTTCTTCCTTTGGGGTTGCAATCCCCTTCAACCCCTTCAGCCCTTCCCCTAACTTCTATTGAGGTGTCCAGACTCAGTTCAATGATTGACTGAGAGTATCTCCATCTGTCTTAGTTGGATGCTGGCAGAGCCTCTCAGAGGACAGCCACACCATATCTTAGCATCAGCAATAGTGTTGGGATTTGTTGTCTTCAGATGGAATGATTTGCGTGTTGGGGAAATCTCTGGATGGCCTTAAATAGCTTTTCTCCTGAGAATTGTGCATATCCTATCTCTGACTCATTCTGTCAAATCATTCTCTGATCCATCATTTTGTCTGCCCTTCAGTTAGCTGTCATTGTTTGGGGTTTAAGGTGTATACTAAAGAATTCCACTAGAGAGGTGAAAGGTGTACTAAGTGCATGTCTATATTCTAGCCAGATCACACAGACCTAGAAGGTCTTTGGATATGATAAGAGAAGCCATGCTACTGGATTAAAATTCCTCTACACAAAATTCCTCCACAGACTGGACATTAACTCATAATAGATAAATGACTTTGAACTTCTGATACCCCTACCTTTACCTCTCAGATGCTGAGAGTTCAGTCTTACTCCACAGTGCCTGTTTTTATGCAGTCCTGGGGATAGATCCCAGAACTCCATTAGCATGTTCTCTATCAACCTAACTACATTCCCTGTGCCTATAACAGGATCTTAAAGTTTGTTTCACAGATGAAGGTACACTCCTGCAAATTTACAGAGTTTAAAAAAAGATACATAAATAAAGATGTCTCATAGGAACATTTCTGAGCTAAGAGTTCAGATATTTTATTTAAGCCAAAGAAGTCTGTGAGTAGTGATCACTCACAGGCCTTGTGTGACTGGAGCAACAAACAAGGGTTCCAATCTGCAAACATGAAGAAACATTTCACAGGTTACATCAGAAGGACCAGGCATTCAAAGCAGCATGTGCAAGAAATTAGAAAGGTAAAAAGACACTGTATTCGAGGAACTTCCAAGATAATCAGATAGAGCAGAGGAAAGAGCAGAGTCTCTGTAGAGATGAGCTGAACAAGTCACTGAAAGAGCTGGGTGCTGGCATGGAAGATGGCAGTAAGGCCAGCAAAGAGCCCCAGAACCAGGTTCATGAGTATACTCATCGATCCTTTCAATTTCCTCACATCAACACCATACTGCACTCATGGAACCAAAGCCAAGTACAACAAAACTATGAAAACTCAAGATTCATATTTGATGACACTTTCCACATGCTTTGGTCCAGTGGCTATACATTCTTAGAGGACTGGGGTTTCTGTGTCAAAATATATTCATCGAGCCTGCCTAAAGTTAACCATAGATTATTTTGGAGTACTGAAATGAACATGCAGCTATGACGCTAAACTTTTGTCAAATTGTAATGAAAAGATCGGCTCTCTATACAAAGAATGTTCTTTTCTCAACTGACAGCATGATTCAGTCAAGGAAACTTTTTTCTACACTTAAGTAATATTATCATCATTAAAAATAAATAAACCAAGCAGAAATCTCCAGGAGTTTAGGGAGGAAAATGACATAGTAAAATTATACTTTTAAATTTAATCAATGCATTCCTAATTGTGGAGTTATTAAGGGAATGTTTTGGTTTAACTTCTGAGACAGGGTGTCATGATATAGCCCTGGCTGGCTTAGACTTCACTATATAGATCAGGCTAGCCTGAAGCTTACATCCTCTGCCTCTCAAGTGCTGGAGTTAAAGGTCTAAACTACCACACCAAGCTAGAAAACTAGCAATTTCAATGAAAACATTTACATATCCTCAAGATGGCAATAATATGCTATAATTAAAACACAAATATTCAACATTTAAAAGTAATTAACTTAAAACATTATTTTCTAGTATTTTTCTACTTGTATTTCCCTGAAAGACTATAAAACAATGCTTCTCAAGTCCACTTCAAGTATTATAACACACTCAAACTACTATCACAAAATATCAAAAGCAACCAAAACTTACTACAAAATAGCTCTAGGAGCCAGAAGTCAAGATCAAGGTACCAGCATGATATGGCTCAATGGTTGGTGTGAGCTTTCCTCCTGTATCCTCACAAGGTAGAAAGACCTAGGCTATCTCTTCCCCATTCTTAAAAGGATTCCATTCTAACTGTCTTGTTTCACATTTATCATGTCTTCATTAAGTCCCACCTCCAAATATAACCACATTTGTGGTTAGGCCTTCAACAGATGAATCAGGAGGAGGAGCCACAAATGGATGCCTTTTGTGGGTAGTGGCATTTGTGCTTTTGATTAGCTTTGAATTTGCTTCACTATAAACAGATCAGGATTTTACTCTACATAAGTATTATTGAGACAAATTAGAACAGCCTGTTTCCTTCTGGGATGTGGGACATGTGGTAAGCCATGTTAAAACACCATGAAGCATTGTTTTGGACTTTCTTTTTTATAATTTTTTTTAAATAACTAAGGCAAGCCTAGTCTACAGAGTGAGTTCCAGGACATCTAGGAATAAATGAAGAGACCCTGTCTTAATAAAGCAAAAGAAAGAAAGAGAGAAAGGAAGGAAGGAAGGAAGGAAAGAAGGAAGGAAGGAAGGAAGGAAGGAAGGAAGGAAGGAAGAAAAAAGGAAGAAAAAAAGAGGAGGGACAAAGGGAGGGAAGAAGGGAGAGAGAGAGGTAGGTAGGGAGGGAGGGAGGGAGGGAGGGAGGGAGGGAGAAAGTGAAAGTGGAAAAAGAATCAATCAATAAAGAAAATGCAAACTGTGGAAAATGTGGAAATAAAAAAATGTATAAACTCAAACAGCAACAAGAGAGGCAAGCTTCACAAACAGAATACAAGCAGTGGACGAGAAAATCAGGCATTGAAGACACAAGAGAAGAAATGGATATAGTGGTCAAAAAGATGTTAAATCTACAAAATTCCTGGCCTAAAACATCCCAGAAATCTGGGACACTATGAAAACAAACAAACAAACAAAAAAACAAAAACAAACAAATAAACATGGACACAAAAAGGTTTTGTGGCCTGAGTGGCCTCTTAGGTTTTGGGCATTAATCTTTCTCCTTAGATTCCCTAGTTCTATCATGGCCTGGAGTCCCTAGTGTCAGAGTGGCCTCTGTAAAAGCAGATTGTATTGTGGGAAGGAAAATGGAGGAGGGAGTCAGGGAGTCACAGTGCAGTTTAAGGCATCTAGGTGTGTTTTAAGGGGACTTGGCTGGCAAAGGTTTGGGGTCAGCATCTTACCTGGTTGCCCCTAGTGCAGGTGGGGCTTTGAGAAAGAAGAGTGTGACTGGAAAATGGAGTGCAAGGGAGAGGATGACTTAGGCTGCCTTCTAATGTTCTTTGTTTTGTACATTTAGTGTTTTGATTATTATGTGCTAAGAAAACTTTCTTTTCTGGTCTAGTCTATTTGGTACTCTTTATGCTTCTTCTGTTTTGAAATGTACCTCCTTTTTGTAGAAAATTTTTCTTATTTGATTTTTATATTTTCTGGGCCTTTGATTTGGTGTTCTTCTCCTTTCTCTATTTCTATTAGTCTTATAGTTTTTGTGTGTATGTGTGTGCTTTCTTTTTAAATTGCTGGGGGTTTTTTTGTGTCAACACAATCCCCATCAAAATCCCAACTCAGTTCTTCATAGAGTTAGAAAGACCAATTCTCAAATTGATCTGGAATAACAAAACCCCCGGGATAGCTAAAACTATTCTCCACAGTAAAAGAACTTCTGGGGCAATCAGTATCCCGGACCTCAAGCAATACTACAGAGCAGTAGTGTTAAAAACTGTGTGGTATATTGGTACACTGACAGGCAGGTAGATCAATGGAATAGGATTGAAGACCCAGAAATGAACCCAAACACCTATAGCGACTTGATCTTCAACAAAGGAGCTGAAAACATCCAGTGGAAAAAAAAGATAGCCTTTTCAGCAAATGATGCTGGTTCAATTGGAGGTCAGCATGCAGAAGAATGCAAATTGATCCATTCTTATCTCCTTGTACTAAGCTCAACTCCAGGTGGATAAAGGACCTCCACATAAAGCCAGATACACTGAAACTAATAGAAAAGAAACTGGGGAAGACCCTTGAGGACATGGGCACAGGAGAAAAGTTCCTGAACAGAACACCAATAGCTTATGCTCTAAGATCAAGAATTAACAAATGGGACCTCATAAAATTACAAACTTTCTGTAAGGTAAAGGACACTGTCAAAAGGACAAATTGGTAACCAATGAATTGAGAAATGATCTTCACCAACCCTACATCTGACAGAGGGCTAATATCCAATATACACAAAGAACTCAAGAAGTTAGACCCCAGAAAACCAAATAACCCTGTTAAAAATGGGGTACAGAGCTAAACAAAGAATTTTCACCTAAAGAACTTCAGATGGGTGAGAAGCACCTTAAGAAATGTTCAACATCATTAGTCATTAGGGAAATGCAAATTAAAACAATCCTGAGATTTCACCTCACACCAGTCAGAATGGCTAAGATTAAAAACTCAGGAGACAGCAGGTGTTGGCAAGGATGTGGAGAAGAAGGAACACTCCCCCATTGCTGGTGGGATTGCAAACTGGTACAACCACTCTAGAAATCAGTCTGGCAGTGCCTCAGAAAACTGGGCAGGACACTTCCGGAGGACCCTGCTATACCACTCCTGGGCATATACCCAGAGGATTCCCCAGCATGTAATAAGGATACATGTTCCACTATGTTCATAGCAGCCCTATTTATAATAGCCAGAAGCTGGAAAGAACCCAGACATCCCTCAATGGATGAATGGATACAAAAAAATGTGGTATATATACACAATGGAATACTTCAGCCATTAGAATGACTCATGAAATTCTTAGACAAATGGATGGAGCTGGAGAACATCATCCTAAGTGAGGTAACCCAGTCTCAAAAGAACACTCATGGTATGTACTCACGGATAAACAGATATTAGCCTAGAAACTTGAAATACCCAAGACACAATCCACATATCAAATGATGTCCAAGAAGAAGGAAGGAGTGGCCCCTGGTCTAGAAAGGCTCAGTACAGCAGTGTAGGGGAATACCAGAGCAGGGAAGTGGGAAGGGGTAGATGGGGGAAGAGGGGGAAGGAAGAGGGCTTATGAGATTTTCCGGGAGGGGGGCCAGGAAAGGGGAAATCATTTGAAATATAAATAAAGAATATATTGAATTTAAAAAAAAAGAAAAAAAGAACTTAAGCAAAGTAGCTGGATATAAAATTAATTTAAAGAAATAAGTAGCCTTCCTGAATACAAATGATAAATAGGCAGAGAAAGAAATAAGGGCAGTAACAATCTTCACAAAGCCAGAAATAATATAAAATACCTTGGTTTAATTCTAACCAAGCAAGTGGAAGAACTACATGACAAGTCCCTGAACAAAGAACAAAAGTTCTCAGAAAATGGAAAGAACTCCCACGCCCATGGATCAGTAATATTGACATAGTGAAAATGGCCACCATACCATAAGCAATCTACAAATTTAATGTAATTCACATCAAAATTCCAACACGTTTTTTTACAGATCTTGAACAAAGAGTTCTCGACTTCATATGGAAAAACAAAAATCTCATTAGCCAAAAACAATCCTGAACAATAGAAGAATTTCTGTATGTATCATTATCCCTGATATCAATCTGTACTATAAAACAATAGTGATAAACACTGCATGGCATAGGCATACAAACAAATTGATCAATAGAATTGAATTGAAGACCCCAAAATAAACCCACAGACCTATGAAAGCTTGATTTTTGACAAAGAATCCACAACCATACAATGGGAAAAAGAAAGTATCCTGAACAAATGATGCTGGTCTAACTGGATGTCTATGTGTAGATCCATATTGATCACCCTGCACAAAACCCAAGTACAACTAGATCAAGGACCTCAACATAAAACAGATACACTGAATCTAATAGAAGAAAAAGTGGTAAATACCTTGATTACTTTGGTACAGGAGACAATTTCCTGAACAGAACACCAATAGCTCAGGCTCTAAGATCAACAATTGATAATTTGGCTGACATGAAACTAGAAGTCTTCTATAAGGCAAAAGATACTGTCAATAGGACAAAACTGCAACCTACAGATTGGGAAAAGGTCTTTCCTAACCCTGTATCTCACTGAGGGCTAATATCTAAAACACATAAAATACTCAAGAAGTTAGATTCCAACAAACCAAATAACCTAATTAAAAATGGGGTACAAAATACCCAACAAAGGGGATATAGAACCTGTAGAGAACATATCCAGTGGATAGGCATGGTCCCCAGTTGAGGAATAGGGCCACCCACCCACCTGAAAAATATTAATCCAGACTTCCTCCTGTCAAAAGAAAATGCAGGGACAAAGAGTGGATCAGAGACTGAAGAAAAGGCCATTCAGAGACTGCCCCACCTAGAGATCCATTCCATCTACAGACACCAAACACAGACACTATTTCTGATGCCAAGAAGTGTATGCTGACAGGAACATAGTATGGCTGTCCCCTGAGAGGCTCTTCCAGATCCTGATCATTACAGATGTGGATGCATGCAGCAAAACATTGGACTGAGAATTGGGGACCCCAATGGAGAAGTTGGGGAAAGGACTGAAGGAGCTGAAGGATGCAACCCCATAGGAAGAAAAACAATATCAAGCAACCAGACACCCCCCTCCAAACCTCCCAGGGACTAAAACACCAACTAAAAAGTACACATGGGGGGGGAGAACCCATGGCTCCAGGTGTATATGAAACAGAGGATCTCCTTATCAGGCATCACTGGGCAGGGAGCCCCTTAGTCCTGTGGAGGCTCAATGATCCAGGGTAGGAGAATGCCAGGGTGCTGAGGCAAGAGTGGGTATATGGGTGTGTGAGTGGGAGAGTACCCTCATAGAGGCAGGTGGAGGAGGGAAGGGATATAGGGCTTTTAGAGGGGAAACTGGGAAGGGGAATAACATTTGAAATCTCAATAAATAAAATAAAAAAAAATTTTAAAAATTTTTAAAAAGCAAATTAGATGAAAAAATAGGGCTCAGAGATAAATAGAATTCTCAGCAGAGGTACCTCAAATGATCAAGAAGTACTCAAAGAAATATTCAACATCCTTAGTCATCAGGGAAATAGAAATCAAAACAACCCTGAGCTTCCAGCTTACACCAATCAGAATGTCTAAGTTCAAAAACTCAAGCAACAGCACATGCTGGCAAGGATGTGGAGAAAAGGAAACACTCCTCCATTGCTAATGGGTGTGCAAACTTATACAACTGCTTTCCATTCTTTCCAGAAAATTGGAAATAGTTCTACCTGAAGACCCAGCAATACTGCTCCTAAGCATATACCCCAAAAATGTTCCATAGGGACATGTGCTCTACTGTGATCATAGCAGTTTTTTTCATAATAGGCAGAAACTGAAAACAACCCAGATGCCCATCAAACAAAGAATGGAAACAGAAAATGTGGTTCATTTACATTTACACAATTATATACTATTCAGCTATTAAAAATGAGGACATCATGAATTTTGCAGGTAATGGATGGAACTAGAAAATAACATTCTAAGTGAAGTAACACAGACCCAAAAGGACATGTACTCACTGATAAGTGGACACTAGCCATAAATGACATGATACACATGATAAACCCAACAAACCCAAAGAAGTTAAACAAGAGGGAAGACCCAAGTGAGGATTCTTGAATCTCACCTAGAAGGAGAAATAAAATAGTCATAGCAAGCAGAGGAATGAAGGGGACTGGAAGAGAGAGGGGATAGCAGTGAGATGGGGGAGTCACAATCAGTCGTGGGGCAGAGACAGAAGAGTGAACCAGCGTGAGGGGAGAATGAATAAAAATCTGAAGCTGCAGTGGTGGGGGATCTCTAGGAAGCCCCAGAGACCTTTGACAAGGGAGGATCCCAGGATTCAATGCAAGTGAACTTAGCTGAGATGACTACAGTGGAAACATGAAAACAGAAGAGGCCACCTCCTGCTGCCAGACAGGATCTACAGTGGAGAGATAAGGACAACAATGCACCCACAAAGCTTTCAACCCAAAAGTTGTCCTGTCTAAAAGAAATATTGTGACAAAGACGGAGCAGAGATTGAGGGAATGGTCAACTAATAACCAGCCCAACATGATACCCATCCCATGGGCAAGCACCAATTCCTGACACTATTTATGATACTCTGTTATACTTGCAGACAGGAGCCTAGCATTACTGTTCTCTGAGAAGCTCTACCCAACAGCTGACTGAAACAGATGCAGATACCTACAGCTAAACTCTGGATGGAGGTCAGGGACTCTCATGGAAGAATTAGAGGAAGGATTAAGCACGGAAGAATTGCTGGAGTAATCTCCAATTTCAAATTGTACTACAAAACTATAGTAATAAAAAACAGCATGGTTTTTCTGGCACAAAAAAAAATCCAGAAACATTAATCAATGAAGTAAAAGTGAAGACCCAGACAAATCCACACACTTACAGACATCTTATTTTTGATATAGAAGTCAGAAACACTCACTGGAAAAAACACAGGGTCTTCAACAACTGGTGCTGATCAAACTGGACAGTTGCACATAGAAAAATGCAAATAGATCCATATTTGTCACCCAGCACAAAATTTGACTACAAATGGATCAAAGACCTCAAGATAAAACCTGAAGCCAATAGATGAGAAAGTAGGAATTAACCCTAAACTCATTGGCATAGAAGACTTTCTGAACCAAACACTGATAGTGCAGACACTTACATCAACAATAAATAAATAGGACTTCTTTTAATTAAGAAGCTTCTGTAAGGCAAAGTTCACCATTCAGAAAAATGGCTGTGTACATAATAGAAAAAGATTATTACCAACTAAACATCCATAGAGGGCGGGGGATATGGAACCTGAAGAGGCTACCTCCTGTAGCCAGGGAGGAACCCTAGTGGAGTGATAGAGACACCGACTCACCCACAAAACTTTCAATTCCAAATTTATCATGTCTACAAGAAATTCAGGCATGGGGGGATGAAGCAGAGACTGAAGGAACGGCAACCAATAATTGGCCCAACTTGAGACCTATCCATGGCCAAGCACCAATCCCTAACAATATCAATGATACTCTGTTATGCTTGCAGACAAAGCATGTTGTCCACTAAGAGGCTCCATCCACCAGCTGACTCAGAAAGATACAAACACCCACAGCCAAACAGTGGATGGAGCTTGGGGACTCTTATAGAATAGGAGGAAGGATTGAAGGCCCCAAAGGGGATGAGACCTCCACAGGAAGACCAACTGAATCAACTAACCCAGACTCTCAGAATCTGAACCACCAACCAAAGAACAGACATGGGCTGGACATGCCTTCCACACATATGCAGCAGATGTGCAGCTTGTTCTTCACGTGGGTCCTGAACAACTGGAACAGGGGCTCTACCAAAAACTATTGCCTGTACGTGGAATATGTTGTTCTAGGTGGGTTGCCTTGTCTGGCCTCAGTAGAAGAGCCTCCTAGCCTCACAGAGACTTGAAGTATGGGGGGTGGAGGAGGGTTGCATACCCAGGGAGAGAAGAAGGGGAGGTGGGATGGGGAAAGAATTGTGGGTGGGGGTGACCAGGATGGGAACAGTGAGGGTGATATAAAGTGAATATGTAAAAAAAATTTAATTTAATTTAATTTAGAAAAGAAAACAAATAACACAATCAAAAATGGGGTACAGATCTAAGCAGAATTCTCAGTAGAGAAAACTGAAATAACTAAGAAACACTTAAAGAATGGTTCATATCCTTAGCCATCAAGAAAGCGCTAATCAAAACTACTTTGAGCCATCATCTTACACCTGTCAGAACAGCTAAGATCAATAAAGCAAGTGACACCTCATACTGACAAGGACATGGATCAAGGGAAATACTAATCTATTGCAGGTGGGAGAACAAAATTGTACAACCACAACGGAAATCAGTGTGGCAGCTCTCTGGAATCTGGGAACCAAGCTACCTCAAGATGCAGATATACCACTTTTAGGCATATACCCAAAGGATGCTTCATCCTACTACAAAAACACTTGCTCAGCCATGGTCATTGCATTCTAACCATAATCACTCAAAATCGGAAAGAGTCTACATGTCCCTCAACAGAAAAATAAAGAAAATGCAGTACATTTACACAATGGAGTATTACCCAGCTGTTTAAAAAAAATGATATCGTGAAATTTGCAGACAAATGAATAGAACTAGAAAAAAATCATCCTGGGTGAGGTAACACAGACCTAGTACGACAAAGGTGATCAGTGGTTTGCTCAGGCATCATCAGAGAAGCTCCCTCCTGCAGCAGATGGAACAGATTTAGAGACCCACAGCCAGACATTATGAAGAGGGAGAGAGACCTTGGAACAGTCAACCCCAGATGGAATGTCTCCATCAAATCCCTTCCCTCAGAGCTCAGGGAACCCGTAGACGGGGAGGCAGAAAGAAAATAGGTGAGCCCAGAAGCCCTAAATACTCAAGACACAAATAGCAAGTCAAATGATTCCCAAGAAGAAGAAAGGAGAGGACCCTGGGCCTGTAAAGATTGCATCCAGTTTAGTAAAGAAACCGAGGGGGGAGGGGGAATGATTGGGGAACAGTTGGGGGGGGGAGAGGAACTATGGGAACTATGGTGGGTGGGAACAGGGAAAGGGGAAAGCCTTTGGAATGTAAACATAGAATATAGAAAATAAAAAAAAAGAAGAAAAAAAAAGAAAGAAAGAAAATAGGGGCCTCTCAATCAACAAGATCAAGGCTCTTAAGCACTCGCATAAATTGAAGCAGAAGAAACAGAGCCTACACTGGCCTGTAGCAAGTCCTCTGAGTACACGTTATAGCTTCCAGTTCAATGCGTTTAATGGGACTCCTGAGTGTGCCAATGAGTGGGTCTCTGGTTCTTGTGCCTTCTCTTGGGCTCTTTCCCTTCTGTTGACTGGTCTTGTCCAGTTTTGGTGTGATCATTATTTTGTTTTATCTTATTTTATTAGATTCTATTTTACTATTATCTTTTAGTAGTTTTAATGTTTTGTTTTGTTTTGGTTTTAATCACAGAAAGGGGGTAGATCTGGATAGGAGGGAAGATCGGGAGGAAATGGGAGGAATACCGGGGCTGGGGACCATAATCAGCATATATTGTGTGAGAAAATAATCTATTTTCAATAAAATGAAAAGAAAAATGGTACTGAGGCTTCTACTTGAAAAATTCTCTATGGGAACTTAAATGCCAATGTGCTCAAAGTTGTATTTCTATATTTAAAATATTCTTTTGCCATTTTACTAGTCGAACTGGTTCTTTTCTCTCACACGGCCATTTCCAGTCGTCTAGTGGTTAAGTCAGATAGTTGATGGTTTACTTCTGTGGCATTACCCACTTCCAATTAATCATAAGAGGTCATTCAAATGCAGAGCTGAAGTTACAAGATGAATTTGAAATGTATAATAATTTTTGGTGAGGTTTGGACACAAAAAATATATTAAATTGCCATGTCATGGGTTTTAGCCTTTGAATGATGAATTAATCAGCATATACGCATTGCTGGAGTGGATTGAAGCCTTACCAAGTAATTTTTGAGTAGCATAACACATGAGCTGCTAGCACGGAATGGAAATCAAGTTAAAGAAAGATTCTGTGAAATGAGAAGCAGAGATAAGGTGTTAGAATAAATTATCTATTCTGTCTGTTATTTGTCTTTATTTGAGGCTTTTAAATTAATTGTACTGAGCTAAATGCAAATGTGAAATTAGCATTATAAAGAGAACTTGAGACCTAAAATAGGTAAATATTTACTATATGCTTAACATTTGATGTTACAACACAAAGTACTGAGCAAAGGGAGGATCTCAAGTGCTTACAAAATAATAAGATATTTCAACCAGAAACATTCTGGCTACAGAGATGACTCGGGAGTTAAGTGCACATATGCTCCTGCAGAGGAGTTCAGTTCCCAGCACCCATAACCACTTGACTCCAGCCCAGGGGATACATCTTCTGGGCTCTGTGAGCACCTGTGTTCACAAGCACACACTCCCACTGACACTCATATACGCTCTCACACACAATTAAGATATTTTTTTAAAAATATCAAAACGTTCTTATACATTCTTGATGGATGGCTTGATTTGTTTTAAAAAGTTTAGTGTATATATATATATATATATATATATATGTATATATATACATATATATATACACACATACATACATACACACACACTTACACACACACATATGTGTGTGTCTCCAACTATCTTCTACAAAATAGGTTAAAGGTACAAATTTTTGAGGCTACTTTTAAGACATATGCCACTATGTGAACTCCAAGGAGTAAAGTACAAACAAAAATCATACTGGATTCTGAGAATGCACGTCTGCTGTCTTTGATCTGGGAAGTCTTTTAAGGATTCACTGCTATTTGAATCTGGCTTCAAAGAACAAATAGTATTTCAATAAAGAAGCTGCAGTGATAGATATTTTAGATTCCAGAAGCAGCTTGCTTAAGGAAGTCACAGAAAGCTAGCCCCGGATGTAGGTGAGCAGAATCTTCATGGAGAGTGGGTGACTATTTAGTGGGCATTTAGGAGGTCAACCACTGTCTTTCACACATGATAAATTCTTATGGAGGAAATGATGAGATTAAGAGTTTGTCCTGAAGGTAGGTTTAAAAAGTCAGACAGACCTGGAGTTGACACCAGAAAAAGCTGATTAACCAGCATTTTCATTTTTCTTCTCAGGTGCAATTAGTAATCAATTCCTAAGAAACTTAAGGGAGACATATGTAGGGTGTCCACCCATAGTATTAAAGTAATCTTTTTTAGCCATTGGAAAGAAATAGGATATCAAAAGATTTGAATATAAATTAAAATGTTTTCTAGAGCATTTATTCTGCATCAAGCATTTGTCAAGTGGTAGCTCACAAGAGATTAGAGGAACAAATTCCTCATAATGACAGAGCAAGAACCATGATTGATTTGGACACCAAAGGTGGCGCACAGGTACCCACAGCACCATTCTCTGGCTGGGTAACAAAGTCAATCACCAGTTCTTTGTATCCAGTTCTTCTCCATGTGTGAAACAGAGAGGCTGTCTCATAAAAGCAAGCCATTGCTCCAATTAAACCTTATTTCTAAAAGAAGAGTAGTGGACCACTCGTGCCTTCCCAACTTCCTTATCTAGTTCTATGACTTCCTCTGGTATAACTAGCTTGGTGATGTGGGAAAATCATTTGACCAAACTCTAATACTCACTTCTCCTTTCTGTTACCTTAGGTCAATTGCAAACCATGATGGTGGGGATAAAACTAAATGATGTATGCAAACAAACATTGTAAATTCAGATTACATGAACTATAGATTTTATAGTATAAAGTATGCAAACTATGAATTACCCTAATAGAAGGTAGGGAATATCAATTTCTATGGAAGAGCATTAATCCTAGACTTTTGTCATCTCACCTCAGAATTACCCGTTTCAATGACAAGTATTTCCTTCTTAAATTTGTCATGAATGTAACACTAAGCTTCAAGCCTCCAAAAAGGTTCTGTTGTGGTTCTCTGGGAAAGGGCCTGTCTAACACGAGCATTTGCCAATATGCTCAGATCCTAGATTTTTATTCCCAGAAACACAGCTGGGGGGAATCTCAAAGAGTTTTTCTTTATTTCAGGCCCCTCATATCAGGCTTACTTTTCCTTCTGGGACTATGGTGGGGCATCACACTCTGGGACTGATGAAATAAGAGCAGAGACCAATGGTATAGAGCTAGTGAAAATAAACAAATAAATAAATATAAATAATCAGATGTAGGAAATATTTCCCTGTTATGATTAGTGAGGCAGTGACTTGGCCTATTCTCTCAGCAAACGTTCATTGGGCATTCATTGTAAGCCAAGCACAGTGATGTATTGGAGATGCAGAGATGAATAAGGTGCAGCCTCTGGTCCGTGTAAATAGGGCAGTCGCAATGCACTGAACTGTTTGAGAAGATGAAACTCTTCTGCCTTGCACAGTTCAATAGGCAAGCAACCTTTGAGCTAGACATTTAAAGATGTGACCAAGTGGAAAACTAATATATGTAGAGGCCCAGTCACGAAGGGCGTGACATGACAGGACATGTTTCACCAGCTGCACTGTCTGCATGTGGCCATCCTAGCTCTCATCACATCCACACCCTAGGATCCCATAACTACTTCACAATTTTCACTGAAACAACTCACAGTTTTAAACTTCAGTAAGTCTATTTACGAAGAACACTTCAAGTTACTGTACTAATTATTAGTGTTTATCTTTTAAAATGATTTCATAAATACATAAATATAAGTAATGAATAAAACCATTCATTCTTGTCCTTTTGGAAATTCTTTCTTTGAGGCTCTATATGAGAATTCAAGTAAACTCGCGTGAGGCTGTTGAGAAGACTTGCTGCTCTTACAGAGGGCCGAGATTCAGTTCCCAGTACTGGCATTGCTGTTCACAAATCATTTGTAACTGTAGTTCCACAGGACCAGGTGCCTTCTTCTGGCCTTCTTCAGTACTGCATCCATGTGGTACACAGACGTCCATGTGGGCAGAACACCCCTATACATAAAATGATATACAAAATAAAATTTTAAAATAAATAAGTCCACGTATAGTACATATCAATATGGCCCAGTGGTAAGTTTTTGCCTAGAATTTGCAAGTGCCTGAGTTTGATCCCTAGAACTCTAGAACTGTCTAAATAAATATTTAAAATGTTAATTTATAAAAAAACATTTAATATAAATCTTTAACCAAGCAAAAAAAGCCTACTATAATCAAAGCAAAAATAAAAGTACTTCACTAGACACCAATGACGCTAATGATTCGCATTTCACAGTCTGCATGAAACCAGTTACGAGAGCAGCAAGTTCAAGGGGTGACATCAGTCTGCCCGGCAGAGCTGCAGAGTGTGTAACCTAGGTCAGAGGTTCACAACCTGTGGGCCACGACCCCTTTGGCAACCTTCTATTCCCAAAAATAAAATTACACTCATGAAGTAGAAACAAAAATAACGCTGTAGTCAGTGGTCACCACACCATGGGGGACTGTTTAGAGTGGCAGCGTTAAGAAGGTTGAGTACAACTGATCCAGATGGCCTCTTAGCTGCCACACGATCGAACTACCATTCTTTTACTCAAGTCCTGGAAGAAAATATTTTGTCCAAGATGGAGAAGATAAATCTAGAATTGGACATTTTCTCTTTCAAATGTACTGTTCTTTCCTGTACCATGTGGGAGGAGATTTCTCTTTCAGTACTTAATGATTCTGGTAAATAAATTTATAGATCTCAAATTTCAGCATGAGTCATCTAGAAACTTGCTTGGGCCATAAAAAAAGGTTCAATATGCCCTGTCCTCTGAAAATGACATTAATAATTTTAAATAACAGTAATAAAATTCCTAATTTCAGTCTATTGACTAAAGATTTCTCTTTAAGTGAATAATGGAACTTCTAAATAAGCATGGTGGAAAAATATGGGTTCATCTCAGCCATGTTGTAAAAAAACAAAACAAAACAAAACAAAAAAAGACCACCAAAACAACAAGAAAGAATTCAACAAAAGGGTCCCATCTCCCTCTACCCAAAGCATAAATAAAGGGAGACCACTCAGTAGATAAAAGGGGACAATAAATCCTTGGGGGAAAGAAAAGATGAACAGGTACTGAATTACCAGAGCAGACACAGCAGAGCTGAGGAGCCTACAGGCTGGGCTGTGGGAAGACAAGCACAGAAGTGGAGATGCAGGACAGTGATGCTAGGGTATGGATTCCAGGTGAGAAAGCAATGAGAAGCGTTCTCAGCAGGTCTAAAGGAGGACCAGTCAGGCTCTGAGGACACACCCCTCCCTCCAGAGCCAGACTAGCGCCTCTCTCTTGGGTGATTAAACCAGTAACTGCTCTGCACTTGAGATTCCAGTAGCAACTGAAGGCTGTGCTCACACACAACCTAAAGGAAACTGTGAGGAAAGGTAAGAAACCTTTTCTTAGGTCCATTTCAAACACTGTGTTTAATATTTTTAGGAATGTGACAGAAATAGAGACACAATTTAAAGTATATGGAGAGATACGGGCACTAGCAAATATTAACTGAAGCTGTGATTAAGTCATTTTTAAGGTTTGTTCTATCTATCTATCATCTATTGTACATGTGTGCTTTATCTGCATGGTAGAAGAGGGCATCAGATCCTAGTGTTGTAGATGTTTGTGAGCCACCATGTGGTTGCTGGGACTTAAACTCAGTACCTCTGAATGAGCAGCAGACAGTGCTCTTAACCATTGAGCCATTTCTCCGGTCCCCAATTAAATCATTTTTGAGAGAAAATAGTTTCATTACTCAAATAAGCATAGATTACTAGGGAAAAAATGAGGGCAATTTAAAGATCACAGAAAGGCTGGTAATCCTAGGAGCTTGAGGTTGAATAATCACAATTACCCTTCCTGGGATCCAGAGCAAGCCCCAGGCTAAACTGGAACACATACTGAGAACCTGCCTCAAAATAGTTTTTAAGGAAGGGCAGAAGCGGGCGTAGATCAGTGGTAGAGCATATGCAAAGCCCTAGGTTCACTCCCTAGTACCAAGAGAAAAAGATTCTTTAAAGATATAAAATAAGTAGGAAAGTGTTTTCCTTTTTAATCCTAGATTCATTAATCTTCTATCTCCTATCTTAGAGAAGTAACAGCTTTACATCCTTTAATCCCTTTTATTTGGTTTTGAAGTTACATCCCTATTCAACATAGTATGTTTATGTTAATAATTCTTTCCTTTTCTGTGTTACACATTATTGATTGATTTTTCTCCATGAAAAGAGAAGCCAAAATTCCAGCACATTGCCTCCTCCACCTAACATAGTAGTATTGTAAGGCTGGGGTTGGGGGTGTTAACTTACCAGAGAGAACCTCCTGAGTGGACCACCATGGAGACAGGAATCCATGCAAAAAGCAAGAGGATTTTTATTTACTATTGAGCATGCTGGGGCCGCCCTGCACATGGAGACAGAAGGACCACGTGCACCAGGCTGCACAGGCCTTTTATACAGTTCTCAGGGCAGCCACCATTAGGGACAATGTGATTGGCAGAACAGTGTTACCTTTAAACTAATTGATTGTTAGGGGATAAAGTAGGTGGCCAACAGACTCTGGGCCTTTCCTAGCCTGAGGGACCTCCCTGTGGTCTGAGGAAAATAATTGAGCCTCTCTTCTGGGACAGGGAACACTTGCCCTCCTGGGAGGGCAAGTGTTCCATGACCTTTCCAAAGGTCCTGAGTTAACCTTTTCAGCATTCTTCAGATTATTATATTATCAATATTATTATAACTATTAAATAATAGTAATATTATTATGACTATGCATTATTATTTACAAAGGCAAAGTATACTATTATGACTCTTTTCCTATTCCTATTCCCGTCCCCTCCCTTCTTGTAAAGCTATTTGCTTTCCTCTTCTCAGATTACAGGTTGATTCTTAATCTTTTGTTTTACAGTTTTCCTTTACTTTCTATAAATCCTTCAAACTCTCAGTTCATAGAGAGCTGAAGATTGAATTTAAAGCTATACACACTCTCCCAATAACCACCAACTCTCTCTGTAGTTTGTTTCAGTTCTGACTCCATCATATTTTCTTCATACCCTGTTTCGAGCTTGTCCTAAACAGTAGTCAATTGCAACGTTTTTGTGGCCTTCCCTTCTTTGATCTCATCACTGGCTACCTTAGTTTGCAGATAACTCATGTTATCTGAAACCCTCCAACTCAATCTCATTTATTTCTTGTGTCTGTAGTTTGCTATTAGGGTGTAGTATGAGCACAAGGATTGACAATCAGACTCACACATAAAATCTAACCTGGGCACTTTTCAAGGGTGTGGTCTTGTGTCAGGTAAACATTCTGGCACTTCCTTAAGTATCATACAGCAAGGAACATGGGAGAAGCCTCTTCATGAAATATTCATTTGTTTCATGCTTCATATCAAAGCCCTGGGTGCTATTATAAGCTCTTTGTAGGTATTGTCTCCCTTAATCCTCACAAAAGCCTTAAGAAGTCAATAGATTTACAAACCCCATGATCTATGAAGATGCAGACAGAGAGAGAATAATATATGAACAGTCGCAAGGTGGAAAAGGAGGAAAAACCAGAGCTGCACTCAGACTTCAAGCTACTTCAAAACTCATATGCTCTGTATGGGAATACCCACCCAGCAGAAAATAAATCTTGCTACTTCTTGCATACACTCCCATCCTAGGATATCTCCGTACAGCATGGCCTACCTAACAGGACACTCTTAAGGAACTCAGCTAGAACCATCCTGGAGACAGAGCTGGAAGGCAGTCAGGCAGAACAGATGCAGATGCAGCCCCACAAGCTGGCCCTAACAAGCATTCTTCGCTGCATTATTTCATTAATTATCACACCCTTTCTATAAAATGATTACCTTTCATTCCCAGAAGGCCCGAGCTGCAGCTTCCTATACCAGTCTAGTTTACTAGTGACCTGCAGAGTTCTCTTAAACCTCTCTCACTGAACTGCTGAGAGGATTAAGGAAGAATGTGAACCCCATGTTGCGGGTCATTTGAATTGTTGGGCAAGCACATTAAGCTGTGGAAAAGACAATTTGATACACCTACATATACGCATGTCTCTTCCTGCAAGGCCTTTTATCTTAAACATATACAAAAAGGCAGTGGATGTGTCAGGTCCATTCCTGGTAGGCAACCTTTGCATTAAGCATTGAGCTCACTTGCCACTGAGGAAACATCAACTCTCTTTTCTGCTTGTCTTGTTTCCATTTGGAACACTGTAGGTCAACAATCATTATTTTTCATTTTATTTCTTTTCATCTTAAGGGCTTCTGCTTAAATGTTAGCATCTATGTTCTTCATTTGAATCACCTCTGTCCCCAACCACCAACCCCCACACACACACACACACAGACAAGGCAAATCATCTCCTCTGTGGCTATTTCATTAAACTATGCTATTTGCTCTGTGGATTTGGATAATTTGGTAGAACTTTTTCTCTCTGCCAGTTTTCCATACTAATTTCCATTGAAATAGCCTAAATTCTCATTTCTCTACTGTTAGTCTAACCTTTTATATCTGCCCCCACCCCCACCCCTGTGGTCTCACAGCTTTCCTGATCTTAGCTTAGTGTATGTAAGCTGTCCGTCCTCTGGACCATTACAGGAAGAATCCTCCATAGGTGCAGCCAGAGAAAGTCTCCTTCTTGTCTATTTCTCTCCTGTCCTTTTTTTTCCTTTCTTGATAGCCTCAACTTTTACAGCAAGAAGCAAGAAAACTGAAGATAATAGCATGAAGGTTTGTAAGATCACGAATGGAGAGGGGAGCAGAGCAAAGGTCCAAAAGATACCATTATCCAGAGATCTGTAACTTGTATTTAAGGCTAAAGACAGGACAGAGAAAAATAGACAGAGAAAGTGATAGACTATGAACTGAGTTAAGGGGAACTAAGGGGCTTCCGCCATACTGTTTAGAAGTGTGAACTTTATGACCTCAAAAGTGGAGTTATTTTCTGCTCTACAGGTGACTGGGGATTAAGGGTTTGAAATAAAATTTTTCCTATATGGGAAAAGCAGAATCTTGATGAACTTCCCACTGATTGAAAGCCAGCAAGATGATGAAGAAAAGAGGCTTGGTATACTAGGTGGGTGAGTATTTTCTGTTCTTCCCTTGGAGTTAGTGGGACAGGAAAAACAGTCTTAAAAATCATATTGTTGATCCAATTATATAATTATGGTACTTTGAGATGGTTATGGGTTTCTGTTGGTTTTAAAACTATTCAGGTAGATTGCTCTTGCTTTACATAATCCAGAGTTTGTGGTATGATTGTGACAGAGTGTCCACATTGTTTCTTTTTTTTTTCCAGAAGACAATTTGCAAAACAGGAAATATGGATTCTGGCTAGAGGAATCAGAGGCCGAATGGGCTGGGCCAAGATGAACTATTTCTTTGTAAAGAGTCTGCAGAACAACCCCGCCCTCCCCCACCCCCAAGGTAAACATAAATGCTATCAGATAAAAAGGCACTGTGACTCTGCTCAGATGACCTTCTGCCCAGCCTGACAGTGTTCAACTTACTTTCTATTTATATCCCAGGACTACGGGATAATAAACTAAGTTCTGACCTCTTCAGACACCTCATGCTTTGCTCGATGTTACTATATTATTTGGACAAGCTCCACAAAGTGCCAGGTTCTCCACGGTGTATTTAAATGAGTTGGCTATCTTTGCCTCCCAATCACATTCTGTGCTTCTCCTAGAGTTTGCTATTCTTTGTCATCTTTCTTGGGCAGTTCAGCCACAGAAATATGTAAACTCACAGAAGACCAATAGTAAAGCAAGGAACATGAGCAGTCCCAAACATTGCAATGATGCACAGCAGGAACTCTATCCAAGGTTCCCTTACCCAAAAACCCATCCTTACCACTAATGGTCAAGCTGTGTGATGAAGTTAGAGATTTGCCAATGGTCTCTGTGTCTTGTCCTTGTGTTACATTTACA
The DNA here is from genome assembly GCA_964023405.1 of Apodemus agrarius. Lineage (NCBI taxonomy): Eukaryota > Metazoa > Chordata > Mammalia > Rodentia > Muridae > Apodemus > Apodemus agrarius. The sequence continues at coordinate 69,590,691 of OZ030006.1, read as the reverse complement.
GTTTGTGACAGGAAATAGCCTAGGATTTACTAGCTTTGTAGCCTCTGGCAACTCACTAACTCTTAAAGCCAATCTGCCATTGGCGAGAGGGGGATGCTAATTGATTTCGTGTCTCAGATAAGTGGAACAATAAACAAATAAGCATATTCCTCAGTACTGAACATATTGCTACTACTGTGACTGTTGATGTGACTGTCTAAATTTCCACATAGGAAGCATCCATCGTTGGCAATACCAAGGAGCAGTATCAGTTGCTAATCATGTATTATGAAGAGCAGAAACTCACAGATTCAAAGCAGCAAAGTGCTATGGCAAGGCTATCTGTATATATGTAAGGTACACAGGAATGTCAACATGCATGTAGTATGCTTATGTACATGTGTTAATATTTATCATCTAAGTAAGAAAGAGGAGGAGGAGGTGAGGAAGGGGAACAGGTTTCATTCCATAATGTACTTTAAACAGAATAATGGCTTTCTGAGTATTGTAGACTAAATTGTGTTCTCCCCACACACCAAAGTTGATGTTAAGGTCCTAATCCTCCGATGTGAGTGTGTCTCAAACAGTCTTATGACTAAGCAAGGTCATAATGTTGCTCCCCTTAATTCAATAGGACTATGTCCTTCTACGAAGAGGAAAGAGATCAGTAAGTCCTCAGAAAAACAGAGAAGGACACATCAAGAGGACAAGGAACTACAAACCAAAATAGGGGTCTCACCAGAAGGCATTCCTGACAACACCAAGGTCTCAAACCCCAGCACCCAGAACTACCTGGAAATAAACTCACTGCTAAGTACCATCCTTGGGCACTCCCCTCACCAGCCATAGCAAACTAACATACTAAATAACAGCAGTCTTGTTTGTCACAAAGCTTTCTGCAGCTTCAGAAGCAGGAGTGAGGGAATGACGCAGCCTGATCCTCTAGTCGTTGAGTGTCCTCCTGCTTCCTGTGTCTATGCAAGCCTTCCTACATCCCACAACCCAGGAGGGAGCCTGCATGCCAACGTCCTCTGTATTTGCCTGGAGAGCAAATATTTATATCAGAGGCCTTTGTCTGTTTGTGAAACATCTTTCTATGGACACATAAGTAGCAAATGTACAGCCATGTTTCCAACCGAGAGAAATCCACCTCTAACATGTAAACACTTTGATTATAGCCATTTTCCTTCAAAAGTCTCACCAAGGTAGCATATATGAAGAAATCATAAGGCTGGGCTGAATACTTGGGCAGAAATTAAGCACAATCATATGCTCGGACAGGAAATAAACCAAAACCACTGCTTGAGGATAGAGTCACATAAAGTAGAAAATAAATAAATAAATAAATAAATAAATAAATAAATGGACCAGGTGCCTAGACACAAGTGCTTAATTTTCAGCATCTTTTCCTTCTGATGATGGATTTAAATAATTCGCAGATGTACTTTTTGTTTTTATTTCCTTTTCAGCAAGATCAGATTTTACTTTCTCCCTTACCCCTTAGAAAAAGCATCTGTTTGGGATTTCTTAAGTTCCCAAGGCTAGCTCTAGAGTCTGAAATTAGCTGATGCATAGGAGGGATAACCATGTGATTGCCTCTCTGCTTGCCTGCCTACCTCCAGGCCATTAAGGTTACTGCTGACTATGCTGACTGCGTGTCAGATTCTACTTTACTCCTGGAGCAAGGGGAGAACACTGAAAAAAGTGGGATCTGACCCACCTGCTCTCTCTGCTTTGTTTTGTTTTGTTTTAACACTGAAAACTTTTTCCAAAGCTTTGAGTTTCTTTCTTTCTTTTTTTATTTGCTACATTCTTTGTTTACATTCCAAATGATTTCCTCTTTCCTGGTTCCCCTATCCTCATAAGTCCCATAAGCCCTCTTCCCTCTGCCCATTCCCCAATCAACACCCTCCCACTTCTCTGAGTAGTATTCCATTGTGTATATATACCACATTTTTTGTATCCATTCCTCCATTGAGGGGCATCTGGGTTCTTTCCAGTTTCTGGCTATTATAAGTAAGGCTGCTATGAACATAGTGGAGCATGTGTCCTTATTGCATGCTGGGGAATCCTCTGGGTATATGCCCAGGAGTGGTATAGCAGGGTCCTCTGGAAGTGTCATGCCCAGTTTTCTGAGGAACCGCCAGATCTTCACCAACCCTACATCCGACAGAGGGCTAATATCTAATATATCCAAAGAACTCAAGAAGTTAGACTCCAGAGAGCCAAATAACCCTATGAAAAAATGGGGTACAAAGCTAAACAAAGAATTTTCACCTTAAGAATTTTGAATGCCTGAGAAGCAGTTTAAGAAATGTTCAACATCTTTAGTCATTAGGGAAATGCAAATCAAAACAACCCTGAGATTTCATCTCACACCAGTCAGAATGGCTAAGATTAAAAACTCAGGAGACAGCAGGTGTTGGCGAAGATGTGGAGAAAGGGGAACACTCCTCCACTGCTGGTGGGATTGCAAGCTGGGACAACCACTCTGGAAAGCTTTGAGTTTCTTGAAGCCTACAAACACATGTCTTCATGACTCTATCTTTTTTTTTTTAATGTTCTGGAGATTCGGTTGCTAATTGGTGTTTTTCTTTATATGTTAATGTTGTAAGAGAAAGAATGAGAATTACAGCCTAAAATCCCCAGTGCCTAACTCTCAAGAAGTCAGAAGTTTAAAAATGGTATCTTGTTCCAAAGAAGATCTAACTCCAGCCTCCTAAGGAACTCCAAACACCTCAAATTCCAGACCCAGCTCTTTGTTAGGAACTAGGTGAAAAGTCAAATTCCTTGAGCCTGCTCTCTGTATGAAACTAGGTGAAAGGTCACATTCCTTGAGCCCTCTCTTTGTTAGGAACTAGGCAAAAGGGCCTTGAGTATGTGATCCTAGCCCAGTAAGGTGACAGGAAATGAGCTAACCAACTGCTTATCTGGCTTCTGTAAACTGCTTACACTGTCACCCACACCCAGGAGCCTGTGCACATGCGGACCCCCAAAACTATAGGAAACTGATTGGTCCACGGAGCACAGGCTTGGATAATTTAAAAGGATTGGCCTAGAAACCTTGGAGTGGTACAGATTGATTGGCTCGCACTGCGTAAGCTCTCAATGCTAAGGAATGATTGGTTTGTGATGCACGGGCTTTGTTGTAAACCTATAAAAGCTATCCTGATTCTGCACTGGCGTCCACAGTCCTCTACCTCTGCATGGTATGTGACTGTGAACCCCAGTGCACCTGGAATAAAAATCCTCTTGCTGTTTGATTTGGGTGTAGCCTTCTGAGGCTTGGGGGGGGCCTTGTTTTTAGGGTCTTTCAAAGTAAATAGACATGAGTAAGATTTTTAGTTCTTGTCTGGTTTTAGCACATGCAAAATTATGTTTATTTTTCATTTTATTATTTGTCCAATGAAGACAAAAATAACATCATTTATGAACCACTAATTTTGCATTCCTGAGCATTTGACAAAGGAGAAGGAAGGAAATGATATGCTTTACCTTTCAGAACTTATGGCTGAGAATTTGTTTTCTATAATTTATGATATTAGGCCCAAACTCAAACTTTTTTATCCCAGGTCTAAACATGCTCTACCTTAAAAAATAAAAATAAAAAACAGAGATGAGTGAACTAGTCAATTATTTCATGAATGTAACCAGATTCTTAACAGAAACAACTTTAGAAAGAAAACTTTTATTTGATTGATTGATTGATTGATTGATTGGCCCATGACTTCAAAGGATGCTATACCTGGTCAGCTTGCCCATAAGTTTGGGCAGAACACAGCAGCAGCAGTAGCATGTGTTCTTGGTACACTAGAAACAGAGAGAAATGGACTAGAAATGGGGCCATGGTGAGAAATAGCCTCAGAGGCACTTGCCAAGTGACCTGCTCCCTCTAATTCCCCTCCAAACCTGTCACCACCTGAAAGTAATGCTATCACATTATGAATCCATGAATCGATTAAAGCAGAATAATTAGGCCAGAGCCCCCAAGATCTAGCCCTCTGGAAACAACATCAACAGTTATAACCAAAAGTGAGCCTCACTTGAGGCTTTTTTAAAATTCATCATATTGACACTCAAGTTAACCTTACAGAGGGCATCTGACACATTGTAAAGTAACTTAAATTATTTTGAACACACCATTGATTTAGTAAAGTTTGCAAGACTCTAAAAATTGTCACAATCAAGGTTGGCTCTTCAAGAAAAACGTTATTCTAATGACCTCAAATAGGAAACATTCAAAATATGACAATGAAAGTATCTATCTAGTTACAATTTTAAAAGAGCGTTTTTCCCTTTTTAAAAGAAATTTGCTTTACTTTCAGAGAATTTCATACCCATAAACAATGCATTTTAGTTTTATCTACATTCCTTCCACACACCCCAATTTTTTGACTTGTTATTTCTATGACTTACTGAGTCCAATTTGAACAGTCTGTATTCACATAGATGAAGGGCCCTCCACTAAAGAATGGACAATAGATAAGAGGATACAACCTTGACTAAAACTGATTCTCCTTATCCCCAGCATCTTTAAATTGTTGTAGTTTTCAATAGGAGGGAAGGTCCTGTGAGCCATTTCCCATTCATGGTGAAATGTTGACTGACAAGCCTTGGGCCATGGTCTCTGTGAGCACATGAATGGCCATATATTGTCCAGAAGACACTACTTTAAGTCTTCATTGATGGCTCTTGCAATCTTCGTGCCCTCTCCTCTCCTCTGTGCCTTAGAAGGAAAGAGTGAAAGACAGACAGACAGACAGAGATAGAGATATATGTTGAGTACTTCACAGTCTCCTATTCTAAGTATTTTCATATGTAGTGAGTCTCTGTATTAACTGCATTCCACTGCAATAAGAGGCATCTCTGATGAGAGTGGAAAGCTGCATTCATCTATGGTTATAGGGAAAGTATTTAGAAGGCAGATTGATGCTATGCCTAGTTGGCAAAATAATAGTAATAAGATCTCCCCAAAGGCACAGGGCTCTTACTATTTAATTAGGAGAGGATAGAGAGCTTTGATAAGCCATAGTAACACAATATGAAGAAAAATTTGTTTCCAAACAAAGAAATGTATAAAGCAGAATTTGACATTAGAGGCAAAAGATTCATGACTAGCACATGTTGGAAGGAAGTGTTTGCACTATGAAGGAGCCTAAGAGGATGGCAGAGGCATTGGGAAGCCAGTTCACTGACAACCTTGAAAATGTTTATGGTTTTGTTTTCAATCATCTGGCTAAAAGCTGATCAATCTAATTATCATTAAAGTCAGAAGGAATAAAATAACTAAAACTACCTACTTATCTGAGTTTTCTCCATAAGAAATAGAGAAAGAAATGTTGCACTGTAAGGGTGCGTTGTTTTCAAAAAATGATACCCCAGACTCAAACAGTATGCAACGGCAAAGAGCATTTATTCTGCAGAGAACCTGCATGCAGAGGTCCACCATACATCAGGATGGAAGACAGAGGTGTGGACTTTGCATGGTCAATTTAAAGCCTGTTAGGGTAGAAGTGAGTGACTTTTACCTTTCTTTCCCTTGACTGGTTGGTTCTATCTCCAGGTATAGATGCCTTTGTGATTGGTTAAGGTTCTGGGGAATTTTGAAGACTTTTGCTGATTAACTACACTTGGCTCAAACTAGGTGGCAAGGCAGCTAACACAGCTCCTGATTGGGCACCCATAAAGTTGGCTCAGGCTAGGTGGTAGGGCGGCTTCCTGACCAGCTATGCCTAAGGGGTGCTTTTTCCTGGAATTGACTTGTTTTAGACTTTTCAGTTTTGGGAAACAGAATTTTAGTCCTAGCCTCACAAACTGCCAGTTTGCAGCCTGTCATGGAGTCACCCTGGCTCTGGCTGACTCTGTCCTCTCAGCATGACTGTTTGCAAGATGGTGTTTACTTATATTTTTTGTGGTCCCTCATTGAGATGCAGAAGACTTGGGAAGTATGGTCTGCAAGCAAACGCAGGGACACTCAGGTAGGCTGGCTGTGTTACTGAACACAGAACTCTGACTAGATTAGGCAAAGAGAAAACATTATAGTTGCCTGCTTCCACCATGCAAGCAAGTAGCTCTAATTATATAGAAGCTTCATGTTCTAGAGTATTCCATCAAATGTTGTGACTATAAAGATGTTCAACAAGATTTTAAGAAACAAGAAAAATACAAACATCAATAATATTCTATACACTTGTAAGGAATGATGTAAAAGTTTAAAAAATTAAATTAATTTATAAAACCATAAAAAGAATAAAACACATCATAATAAATTAAATTAAAGCAGTACCAAATGCACTCTATGTAAACTACAAAGCACCATGAAATATATTTGAAAAGATACAAACAAATGTTCATAGATTAGAAAAGTTAATATTGATTCAAATGGGTATATTCCCCACTGATCTGCAGATTAGGTTTGATATCTATTAGAACTATAGCTGCACCTGCCTAAACATATTAAATAAAAATAAAATAACAAGCAACAAAGGAAGGAGAAAGAAAGAGAAAAAAAGAAGAGAGAAAAGGGTAGGAGACAAGAAGTTTTGCATCCTCTCAGGGGCAATGGGGAGGGGGCATGGTACGAAGAACTCTCAGAGGGGGAACCAGGAAGGGGGCACAACATTTGAAATATAAATAAAATAATTTTTAAAAAAGCCTATTAGAGACCCTAAAGTAAGTGTCAAAAATATATGACTGGAAGGAAAGCTTAAAGATATATCCCTGTGACCTGGACTTTGACGAAGGACTTCTAGCCACGAGACCAAAAGGAGTATCAACAAAAGATAAAAGGAAATATTTTGAACATCTTCAGATATTAAACAATATGAAAATGTTCTCACACAGAACGGGTGAGATCATTTTAAGCCATCTATGTAATAAGTAATGCTTGCCCATAATACATAAATAACTTACAACTCAAGAATAAACATGAATTAAAACTATTTAAAAGAGACAAAGGCTCTAAGCAGGCATTTCTGAAGTGGAGATTCAAAAATAGCCAATAACTCTGTAGTAAGAGCTAAATAAGCATGAGGACATAAGTTCAAATCCATAGCACCCATACTACAAACCACACTGGGCGTAGCATAGCCCTCTAACTGCCTCGCTGTGGTTACAAGAGGACCACTGGGGCTTGCTGGCTGCAAGCCTAGCCCTGGGTTCAATGAGAAGTCCTGCCTCAGAGGAATAAGGCAGAGAGACAGAACAGGGCAGCTGATGTCTAAAGTACTCCAGCTGTTGTGTACAGTGGTAAGTTCAGAAACATACAAATATAAAAAAATAAAAATTATTAAAATGCTCAAGAAGCATGTAATAATAGTCTCAAAATTATCACTCATCAAGGGGATTTAATGAGAGGATACCGCACACTCCCAAGATGGTAAGACTCAACAAACCCGAACAAGAATGAAGAAAACTCAGAGCCTGCATGCCCTATAGAGGCCATGAGAAGCATGCTGGCTCCTGCATATAACAACCTTGAAGAGCCTCGGAGAATTACCTGCTGAACTGCAGAGTTCCTTAATGACCCAGCACTTCAACTTCTTGTTACACAGCATGGAGAAATAAAAAGTTATATGCACACAAAAGCTAAACATTATTATAGAATTAGTATTCAAAACAGCCAGAACGTGTAAAAACCCAAATGTCCCTCAAGTGGCAAAGAGGGAAAAGGAGGGGTCACAGTACTGGGTAGGAGGTTTCTGTGGGTCATGGGTGTGAAGTCCCGCACTCATTGTGATGGTTGCAAATGTCTAAGACTGTATGAAAGCACACTCATATTTATACCATAAATGCGTGAAGTGCACCTTAATAAAGCATTTTATAATGTATCTACCAAATCAGTTGTCTGAGAAGAAAGTTGAGCTATTAAAGCTGATACAATGTACATTTTCTACTAATTCTTCATCGCTCAATTCAGAGTTGTAGCACAGTTACTCTGATAATACAAAGCACAGCAGAAATCGTCTTTGTGTCTTCAGGACTTTGGGAGAGAAAGTGTCACTTTTTAGTTTGGAACTCAATGTTCCTCACCATCTACCTCCCTATCATCTCAAGAATAAAGAAGCAACATGAGTTTCTGTCCACACTAACATGCGGCTGCCGTTTCTCCCACCTTCTCAGAAATACTCACCTCACTGGGAATGTTCAACTTACACCAGGTCTTTCCCACCATCCGTTCACATAAATAAAACTTAGGCTTGCACATACAGCTCCGCACCACACACCCTGCCCTGCAAATATCATCCGGGACACTGACGTGTAGTAGGCTCCTTGGCTCTTAGAAAAAGTTATCTTAGTGATTCTTTGCTGCAATAAAACATCATGACCAAAAAGCAAGCTGGAGAGGAGTTTATTCAGCTTACACTTTCACGTGGCTGTTCATCACCAAAGGAAGTCAGGACAGGAGCTCAAATAGGGCAAGAACTTGAGGTCAAGAGCTAACGCAGAAGCCATGGAGGAGTGCTACTTGCTGTCTTGCTTCTCCTGGCTTGTTCAGCCTGCTTTGTGACAGAACCACCTGCTCAGGGATAGCATCATCCTCAATGGGTGGGTGCGGGCACTCCCTCACTGATAACTATTTCAAAAAATGCCTTATGACTGGATTTCATGGAGGCATTTCCTCAACTGAGCCTCCTTTCTTCCTGATAAGTCTAGTTTGTGTCAAGTTGACCCAAAACCAGTCAGTCCAAAAGGTTAGAGGACAATCCTCCGAAATAGCCCAGAATAGTCACAGACACAGAACAGGAAGAAGAGGTAGGACAGGAAGGATAGGGAGGCAATGCTTTTGCATGTTTTTCCAAATAAAAAGGAATAAAAATAATATATTTATTAATTTGAGTTAGATAACAAGTCTTGTAATTGTTCTTATTTTTCATATCATTTCTTTGTCAACAATTCTCCTTCTCATCAGCAAATAATTGTGTTCACAAATTGAAATACCCTCTAAAGTACCTTCTTACTCCCCCCTTAGTGTGTGTGTGTGTGTGTGTGTGTGTGTGTGTATGTGTGTGTGTTTCTCTAAGTCTTCTGAACACTCATGTTCTTTGAACCTGTTAGGTTCTCAAAACACATCTTCTGTTTCTAAGACTAACCACTGCAGTAAGTGATTCTAAACAGAATAATTTTAATACCCACAAAACATGAGCATTAAAATTTAAGTTGTAAAGAACTTTTATGTTTAAAACTGAACTAGGATAATATTAAGCAAGAAAGTAAAAGTTTATACGGCCAACTATCCATGTTTGATCTTTTATACAGATGGAATAATACTGTTAAAGATGCAGCTCACAACTGAGTGAAACAAATTAGTGTTTAGAACACCCCTATTTTGTTAGTCTTTTATAAAACAATGGGCCAGTTATCACTCTAGTAGTTGGGCTATTTTTATGTTTGAATATATAAAAATGTCTCTCTATCCAGGCTTAACAAAGGAAGTGTATCTTTGCTGGGAAGTCTGTAGTTACTGGGGAGTCCCAGATCAGTATGCCTTCGTTATTCTGAACTAAAAAGTGTTTACCTGGAACTTCTACTCCCTTGTCTCTTTGAATAAATAGAAATCACCCTAAGTTTCAACTCAGACCCAACGGAAATTGGCAAAAAAAATGTACTTCGAAATTGCTTGTCTTAAATTAAATGTACAATGAATGTATGGAACCTTTCTAACACATATCAAGATTTCATCAAGAAAGGAGTGTTTGATGTTAAGAGGAAGATACCGGCAGCTGAAAGAGAAAGGCCACATGGATGGGAAGTCTCCTACCTATTTTTATGGCAGCTCCTTACAAGGAGAGGCTTTAGCTGAGCTCCTATCTGACAAAAGCAAATGAGGAAATGCCCTTATTAGTGAAAGAACTGTTAGTGGAAAAACAGGGAGTGCTAACTTGCTAGATACAGAAAGGGACACTTTGGGTGCTTTTTCCCTCCTGAAAAAAAAACAATTTCCTCTCCGTTTATGCCAAATAAGCCACCAGGGAATAAAATACACTGCATCCTCTGCGTTGCTCAATAATGCACAGCCACATAGATGTAAATAGATGGCCGCCTAATATGAAGCCTTGCCTCGGAACCAGAGCGTGATGTGACTTGACATAGCCTTTGCCTGTCCTACAGGGAGTTATCCTCCAGGTCATAGAGTAAAAGGCCTAGGCCTCCCTGTCTTCACATTGAAATCTACTTCTGTTTGCACTCTTGACAAGCAAACAAGACCTCAGTCTTGAGATTGATGCAGGTCTATAGCACGCGAAAGCACCTCCTTTGTAGGAAAGTGATAAATGAGGACTGTTGCTGGCCCTTATTTGCTCCTCAGAACTGGAAGCTGAGTGTGAATTTGAAATGGATCCAGAGCCTGACTCAACATTTGTACTTCAAAACTATCAGGTGATCTATGGTGTGTTTCCAAAGATAGTCCTCTGAACCGCCTGGCTTTCAAATTATATTGACTTTCAAACTGTAGCTCACACTCTGCTTATAGAGTCAGGAGACATGGAATTGTTGACATAAGCAGATATAATGCTCGTAATAAAATAATTCACTTGTTTCTTTTATGTCTGTATGTTTAAATTTTAACTACAGAACACTTGAGTATGCTCAGGCATGAGGTTTTCAGGAGAGTTTGCATACATTAAAACTTTTTTATGGATTTTGAGGGGTTTATTCTATGGTCTTCCTAGAGTCACACTGCTTTAAATATGTTTTAATCAACAATTAATAAAACAAACCTTTTGATATTTAGGTTTTTAAGCACTCATTTTCTTGCAGGGGAGAGGTAGATGCAGTTTTCTCCAAGTGTCACCTAGTAAGCTGATGATCACTGTCCAGTGAGAAGATCCCTGATGTAAGCGTGTGGGGATGGCATAGAGCAGTCTTGACGGAAGGAGAGAAGGAGTGAAGGAAGGAGTAGAATGGGAGGGAAGGAAGGAAGAGCAGCAAGTTGGATGGGTAGGAGACGGGGGAGGGTAGACCTCGGTAGAGCTAAGAAGAGGATTAATATGATCACATGGTGTAAAACTCAAAGGACTAATTATTTTATTTTAAAAATAATTTTGTTTTAAAAATTATTCATTTTCTATGTTAAGACGGAATATCATCGAACTTACTATAAGTTGGTGGTCCACTTTTTTTCCTTTATTTCTTTACTTTCAAAGGCCTCATTTTCTTTTTAAATGGATAGGCAAAAACACTGTGGGGGTTTACATATTTGCTTGGCCCATGGGAGCAGACACTTTTAGGAGGTGTGGCCTTATTGGAGGAGGTGTAGCCATGTTGGAGGAAGTGTGTCACTGTGGGGGTGGGTCACATCGGGTGACCTCCTATGCTCTGACTCCACCCGGTGTGGAAGAGACCCTCTTCCCGGCTGCCTATGGGAGAGATCCTCTCCTGGTAGAGCTCTTGGCTCCTCCAGCACCAAGTCAGCCTGCATGCTGCCATGCTTCCCACCATGATGATAATGGACTGAACCTCTGGAACTGTAAGGCAGCCCCAATGAAATGTTTGCCTTTATAAGCGTTGCCTTGGCCATACTGTCTCTTCACAACAATGGAAACTCGGAGACAAACACTAATAGGTTTTAATGACAACGAGTGGAAAAGAGTGAATGACAGTCACTCTTAGTATTTCTACTTGAAATATAAGGCAGTTTACAATAGACAGGAATTATATTGCTTTGTGTTTTCTTGGAAAATTTTTAATCTTTCTGGACTTCAGATTCCCCAGTCACAAAATGGAAGCAAAGTCCTATATTTTTACCAGCTATGAAATGTTATTAATTTTCACATGCATCATTATTTTATGTACCATAAAACAAAATCGGACTTAAATCCTGACGCAATGCTTTCTTACCTTTTGGAGCTGCTATTTTATAGCTATCTTAAAGTGTTTGTCTAGCCTTCTTTTAGACACAATCACACATTTGATTTTATGACTTGTCTGGGTGAATGATTCCTTTCGATGAGAAATAAACAGCTATAACCAAACTGTGCATTCATATGGAATAGAAACCATGCTCTTCCTGCTTGAAAAATCACTGTGTCCACCATCAATTAGACACACACCTGAGGTCAATGGCCTTGATATGTGGAGAAAAAAAATGCACCTCAGACTCTACAAAGCATGGAATTACATTATCACTGACACAAACAACTATTAGTGTTTGTGATTGCCATAAATAATCATTTGTCTATATGAGTGTGCTACTCTTCGATAAAAGTGAACATTTACTTTCTGCATTTATTCCCGGTAGTTAGTCTGTTTTGTCCTAGACAAAAGCCACCAGCAAGCAGCTGTCTTAATGCATCCTTTACTTTTGTGCCTGGATCTATCAAAGTCTTCCAGGTAGTATGGACAGCATCACTCCTGAGCAGTTTCGCCTCTAAAGACGGAGGCTGGTTTAACAGCGACTCTCTCTGTGATCGAGCCATAAGTACAGCCATGGGTAATCCTACTTGCTTTCCTTTCAACCTCTGCCTCCTCTAGTGACAGGAGACCTTAAAAACAAAACAAACCAGATTGTTCCATCTGTCAAGCTTTCAGACTTCAGGGCTTTGTATACATTTCATGAAGCTAACATAGTCTAACTCGATGGGCTCATCCTGCCAAACATTGCTCTGAGCTGCTCCTCTGTCAATAGAGGCATCTTATGGGTTCAACAAGGGTTTGCACATACTACAGTCATGTTCAGAGGCTCACAGTGCAAAGTTTACAGTGCTACAAAACGTATTTCCCTGTATTTGTTAACCCTTTGGGTTAATATTTAAGAAAATATTAAACTACCTGATATCAAGTCCTAGGCATGATCTTTGAAAAGATCATTCTTCAATTCTACCTATCCAATAATGAAATACAGTCTGATAAAAATGATGACTGTCAACTTTTTTTTTCAGAAAAATAGACAAGATAAACATTAAAAAATAAAGCCATATTCTGTTATCGGCAAAAATACTATGTGCATTCCAGTCCATGAAGTAAAATATTAGATAGATATGTTTATGATTCTTCCTGATTTTCAGTTGTTGGGGTATCTACTGACATATTTCCACACTGTCTTCTAAGCTCTTACTTTAGGAGTAGCTAGTCTTCCTTGGAAAGACCTAGCCATACACCATCCAATGGAAGCCCACAAAGAGCACCAGGATGTGTGCCAGTAATTCCATCTTGACATACGTTCCTTTGCTGCCCTCTACTGTGAATATCTGTAATTTGTAAAAGGCCACATATAAACTGGAAAGGCAGAATACTGAGCAAAAGGCATTGAACTCGCTCACTCTGGAAAGGGCAACTTCAAAGCGTGAGCTAATTTTATTAATAAAGTATGCCAAAAGTGGCCACTTTAAGCAACCATCATTAAAACAGTGTTCCAAAACCGTGACACAGCAGGCTAAGTGGCGCCAGCTGCTGCTGTCATGGCTGGAAGAAATCGTATCCAAATCATAAGATGGGATATTTTTGTTCATAATAAAATGGCTGAGAGAAGATTGATCATAAAATCTCAATCTTCCCTTTCTAAATGTCACATTTCTTTGCTGAGAACAGAAGGACATTTATTTTTCTCTTTTATCAAAACTAACACAGGACTTGCGGTCAAGTGTTAATGAAATTTATACATGGACCAATTTCTCATTCTTGTTGTAGTTATTGCTTGTTTGCTTTTCTGCACTGGGGACTGAGCCTGAGGTTCACATGTGTCAGGCAAGTGTACTACCACTGGGCTGTATATACAGCCCAACTTCGTTTTGAACAAAAGCACAAAGCTCATTTTATTAACTTCTATCTATCCTTCTTTCTTCCTACAAATATTTATTTGAGTTTACATATGTGCACAGTATCCTGTAAAGATCCAGGAATCTGGACAGGATCCTGTTCTTATGGGACTTGAGGTCTGAGACATCACAAGTATTTAACAAATTCAAAAGTAATTAATTATTGGATATAATTTTGTGGTTATATTAATAACAGAATTCTTTGCTAATATATATGTATGTATACACACACACACACACACACACACACACACACACAGACAGAGGAAGGAAATTTGATGTAGCCAAGGAGGTATGGAAAGGTTCCTATTTTTATATGGGACTTGATGTCTGAAACACCACACGTATTTAACAATTTCAGCACTAATTAATTACTGGATATAATTTTTGTAGTTATATTAATAACAGAATACTTTGCTAATATATGCCAAAATATATAACTTTATTATATATTAATATATTTATATATTATAATATATGGTATACAATATAAAAATATATAGCACAATGTTATAAATGTATAATATATAATATACTATATATTTACTATATGATATATATTAGTAAATATAATAATATATTGTAACATAAATATTGGAAGGGAATTTAACGTAGCCAATTATGGACAGATTAGTATAGAAAGAACTAACAAGAATAAAATGGGAGACATGACTCTGGGGAACAAGAGAAATATGTGGAATTGTAAACTACACAATCATTCTTCTTTATATACAAAATGGACATCTTAATAATGGAACCAACCAAGTTTGGTGTTTTCGTTTCATCATTTACACTGTTGTATTTTCTGACATTTTGTCTTAATATTTGATGGGATAGAAATTATGGCAAATCAGTCTTTGTGGGAAACTTGACATGTGTAGTGTTCCCTTCCCCCCTCCTTTCCATTTTTATTGCTTTCTAAACTGTTTTTTTGTTCTCTGTCTTCATTCATAAAATCAGAAACAATATCAGATTTATATCTTACCTCAAGTTCTAGGGCTTTGTGTGTGTGTGTGTGTGTGTGTGTGTGTGCGCATGTGTGTCCACAGGCAGACCGTACCCCTGTTATTCTCAGCCCAAGAATGTCACAGTTACATTTTTGTTTGAGAATAACCACTCTGCTATCTAAGTTGGGACAAGCAGAGAGCAATTCTTTTTTTTATGGAACATTGTATACTGCCATTAAACTCAATTGCGGTTTGGAATGAGAAGGCTGTGGACACTTTCAAGGACTTTTTAAAAGTACAACTAGAAAGATATAGCACATTAATTGGATTGGACTGTGTAGGGGAGAGACTAGAGTTGGACTGCAAGGTAAAAGCATCTCTGAAGCAACATGAAATATTATTCTGTCTTAGTCTTCTCTGTAATTCAAAACAAAAAACTGTATGTTCTCACACCTTTGCCCTGCTCACATATAAGCCATGTAGACAGCCCAAAATGTCAGCATTCTAGCACATTCCAGGCCCATGCCAGATTAAACTCGCACTGAATATACATCCTCTGTCCTAGTTATATTTAGCTGTCAGCTTGACACTGTTTAGAACCACCTGAGAAAGGGACATGTCAACCGAGGAATTGCCTAGATCAGATTGGTCTGTGGGCATGTCTGTGTGGGCATCATCTTGACTAATGATTGATGTGAAACAGATTCACTTACTGTGGTCAGCACCTCCCCTATGCAGATGACCCTGGGCTTATATAAGAAAGTTAGTGGAACGTGGAGCTGGGAATAAGCCAGGAAGTGAGCCGGTAAGCAGCATTCCTCAATGATTCCTGCTTCAGTTCCTATACTGACTTCTGTCAATGATGGGTTGTGACTTGGAAGTATATGCTGAAATAAACGCTTTCTTCCCCCTAAGTTGTTGTTAAACATGGTGTTTATTCCAGCAACAGAAAGCAAATTAGAGTATCCTCTCACTAAAAACATCAATATATTAAAGCTATATGAACAATAGGTATATGTTGTTTATATAAGGATATGTACTTATATTTATATGTGCACACGAATAGAAGAATACACACGTATACACTGTATATGTACGCATATACAGCTATGTGTATATGTGGATGGGTGTTGTCTTAGTTCTATTCCTGCACAAACATCATAACTAAGAAGCAAGTTGGGGAGGAAAAGGTTTATTCAGCTTATACTCCCACACTGTTGTTCATCACCAAAGGAAGTCAGAACTGGAACTCAAGCAGGTCAGGAAGCAGGAGCTGATGCAGACACCATGGAGGGATACTACTTACTGGCTTGCTTCCCCTGGCTTGATCAGCTTGCTTTCTTTTCTTTTCTTTTCCTTTCTTTTCTTTTCTTTTCTTTTCTTTTCTTTTCTTTTCCTTTCTTTTCTTTTCTTTTCCTTTCTTCTTTTTCTTTCTTTTTTATTGAATATAATCTCCATTAATATTTCAAAGGCTAAAACCTTTCCTGGTTTTCCCCTCCCTGAAAACCCCCAACCCCTCCTCCCACCCCCTGCCTCTAAGTATATGCTCCTCCACCCAACACACTCCCACCTCTCCCCCCCAACTCGATTTTCCTTTATTGGGGCATCTAGTGGTCCTTGGTCTGCTGAAGGCTCAGCTTGCTTTCTTATAGAACCCAAGACTACCATCCCAGGGATGGTACCACCCACAAGGGACCCTCCTCCCTTGATCACTAATTGAGAAAATGCCTTACAAGTTGGATCTCATGGAGGCACTTCCTCACCTAAAGTTCCTTTCTCTGTGATAACTCCAGCTGGTGTCAAGTTGACCCCAAACCAGCCAATATCTGAACCTGAAAAACATGGCAATGAGATTGTAGCTACTGAAACAAAGCAAGAGGCAAGTTCAGTGATATAAACCTGTTCAATAAAACCTAAGAAAATTATTATAGATCTCATTTTAATCTATAAAATAGTTCTAATTGCAGTACTTAGCATTACCAGGACTGAATGAAATAACATATAAAATATTTAAAGCAGTGCTCAGCACATGCTTAAGTAAGAGAAAGGCAATAATACATCTGTATTCATTTGCTGTTAACAAGAATTCAGCCCTTCCAGAACTAAAACTATAAAGCATATTTTGGGGCAAAATATATCACCTGGAATTTATGTGCTAGATGTTGAAAATGTAATCCTGCATAATCCACTAATGTTCACATCCAGTCATGAAAATTTAACACAGTGTCTTTGTGCTTTGTGCAGGGTTGAAAAGAAAGAAAAAAAAATCAGCTGTGAAAAAAAGCTCCTTGAAAATTTTTTGCCATAAATTGGTCCAAAGACTATTAACTGATATTTTCAAGTAAAATCTAATTTAGAAACCTCACAATCCAGAAGTCATTGTCCTCAGCAAAGAGAACTCTGCTCTGCCTGTAGGTAGCTTGAGCCTCAAATGTCCTCCTCTGGCTTGTTTCTCAGGCTTTGTTCTCAGTTGGTGGTATTGTTTTGGGAAGCAAAGGGAACTTGAGGAGGTGAGGCCTTAGTGGAGGAAGTGGATCCCTGGGGGAGTGTCTTTGAAGTATCCTGGCCTCTGCTGTTTCCTAGTCACTAGGAGGTTAGCAGCCTCGGTGACACACTTCTGCTATAATGATATTCTGCCTCATTCTAGAGTCAAAGAAACAGGCCCAGCTGACCTTGGGTTGAAATTTCTGAAACCATGAGTGAAATAAAGCTTTTCTTCGTTAAAATGTTTCCTTTGCGTATCATCAGAACAGTGAAAAGTGACCAAGCAGTATTATAATGAATGTTTAAAGGCCACAAAATAAGCCAAGAACAAGGTGGAAGGAGTCAGACCTCCGCCAACACTGAGAAGTGAGTCTAAAATCTTCAGACTGAAGAGGTTGAAAAGAATTACAAAATAATCTATGTGATGAAAACCATAAAACGTGGGGGAGTAGAAGCAGGCAGATCTCTGTGAGTTTAAGGTCTGCCTGGTTGACTTAGTGAGTTTCAGGACAGCCTGGACTACATAGGGAGACCATGTACAAACAAAGCAGAACAAACAAACAGAAGCCGAACCAAACAGATAAAAACAACCAAAACAAAACAAAAGGAAGAAAGAAAAAAAAGGAGTGAAAACTTGACAGTATCATAACATAGAACAAATTTTAATATAAATCGAAAAATGTACTCTGGCTGCTTAAGTGGCAGAAAAAATTCAAAACAAGACTTATTGGGCCATATTAACAGAAAGCAAGAACTTCACCTTCCCTATACTGTGAACAACACCAACCAACCAAAGAAACAAAACAATAACAAACACAAAAATGACAAAAATGATTGAACTCAGGAATAGCTGAGTTTCAAAGTTAAAAGACCAAATTTAAAAAAAAAAAAATAGGTCTTCTACAGGTTATGGCTTTAATGGAAACCACTATTAAATCAATTGCCCATCCTCTGTTGTGGCCCAACAGTCAAACACTACTGACTATACACTTCTGTTGAACTTTTGGGGATTTGTGCTTTGATCTTAAACTTTCTGGAAAGAACTGCTATTTGCCCCTCCCCCAACAGACAAGATATATAAAAGATATAAACAGGAAAAAAAAATACTGTCCCAGTTTCCTTCTCTGTTGCTGTGATAAAACACTGACCAAAACCAACATGGGGGAAGGGTTTTAGTTTGCAGATCAAAGTCCATCATTGAGGGACATGAAGGCGGGAATTTGCCTGTCTAAGGATTGAATGGCACACAGTGGCATTCTTCAACATCAATCAAGAAAATGCCCCGCAGACACGCCCCATATTCCACTCTGATGAAATGGAAGTTATTCCTCCATTGAAGTTCCCTCTCCTCAGATGAATCTAATTTGTTTTGGGCTGGCAAAAATTATTCATTATAATATGCCCATGAGAGAACTAGATGAGACCTATGATCAACTCAGCGTTCTGTCGAAAGGTAATTTCATCACTACACATGAAGAATAAAAAATTAATTAATTAATAGCTATCTGTAAAGACACGGGCTTGTCACCTTTTGTCATCTTGGGCCTCCGCCCCCTGCAGGCGGCGGTTCCGGAACTCTAGAGAAAAACACCCCCCACCTCCTCCTGGGACTCTTGAGAGAAAAACAACTCTCTTGAGGAAAACAGCTCCCGGAATAACCACAGGAGTCCCAACAGCCCCTATGGAATGTCCCAAAGCCCCAGGAATGTCACTTAATGTAACACATAGTAAATAGTAAATGTGTGACTTTAGACTTCCCCTATTTCCTCCCCAGTCCTCCCCCCTCTTTTATGGTTTTTGCCTTTATAAGCTTGTCACAAGTTCAGGTGGGGGTCGAACTCCTCTACCCCTGCGTGGTGTATGAGTCTCGACCCCAGCATGCTGGCCTGAGATCTCGTTTAATCCCATCTTCAATAAACTTCGTGTGATCACAACGAATTCGGTCTCAGTGCCTTACTGGGTGCGCGCTACTCCCGAGACTTGAGTGAGGGTCTCCCTTCGGGGGTCTTTCACACACAAAGTGTGAAGAAATCACACAAAGCTAACAGCATCGCTGAGATTTGAAAACAGCAAGAATAAGAATGGTGAAAGGCCAAGATGGCTGGCATTTTGCACAGCAGCATACCAGCAACAGATAAAGAAATTCCAGAAATATGCAGAGTCCTTGACTGAGCAATTCTATTGCACCGAGCAAGGCACAACAGCAAGAGTGTAAGTGAAGCAACCCCAATCCCACACAGGGTCGAGAGATACTGAACTTATCAGCTGGGGAGGAGATACACTGCTAAATTCACAAAGCACACAGGACAAATATCAGAAAAGTCAAGCCTTTGTAAATAAGGCTTAGAGTCCTAGAGTGGTTGTTATTGTAAACTATCCCAGACATTGAAGACAAACCTTAATAGGATACAGGGGACTCTCAGGCAACTGATAAGCAAATGTCTAAAATATTTAAATTAAACATAATGTAAACACTCTACAACTTAAAAATCACAATATCCAACATCCCCCAAAACAACAAACAAACAAACAAACAAACAAAAAACAATATAAGACAGTGAAAGAAGCACAAATACCCCACAGCAGAAAGTATGAGCTATATGGAAATTCTGAACTGTCAAGTACAATTGAATCAGCAGATAAAGACACAAAAGCATCCATTATAATTATACTCAAGGATTTAAAGAGACTTGAAGGACACTTACAAAATAACAAATGAAATGTCTAGCTTTGAAAATGCAATATCTTGAACAAACATTTCACAGGTGTGATATATCAGTAGATAATAATTTCCAAGAGAAAAGAATCACTGAATTTCATCAGAAAGTTACTATGCAAACAGAAGTACAAAGAGAAAAAAAAAACCTACTGAAAGTGGACTTTTTGGAACTATGAGTATATTATACAGTCTAGTGTCTATAGGAGACTCAGAAAGAAGAGGAGAAGAAAGGAAATGGACAGTTTCAAAGAAATAAAGGCTGGGAAACTATGAATTTGATACTCTAAGTCTCTAGATTTAAGAGGCTTAATAAAGTAGAGCTATGGCCATCTTGCCTCGGGACATTGCAGACCACTGGTGGCTGGGGTCAGGTGCATGGACAGAGACCTAGATTAGCTTAGCATAAATTACCCCATCAGGCTCTTGCCGGCACCCAGAGCCAGAGGAGCTCTGCAGGAGATCTGTGCACCTACAGCTCGGTGGCTGTTGCCGACCGCTGGGAACCTGTTCACTGTGCTTGCAGCAAGGCCGCCATCTTGCCTCGGGACACTGAAGACTGCTGGTAGCTGGGGTGAGGTGCGTGGACAGAGACCTAGCTTAGCATAGACTACCCCATCACGCTCTTGCTGGCGCCCAGAGCCAGAAGAGCTCGGCGCGAGGTCTGTGTACCTATAGCTTGGTGGCTGTGGCTGACCGCTGGGAACCTGTTCACTGTGCTTGCAGTGAGGCTGCCATCTTGCCTCAGGTCACTGAGGAGGGCTGGCAGCTGGGGTCAAGTGCGTGGACTGAGACCTAACCTAGCATAGACTACCCTATCAGGCTCTTGCCTGTGCACAAAGGCAGAGGAGCTCGGCGGGAGATCTGGGCACCTACAGCTCAACGCGGCTGTTGCTGACCACTGGGGTCCAGCTCTCTGGGCTTGCAGCAAGGCTGTCATCTAGCCTCAGGTCACTGCGGACGACTGGCAGCTGGGGTCAGGAGCACAGACGCCCTCTACTACAGGAGCGCCAAAGGCCAGGCTCACAGGAGCTTCAAACTCCAACCAGTAACAATAAGACCAACTAACTCCAGAGATAAGCAGATGGCAAAAGGCAAACGTAGGAACATTACTAACAGAAATCAAGGCAAAATGGCACCATCTGAACCCAATTCGCCAACCACAGCAAGTCCTGGATACCCCAACACACCAGAAAAACAAGAGTTGGATATAAAAGCACTGGTCATGATGCTGCTAGAAGAACACAAAAAAGACAAACAAATCTCTTAAAGAAATGCAGGGGAACATCAATAGGGTAGAAGTTCTTACAATGCAAACACAAAAATCACTTAAAGAACTCCAGGAGAATATGGACCAACAGACAGAAGCCAATAAAGAGGAAAGGAGAAAATCAGTTAAAGAAATGCAGGAGAACTTGAACCAACAGGCAGAAGTCATGAAAGAGGAAACACAAAAATCTCTTAAAAAATTGCAAGAAAACACAAACAAGCAAATGAAGGAACTGAGAAAAAACATCCCAGATCTGAACACAGAGGTAGAAACAACTAAGAAATCACAAAAGGAGGCAACTTTGGAAATAGAAAACCTTGGAAAGAAATTGGGGTCGTAGATGCAAATATCAACAACAGAATACAAGAGATAGAGGTAAGAATCTCAGATGCTGAAGATACCATAGTAACCATTGACTCCACAGTCAAAGAAAACGCAAAATGCAAAAAGGCTTGTAACCCAAAACATCCAGGAAATCCAGGACACAATGAGAAGACCAAACCTAAGGATTATAGGGATAGACAAGAGTGAAGATCTACAACTTAAAGGGCCAGCAAATATCTTCAACAAAATTATGGAAGAAAACTTCC
Organism: Apodemus agrarius; assembly: GCA_964023405.1. Taxonomy (NCBI): domain Eukaryota; kingdom Metazoa; phylum Chordata; class Mammalia; order Rodentia; family Muridae; genus Apodemus; species Apodemus agrarius. The sequence goes on along the minus strand of OZ030006.1, from coordinate 69,568,951 downwards.
CCAACCTAAACAGAGAGATGCCCATGAATATACAAGAAGTCTACAGAACTCCAAACAAACTGGACCAGAACAGAAATACCTCCAGTCACATAATAATCAAAACCCCAAATGTACTAAACAAAGAAAGAATATTAAAGGCAGTAAAAGAAAAAGGCCAAGGAACATACAAAGGAAGACCTATCAGAATCACACCAGACTTCTCTCCAGAAACCATGAAAGCTAGAAGATTCTGGGCGGACCTCATGCAGACCCTAAGAGAACACAAATGTCAGCCAAGACTATTATACCCAGCAAAACTCTCAATCAACATAGATGGAGAAATCAAAATATTCAATGACAGGACCAAATTTACACAATATCTTTCCACTAACCCAGCTCTACAAAGGATAATAGGAGGAAAACCCCAATACAAGGAGGGAAACTACACCCTGGACAAAGGGAAACTACACCCTGGACAAAGCAAGATAGTAACCTTTTTCCATCAAACTCAAAGGAAGATAACTACTCAAAAACAAAAATAACATGAAAAATGATAGGAAGAAATAATCACTATTCCTTAATATCTCTTAAAATCAATGGACTCAATTCCCCAATAAAAAGACATACATTAACAGACTGGATACGGAAACAGGACCCTACATTTTGCTGCATACAGGAAACACACCTCAGAGTCAAAAACAAACACTACCTTAGAGTAAAAGGCTGGAAGACAATTTTGCAAACAAATGGCCGCAGGAAGCAAGCTGGAATAGCCATTCTAATATCAGATAAAATTTACTTTCAACCCAGTCATCAAAAGAGACACAGAAGGTCACTTCTTGCTAGTCAAAGGAAGAATCCACCAAGAAGAACTCACAATTCTAAATATCTACACTCCAAATGCAAGGGCACCCTCATTCGTAAAAGAAACTTTACTAAAGCTCAAAGCACACATTGCACCTAACACAATGATTGTGGGGGACCTCAATATTCCACTATCCTCAATGGACCGATCAGCAAAACAGAAACTAAACAGGGACATGGGGAAACTCATTGAAACGTTGGACCAATTGGATTTAACAGATATATATAGAACATTTCATCCTAAAGCAAAAGACTATACCTTTTTCTCAGCACCTAATAGTACCTTCTCCAAAATCGACCATATAATTGGTCACAAGACAGACCTCAACAAATATAAAATAGATCGAACTAATCCCATGCCTCCTATTGGATCACCATGGAGTAAGAGTGTTCTTCAATAGCAACAAAACAACAGACAATCCTCATACACGTGGAGGCTGAATAATATTCTACTCAATGATACCTTAATCAAGGAAGAAATAAAGAAAGAAATTAAAGATTTTTTTAGAATTTAATGAAAATGAAGGCACAACATATCCAAGTCTATGGGACACAATGAAAACAGTGCTAAGAGGAAAACTCATAGTCCTGAGCATCTCCAAAAAGAAACAGGAGAGAGCATACACTAGCAACTTAATGGCACACCTGAGAGCTCTAGAACAAAAAGGAGCTATTTCACCCAGGAGGAGTAGAAGACAGGAAATCATCAAACTCAAGGCTGAAATCAATCAAGTTGAAACAAAGTGAACTATACAAAGAATCAACAAAACCAGGAGCTGGTTCTTTGAGAAAATCAACAAGATAGATAAACCCCTAGCCAGACTTACCAAAGGGCACAGAGTCAGTATTCAAATTAACAAAATTAGAAATGAAAAGGGAGATATAACAACAGAAACTGAGGAAATTCAAAAAATCATCAGAACCTACTACAAAAGCCTATACTCAACACAACTGGAGAATCTGGAGGAAATGGACAATTTCCTAGACAGATACCAAATACCAAAATTAAACCAGGATCAAATAGATCGTCTAAACAGACCCATAACCCCCAAAGAAATAGAAGGGGTCATAGAAAGTCTTCCAACCAAAAAAAGCACAGGACCAGATGGTTTTAGTGCAGAATTCTACCAGACCTTCAAAGAAGTCCTAATACCAATACTCTTCAAACTATTCCACAAAATAGAAACAGAAAGAACACTACCCAACTCATTCTATGAAGCCACAATTACCCTGATACCAAAACCACACAAAGATCCAACTAAGAAAGAGAGCTACAGGCCAATTTCCCTTATGAATATCGATGCAAAAATACTAAATAAAATACTTGCCAACCGAATCCAAGAACACATCAAAACGATCATTCACCATGATCAAGTTGGCTTCATCCCAGGGATGCAGGAATGGTTCAATATACGGAAATCCATCAACGTAATCCACTACATAAACAAACTCAAAGAAAAAACCACATGGTCATCTCATTGAATGCTGAAAAAGCATTTGACAAAATTCAGCATCCTTTCAGGCTAAAAGTCTTAAAAAAGAACAGGAATTCAAGGCCCATATCTAAACATAGTAAAAGCAATTTACAGCAGACCAATAGCCAACATCAAGGTAAACGGAGAGAAACTTGAAGCAATCCCACTAAAATCAGGGACTAGACAAGGCTGCCCCCTCTCACCATATCTCTTCAATATAGTACTTGAGGTACTAGCTAGAGCAATTCGACAATGTAAGGAAGTCAAAGGGATATGAAATCAGAAAGGAAGAAGTCAAACTATCACTATTTGCAGATGATGGGATAGTATACTTAAGTGACCCAAAAAACTCCACCAGAGAATTCCTACAGCTGATAAACAACTTCAGCAAAGTAGCTGGTTATAAAATCAACTCAAGCAAATCAGTAGCCTTCCTACACGCAAAGGATAAGCAGGCCGCGAAAAAAATTAGGAAAATGACACCCTTCACAATAGCCACAAACAATATAAAGTATCTTGGTGTGACTCTAACCAAACAAGTGAAAGATTTATATGACAAAAACTTCAGTTCTCTGAAGAAGGAAATTGAAGAAGACATCAGAAAATGGAAAAATCTTCCATGCTCGTGGTTTGGCAGGATTAATATAGTTAAAATGGCAATCTTGCCAAAAGCAATATACAGATTCAATGCAATCCCCATCAAAATCCCAACTCAGTTCTTCATAGCACTAGAAAGAGCAATTCTCAAATTCATCTGGAATAACAAAAAACCCAGGATATCTAAAACTATCATCAACAGTAAAAGAACTTCTGGGGGAATCAATATCCTGGACCTCAAGCAATACTACAGAGCAGTAGTGTTAAAAACTGCATGGTATTAGTATAGTGACAGGAAGGCGGATCAATGGAATAGGATTGAAGACCCAGAATTGAACGCACACATCTATGGCCAATTAATCTTCGACAAAGGAGCTAAAAAACATCCAGTGGAAAAAAAGATAGCCTTTTCTTCAAATGGTGCTGACTCAACTGGAGGTCAACATGTAGAAGAATGAGAATTGGTCCACTCTTATCTCCTTGCACTAAGCTCAACTCCAGGTGGATCAAGGACCTCCACATAAAAGCAACTAAAACTAATAGAAAAGAAACTGGGGAAGACCCTTGAGAACATTGGCTCAGGGACAAAATTCCTGAACAGAACACCAATTGCTTATGCTCTAAGAATAAGAATAGACAAATGGGACCTCAAAAAATTACAGTTTCTGTAAATCAAAAGACACTGTCAAAAGGACAAATCGGCAACCAACAAATTGGGAAAAGATCTTCACCAACCCCACATCCGACAGAGGGCTAATATCCAATGTATACAAAGAACTCAAGAAGTTAGACCACAGAAAACCAAATAACCCTATCAAAAAATGGGGTGCAGAGCTAAACAAAGACTTTTCACCTGAAGAAATTCGGATGGCTAAGAAACACCTTAAAAAATGTTCAACATCATTAGTCATTAGAGAAATGCAAATCAAAACAACCCTGAGATTTCACCTCACATCAGTCAGAATGGCTAAGATTAAAAACTCAGAAGACATCAGGTGTTGGCGAGGATGTGGAGAAAGAGGAACACTCCTCCACTGCTGTTGGGACTGCAAGCTGGTACAACCACTCTGGAAATCAGTCTGGCGGTTCCTCAGAAAACTGGACACAATACTTCTGGAGGACCCAGCCATACCACTCCTGGGAATATACCCAGAAGATTCCCCAGCATGCAATAAGGATACATGTTCCACTATATTCATAGCAGCCTTATTTATAATAGCCAGAAGCTGGAAAGAACACAGATGTCCCTCAACGGAGGAATGGATACAAAAAATCTGGTATATATACACAATGGAGTACTATTCGGCCATTAGAAACAATGAATTCATGAAATTTTTAGAGAAATGGATGGAGCTGGAGAACATCATACTAAGTAAGGTAACCCAGTCTCAAAAGAATACCCATGGTATGCAGTCACTGATAAGTGGATATTAGCCTAGAGTCTTGGAACACCAAAGACGCAATTCACATACCAAATGATGTCTGACAAGAAGAAAGGAGTGGACAGTGGTGCTGGAAAGGGTCAAAGCATCAGTGTAGGGGAATACAAGAACAGGGAAGTGGGAAGGGTTGGATGAGGGAGCAGGGGGAGGGAAAAGGGCATGTGGGACCTTTGGGGGGTGGGGAACCAGAAAAAGGGAAATGTATTGTAAATATAGATTATATCCAATAAAAAAAGAAAAAAAGAAAAAAATAATGTAGAGCTATGCTAAACACAAAGAATTTTATATCTAAACATACCACAATCAACTGGCTGCAGACCAACATTCAGGCAAACACTTGAAAAAGCAAATGGCCACAGAAATACACATCCCGGGACTTGGTGTTGACAGGGGCAAACAAGCCCACCACAGACCTAGTTTCAGTAATAAGTAACCCAAAAAGTAGTGTGAGCACATCCTTAAAGGCACTGAAAGAAAATTCCTATTAATTTAAAATTTTCTATCCTAACAAAACATCTTTCCAAACTGAATGCGAAACCATGATGTTTTCAGAAAAATGAAAGCTAGGAGAATTTGTTCCCAGAAGAAATGCTTCATAATTAATGCTAGCAACATGCTTCAGGCTGAAGGAAAATATTTCCACACACTGATTTGAGACAGAAGAAAATGATAAAGGGAAGCAGCAGTGATGATGGTGGTAAGACAATCTACACTTCTACCTACATTTCTTCTCTTACTCTTCTTCCAAGAATGAAGTGGGCAGACAGTGATTAAAAATAGGTAGAATTTTACTTGCCTAGAAGGAGTTAAGAATCAAAGCATGAGGTAGAAAGCCTGAGACCTAGAGTAACATCAGGATGCCAACCAAAAGTGCCTATGTTACAGCTCCATGACTTCAATAGGCTTCGTGGCATCAGCTGAGAGATTATTGACAAGCAGCGCAACTCCAAGTGTTAAGAGAGTCTCAGAATGCCAACCGAGAGCATCCATTGCCAAGCAAGTATGTGGAGACCAGGACACCAAATAACAGAAGAGGTCCAATGGGCCCAACAAGTCCTGCCATGTGGCTCAAATCTGAGATAGTTATGTTGGTTCTTGAAGCAGATGGTGGCCCAGAGGCAGGAAACAAATTCCCTACATATAAAGCGGGTGCAATATTTCTGTAAGTAAATGCAGTGAGAATCTGATGTTGCTAAGTCTGCAGTGGTTCTTCCTCTGGGAAGTCTTATGGTCCTGTCTCACCCCACGCCCACTTTCCCACCCCACCCCTGAATCACAGTCAGGAGCCAGCTGAGAGCTAGAATCTGGATAGGAGCTGGAGTCTGTATGGGACTCCATCAATTTCAGACTCTGAAAATCCCTTCTCTTCTTCCTTGGAGCAGTTACCCAACATGTCTGTCAATCTCAAACCTTTAGGCTCTCTTTTATAGACTTAGATGGGCTCTGATTGGCAGGGGTGTAGGTCTCTGCAAATGTGATACAAGATAGATAGTTGTGAGCCTTAGGGTATTTTCGGTTTGGACTTCTGATCTTTTTCCTCTCCATGTCTTCCTAGATGTTGCACCCAAAGTGAAGAAAGTGGAAGGAGAAACTGCTGAAATAAATAATCAATCATTACTTATTTTCTGTTTGTTGCCCTACCCCGGACCCCAATTTACTACCCAAGAAAAGTAGCCTGTTGTCCTTAGAAGGGTGAGCTTAGATTGGGCTGCTGGTGGCATTATTGAGAGCCTAAGTCTCTGCCTGGGCCCTACAGATTGGAACCTTTACAGAATGTCAAAGGGCAGCCAACAGCATTTCACAGTTGGTTATGTGAAGATCTGATGCAACTCTCCAACCCCAGTTTCTAGAATCCTGGGATAACATACACAAAGCATCCATCACCATGGTAGATTTGGCTTATATTTTACTTTTTAGTACTTTAGAAGTGTATCTTTTATGTCGTGAGATAGGTACTGATTTTTAATCATTTCCATGAATATATAATTTTATTAAAATACTTTCTAAGTGTATTATATTTTCCCACTAATATAAAATGTCAGCTTTATCATGATGTGTATTTCTATATGTGTTAGTTTTTTTCTGAAATCTATTTTACTCTGCCAAAATACCTAATTATAAGACAAGATTAGCCAGTCTCAATAACTGTAGTAACAGATATTTTTTATACTTAGCGGAGAAACAAATCCTCTTACTGATATTTTTTCGAAATATGTTATTGGTTCTTTATATGTATTTTTTTCTTGGTGCACTTAACAATTTGTCCAGTTTCATAAAAATTCCATTAGTGTACTGAAAAGTATTGCATTCAATTTATTAAATCGAGGTTTTTTTTTGTTGTTGTTGTTGTTCCTTTTGATATAATGAGGTTTCCTCATTTTAGAAAGTGGGCTGACTCACTATTTACAAAAAACAAGGACTGGTTTTTAACTTAAGAATTTTGATGGCCCCACAAGCTTTGTAACCAATTCATCCAAAAACAACAACATATTATCATCAAGACAAATATATCAAGTGAGATTTTCATATAAATTTTATTATGTTGTGTATATTAAATCATTTCCCTCCCCTTAAGCAGTCCTATCTTTCTCCGTCTCAGTAAATGAAATGTCTAGATACTTTGTTGCAAAAGCTCATAATTATAGAGAGTAATTTTTTGCCATCCACAACTAATATATAACCAAGAAAGAAGACATGGCTTTGAGTTTTACATATTAATTTATCCAAATCCTGTTTTCTTTTTCTCAGAAAGCTTACTTTGCTTTTTAAAGTAATATATGAAGCAACTCTGGTCCTCTCAAGTGTGGTGAGCATGGCTCTGGCAGACTTTTTTCCCATTCCCTTTGCCTTGCTAAAAGCTGTTAGGTTACACAACTAAAGAGAGCCCCCTAGGTCCATTTCCTTATTTGGCCACTTCCTTCTCCTGAGCTGACTAGCGAGGAGGTTTAAATAGCAAAGTATTGAATCATGGCAATCAAAAGCTCACCTAATGAACATGCCCAACTAAAATTAAACACCACATCCTAACACACAGACTTTCCCATTTTACCTTTAGAAACCACGATTGTCTCTGTTGAGGGATATCTGGGTTCTTTCCAACCCCAGTATATGGGAATACCAGGAAAGGGAAGTGGGTGGGTTGGTGATCAGGGGGAAGAGGGGGATGGGATAGGGTGTTTTTGGAGGGGAAAACAGAAAGAGGATAACATTTGAAACGTAAATATAGAAAATGAAACCACTATTTTCCTATAAGACTTGTCTGTCTTCTCTCTATGCAGAAGCACAAATACCCTCCCCACTGTCCCCTGTCCCCCATTACCTTCCCCTTCTCCTCCATCACTCATCCTCTATCTCCTGTCTTTGTTTCTTATTCCCTCCCCTTTGTCCCTCTGGGGCACATTCTGTCTCCTTTGTGCCCACAACAGGATCTTGGAGGGGGCAGGGTGAGGTTGGGGTGTGGGTGGGTGGATCCTGGGCCGATACTTTTCATAATTGCATATACAATAGCAGATTTCTTTGTGGTCACCCTACATGCTGGTGATAGACATGGCGGCTCACACTCACCCCTCCTTTCCCACTTCCTGTCATGGATCCCCTTCCTTCACGAAAGAGTCCTTTCTAGGACTGGTGAAGGATCCACACATTTACTTTACCCACTTCTGTTTGCATAAGGATCTCCTACATAGGCTCATAGGTTTGAATGCTTGGTCACCAGAGGGTGGCGCTTTCTGAAAGATTTAGGAGGCGTTGTCTTGTTGGAAGAAGTGCACCACTGGAGGTGGGCTTTGAAATTGTCAAAGCCTAAGCCAAGACCAGCGCCTCTCTCTTCCTGCTGCCTGCAGATCCAAATGTAGACCTCTCCACTACATCTCCAGTACCTCATCTGCCTCATGTTGCTATGCTGATAATGGACTAAACCTCTGCAACTGTAAGCAAGCCCCAATTAAATTCTTTCTTTTATAAGTCTTGCTGTAGTCATGTTGACTCTTCACAGCATTAGAGCACTAAGACACCAGTCAAACCTTTTCACTATATATCTGTCTGGTAGTCTCTCTAGGTTGATAGAGCACTACCCATCAGGTGACATACTGGAACTACGAATGAGGCTGCCATCACGTTGCATTTGCAATCAGGAAGCAGAGGTCAATGAATGTTTCTGCTCAGCTCCTTTTCTCATTTTTATTCACGGTAGCTCCCTAGCCTATGGAATGGTGTCACAGTGGGTGGGTCTTCCCACCTCAACTAACCTTATCTAGATAATCCCTCAGAGGCACAAGAAGCCTGTCACCTAGGTGATTCTAGGTCCTATCAAATTGATAATACAGATTAACCATTATGGGGGGTGTAGGTTTAACACATCCCTAAGATACCTTGTTTTTTCCCCACCCCCACCAAAAAAAATACAGAAAGAGAAAGGGAGTTATTACTGTGAATCATATGCTCTGATTGACAGTAAGAGTCAGACAAAATGACTTCCTTGTCCTGGGTCAGACAAAATGACTTTCTTGTCTTGAAAAGTCAATAAATATACCAGCAAGATAAATGAAGGAGGAAGCTGTGTGCCAGGGAGGTTATTGCAGAGAGTAAAATCGAGGAAAGCTTCAAGGGGCTGATATCCAAGCTTGGAATAGGCTGCTTTTGTGAAGATTAGGAGAAGTAGGAGGTTCCTGCAGAAAGGAGAACTAGGAAGGACATTCTGTTCAAACACACACACACACACACACACACACACACACACACACACACACACATACACTCACACACACAATCCACGCTGAAATTTTCAAAGTAAAGCAAAATATAGTGGAAAATAAAAACAGATTAACAAGAAGCAGCGTGGAGGCTTTTTCCCCATACATTTTATTCTAAAGCCAGTCAATTCTAAACAACATATGGAAGCAAGCAGGAAATTGTTTTTAACCTGAAAAGAGAGTTTGACTACTTGTGAGGGTTGAAGAAAGCTAGATTGTGCTGTGGTAAGGAAGGAAGAGTCCCTAGAGGGGTTAGAGACAACAAAACAGGCAATACCAGGGCGGTGGATGTTCAGTCCAGTTGTAGGAGTGGGCTGGTGAGCTTTCTCAGGAGGGTATGAGGACTGCTTGTATCTCCTTGGCAACCTCTTGCCACTCCCCTCATCCTTCTAGTCTCCACTGCCTAACAACTCTAAATCTCCAAACAAATCTCTTCTCCTCGTGGAGGAGGGAGAAGCCAATGTGTATAAAGTGGCTCCTTGCGATACTGGGCATGCTCTCGTCTTTGCTCATTAGCCTGCGGGAAGCCTAAAGAGTAGCCTAACCTATTCTCTGGCTCAGAGTAGCTTCAGTGTCTTGTTCCCTGGTCCACTGTCCTACTTTATGGACAAATGCCATGCCATGCAGAACTAAGGTTGCCTCTTATAGTACTGAGCTTCTCCTGAGCTGTGTGTCCTTGGAAAGACAATCATGCTGAGAATGCCCCACACACATACCTGTGTGTGTGTGTGTGTGTGTGTGTGTGTGTGTGTGTTTGTGTGTGAGAGTGTGTGCATTTGTTATTGTCTTAGTGGGAGAACTTAAAAGGTATTCATGTTACTAAACTAGTGAAACACAATTGTAAACACTTTCTATTCAGCCAGATGACCTTGGTCCTCCCAATGGCAAAAGAACCCTGCTGGCAAATCACCATGGCTAAGATATGTCTCCTGCTTCCCATAAAGATCAAAGGCAAAGCCATTCTGCCCAGATATTATGACCATCCTTAATTTCCCACTGCATTTTTGCCTGTCATAGAAAAGGGAAATAGTGGAGCCTTTTCATATCCTGAGGAAACACATAATCTACTGACAGGATATTCCTTTGTGAAAGTTCTAAGGATTAAAACAGAGCCCCAAGTAAAAACAAAAAGTAACAGACATACAAATGACTAATGCTGGAGTATAGGAAAGGACAGAATCTTACATGTGTGCTCCTGGTAAAAGGAATAACTAGGAAAGACTATCAGAACTACAACCTTGTGGAGTGCCACTGTGGTCCTGCTCAGAAAATACATCTGCAGTGACATGTATCCAACAGCTGCCTGATTGTAGATGTGATGATACCATCCTTATTGCTGAATCTTGAAGTCAGAATTATTATTCCAAAAACATTTTTGTAATCTGCCCCATTTTGTTTTTAACACACCCCCTTCCTCTATCTCTTCCAATCTGTCTTTTGCTTTTATGGCATATATGGTTCACACTGTAATGTTTACTACTTATTCCAAGTAGCATTACAGTTCAGAGACAGTCTCTCTGTTATTTATAGAGTGACAGCAAAAGTACAAAGGGAGTTGTGTCAGATGAAATATACATTAAATTAAAAACTGTAGAGACAAGGCCATTATTCAATTCAAGAGGAGGAAAGAGCCATTGTAAATATAGATGTACTCAGTTCTACAAAGCAAGATCTTAGAGAGACACAGACAAAAATGTAGTATTGTTGGGGAACTCTGCAAGTGTCATTGCCATCAGAGGAAAAAATAAAAGAACCTTGAGAGGCAAGAAGGAAAACTTGATTCAGCCTCACTTAGTGCTGCTTCAAACTGCCAGAGTCTGACACCAGGTTGTTTATTGTAAGCCTAGATAAGCACAGTACAATGTGGGGGTGGGGTGGGGGAGGCTTCCTGGTGTAATAAAATTCCCTGTGCACAAGGCATACTTACATCAAAACTCAACTCAAAGTTCATGCCATTTCTTCCAAGAAGATGGGGTCTAGAGATGGGTTACATGTATTAAAGTAATGGCCTAGGAAAGGCTATGGAGCAGTCTCTATTATATAGATAGTGAAGTCATTTGGGCTATACAGTACATGTAACAGCTTCCCTATGGATGAGTCCATTAGACTGAGAAACAAAGTTTAAGGTAAAGGTCTAGTGAGAAAGAGTCTGAGACAAACATTCTGGGGGATCTTGGGGGAGTCTGACTCTACAAAAAAAAAAAAAAAAAAAAAAGAGCAAAGGTTACCATGTCATTAACAATATCCATTCCCCAACTTCTGAGTGGAAAACATGCATTTCCTTCTTTGAGGAGACAATCCTGCATGATTACTATTCCTGATTTCCTTAGTGATCTGTAAGCACAAGGACCTTTGTGCTCCCCAAATCCTGCTTGCAGTCATGGACGTATTTCAGCTTCTCCCACAAAGTAAAAGTAAGCAAAGAAAACCCCGAATTGAACTATGTCAGCACCAAGCAGACATAACAAGTACTTCAGAATAAGTTAACCAGTAGCTACAGAATACATATTTCTCTCACATACACAGACATATTCTCTAGCGAGGTGTAAGGACTAATTTGGGTTGTCAACTGAATCATATTTAGAATCACCAGGGGATTCTGTGAATTTACTGAGGTAAGAAGACCCAAGTGAATCAGGGCAACATCATTCCATTGGCTGGGGTCCCAGACTGAATTTTAAGAAAAGTAATTGAGCTGAACACTAGTATCCATCTCTCTGCTTCCTAAGTGTAGACATAGTACTGTCAACAGCTGCTTCATACTTCCTCACCATGAGGTACCTTTGAACTGTGAGTCAAAACCAGCCCTTTCCTGACCTGCTTTTTAAGTAGCTTCTGGCAGATAATTTTTCCTAGCAATTCATAAGATAACTAACACAATAGGCTGTATACTAGGCTTCAAAATGAAATGCAAAAGGTTTTTTAAAACTGGAATCTTAGCATGTATTTTCTCTTACAACAGTGGAAAAGTAAAAGCTTGAAGTCAGCAGTAGAAACTTTAGGAAATTTACAAATATAGTTAATTAAAAAACACATTGTTTTTTGAATGAACAATAGTTAATGAAAACTCAAAATGAAGGTAAAATTTCTTTTCTTGAAGAAATAAATTTACACAATGCAACAAAACACTGAGGAATAACACCCAAAGCAGTTGTAAGAGGCAATACCAGCAATAAGTGTCTATACAAAAATAATGTAAAGAGAACATGTGACACCCACAAATACATTGATTTCAAATGTAAAGCAAAACCCCAAATAGAAAATAAATAAATGATAGAGCCAAAACATTCTTGGCTGATGACTTAGAGTAAATAGCAACCAGGCAGCTCTTTTGCACCCGTGTGACTCAGTGACCAACTTACTAAGGTTACAAGTCACATGGCATATGTCTTTTGAGTCATCATGGCTAAGGGGGACCATGTGGTAGCCCTCTACTTGTCACTGTCTTCCCTGTCTTAGACTAAAGAAGCAACACCAGGCTTCCGGTTTGTTTCAAATTGGAGTCATTAGGTGCTGAAAAAGCACGTGACAAAATTCAACATCCTTTCATGTTAAAAGTCTGGAAAGATCAGAAATTCAAGGCCCATACCTAAACATAGTAAAAGCAATATACAGCAAACCAGTTGCCAACATCAAACCAAATGAAGAGAAACTTGAAACCATCCCACTAAAATCAAGGACTAGAGAAGGCTGCCCTCTCTCTCCTAATCTAGTCAATAGAGTACTTGAAGTTCTAGCTAGAGCAATTAGACAACAAAAGGAGGTCAAAGGGATACAAATTAGAAAGGAAGAAGTCAAATTGTCACTACTTGCAGATGATATGATAGTATACTTAAGCAACCCAAAAACCTCCACCAGAGAACTCCTACACCTCATAAACAACTTCTGCAGTATGGCCAGATATAAAATTAACTCAAACAAATCCTTCCTCTACTCAAACGATAAACATGCTGAGAAAGAAATTAGGGAAATGACAGCCTTCAAAATAGTCACAAACAATATAAAGTATCGTGGTATGATTCTAACCAAACAAGTGAAAGATCTGTATAAGAACAAGTCTCTGAAGAAAGAAATCAAAGAAGACCTCAGAAGATGGAAAGATATCCCATGCTCCTGGATTGGCAGGGTTAATCATAAAAATGGCAATATTGCTGAAAGCAATTTACAGATTCAATGCAATCCCCATCAAAATTCTAACTCAATTCTTCATAGAGTTAAAAAGAGCAATTCTCAAATTCATCTGGAATAACAAAAATCACAAGATAGTGAAAACTATTCTCAACAATAAAAGAACTTCTGGGAAAAACAGCATCTCGGACCTCAAGCTGTACTAGAGAGCAATATTGATAAAAACTTCATGGTATTGGTACAGAGACTGGCAGGTAGATCAGTGGAATTGAAGACCCAGAAATGAACCCAAACACATATGGTCACTTGACCTTTGACAAAGGAGCTAAACCCATACAGTGGGAAAAAGACCAGCATTTTCAACAAATGGTGCTGGTTCAAGAGGCAGTCAACATGTAGAAGAATGCAAATTGATCCATTCTTATCTCCCTGTACAAAGCTCAAGTCCAAGTGGATCAAGGACCTTCATATAAAAGCAGATACACTGAATCTAATAGAAGAGAAAGTGGGGGGAAAGTCTCGAACACATGGGCATAGGGGAAAAGTTCCTGAACAGAACACCAATAGCTTATGCTCTGAGGTCAAGAATTGACAAGTGGGACCCCATAAAATTGCAAAGCTTCTGTTAGACAAAGGACACTGTCAATAGGACAAAATGTCAACAAACAGATTGGGCAAAGATCTTTACCAAACCTACATTCAATAGAGGGCTAATATTAAATATATACAAAGAGCTTAAGAAGGTAAACTTCAGAGAACCAAATAACCCTATTTAAAAATGAACAGAGCTAAACCGAGAATTCTCAACTGAGAGAAACTGGAAGGACTCAGAAACATCTAAAGAAACGTTCAACATCCTTAGTCATCAAGGAAATGCAAATCAAATCCACCCCAATATTCCACCTCACACCAGTCAGAATGGCTAAAATCAAAAACTCAGGTGACAGCAGATGCTGTTGAGGATGTGGAGAAAGAGGAACACTCCTCTATTGCTGGTGGGATTGCAAGCTGGTACAATCTCTCTGGAAATCAGTCTAGTGGTTCTTCAGAAAATTGGGCAGAGTACTACCTGAGAACCCAGCTATACCACTCCTGGGAATATACCCAGAAGATGCTTCAACATGTAATAAGTACACATGCTCCACTCCGTTCATAGCAGCCTTATTTAGACAGAAGCTAGAAGCAACCCAAATGACCCTCAGCAGAGCAATGGATACAGGAAATGTGGTACATTTACACAATGGAGTACTACTTAGCCATTAAAAACAAGGACTTCATGAAATTCGCAGGCAAATGGATGGAACTTGAGAATATCATCTTTTGTGAGACGACTCAGTCACAAAGGAACAAACACGGTATGTATTCACTGATAAGTGGATATTAGCCCAAAAGCTTGGAATACCCAAGATACAATTCACAGACCAAATGAAGCTCAAGAAGAAGGAAGATCAAAGTATGGATACTTTGATCCTTCTTAGAAAAAGGAAGAAAACAGTCATGGGAGGAGATACATAGACAAAGTATGGGGCAGAGACTTAAGGTAAAGCCATCCAGAGACTGCCCCTCTCCTGGGGATCCATCCCATATACAGCCACCAAACCAGGATGTTATTGTGGATGCAATAACAATTGTTATTGAAGTGCTTGCTGATAGAAGATTGAAATGACTGTCTCCTGAAAGGCTCTGACAGAGCCTCACAAATACAAAGGATCCAACCATTGGACTGAGCTTGGGGGTTCATGATGGAGGAGACAGAGAAGGGACTGAAGGAGCTGAGGTGGTTTGCAGCCCCATAGAGGAAGCAACAGTGTCAACAGGCCAGACCCCACCCCGGAGCTCCTGGGGACTGGACCACCAACCAAAGAATACACATGGAGGGATCCATGGGTCTGGCCACATATGTGGCAGAAGATAGCCTTATTGGACATCATTGGGAGGAGAGGCCCTTAGGCCTGAGGGTGTTCAATGCCTCCAGTGTACGGGAATGCTACAGTGGGATGATGGGAGTGGGTAGGTGGGGGAGCACCCTCATAGAGGCAGGGAGAGGGAGGGGGATGGGATAAGACCTGGAAAGGGGAAAACATTTGAAATGTAAATAAAGAAAATAGCCAAGAAAAATAAATAAATAAATAAATAAATAAATAAATAAATAAAATTTCTGGTAAGCAGGACATTTAACAGAGAGTAGGGAGCACGGCCCCTCTCCTAAGGAAAAAAAAAAAAGGATGGTATTCAATTGGTTGAACGTTTGCCTTGCATACATGAGGCACTGGATTTAATCGCCAGTACTATAAAGAGAAGCAGAAAAAGGAGGAGGAATGAAAAAAAGTAGGAAGTAGGATGATAAAGGAAGGGAGGGAGGGAAGGTAGAAGGGAGGGAAAAGGGGGGAGGGATAGAAGGGAGGGTAGAAGGGAGGGAAGGAGAGTAGAAGGGAAGAAGGAAGGAAGGACATTTGTGAGATAGATACTGTTACTGTCATAATTATCTTTTTTATAGTGTAGCAGTTTGAGATAGTTTGTAGCATTAGCTGTCCTGGTACCAGCTCTGGAACTAGACACATTAGTCTCAAAATCACAGCGATCTGCCCGCCTTTGCCACCTGAGTGCTGGGATTTAAGGCATGTACCATAACACTTGACTGTCATAATTATCTTATACAAGAAAGAGATTGAGTCGAGGCAGTGGAAGAATTTCTCATTCAGTAAAAGGAACCATTAAGATATGAGCCTAAGGAGACGCACATGGGTCATAAGATCAGTGGAGCAGCTGGGATGGAAGTCTTCCTGCCACCACTGACACCAGGGAGCCAGGAGACTCCACAACCTTCTGTGCACAGCCCTCCAGGAAAGAGTGATCTCCCAGCAGCACTTTTACTTCTGAGCTCAGAGGTGAGATCTCCACCTTCTCTCTGGAGGGGACCAGCTAGGAGCACACAGGGCATAAGATCAGTGGAGCAGCTGGGATGGAAGTCTTCCTGCCACCATTGACACCAGGGAGCCAGGAGACTTCACAGCCCTCCAGGAGAGAGTGATCTCCCAGCAACACTTTCACTTCAGAGCTCAGAGATAAGATCTCCACCTTCTCTCTGGACGGTACCAGCTAGGGGCACACAGGGCATAAGATCAGTGGAGCAGCTGGGACAGAAATCTTCCTGCTGCCATTTGCACCAGGGAGCCTGGAAACTCCACAGCCTTCTGTGCATAGCCAGCCAAGAGAGAGAGAGATCTCCCAGCAGTGCTTTCACTTCTGAGCTCAGAGGAGTAAGGACAAAGGCTTACAGGCCCACAGGAGGAACAAACTCCAGCCAGAGACAACAACACCAGCTAGCACCAGAGACAACCAGATGGCTAAAGGCAAGCACAAGAATCCTACCAACAGAAACCAAGGCCACATGGCAGCATCGAAACCCAGTTCTCCCACTACAGCAAGTCCTAGTACAGCAAGTACCGGAAAAGCAAGAGTCAAATTTAAGATCGTAACTCATGATGCTGATAGAGAGCTCCAAGAAAGACTTAAATAACTGCCCTTAAAGAAATACAGAACATCAGTCATCAAGTAAAAGCCCTTAAAGAGGAAACACAAAAATCCCTTAAAGAAATACAGATCATGGGTCAACAGGCAGAAACCCTTAAAGAAGAAACACAAAAATCCCTTGAAGAATTACAGGAAACACAAACAATCAAGTGAAGGAACTGAATAAAACCATCCAGGAGCTAAAAGTGGATGTAGAAACAATAAAGAAATCACAAAGTGAGACATCTCTGGAGATAGAAAACCTTGGAAAGAATTCAGGAGTCATAGATGTAAGTATCAACAACAAAACACAAGAGATAGAAAAAAGAACCTCAGGTGCTGCAGATACCATAGAAAACATTGACTCAACAGTCAAAGAAAATGCAAAATGCATAAAGCTGGTAACCCAAAACATCCAGGAAATCCAGGACACAATGAGAAGACCAAACCTAAGGATTATAAGTATAGCCGAGAGCAAAGATTTTCAACTTAAAGGGCCAGTAAATATCTTCAAAAAAATTATAGAAGATACCAAACAGAGGGGAGAGATAACCTGTAGAGACCATATCCAAAGGTTAAGCACAACTCCCAGTTAAGGGATGAGGCTATCCATTTATCTCAAAAATATCAACCCAGAATTACTCCTGTCTAAAGCAAATGAATGGACAAAGAGTGGAGCAGAGACTGAAGGAAAGTCCATCTAAGAGACTGCCCCACCTAGGGATCCATCCGATCGACAGACACCAAACCCAAACACTATTGTTGATACCAAGAAGTGCTTGCTGAGAGGAACCTGGTATCACTGTCCCTGAGAGGCTCTGCCAGAGCCTAACAAATACAGATGTGGATACTCATATCCAACCATCAGACTGAGTGGTGGAACCCCAGTGGAGGAGAGAAAGGACTGAAGGACCTGAAGGGATGCAAGAGCCCTATAGGAAGAACAACAATATCAACCAACCAGACCCCCCACCTCAAGCTCCCAAGAACTAAACCACCAACCAAAGTGTACACTTCAAAAGACCCATGGCTCTAGCTGCATATGTTGCAGAGGATGGCCTTATCTGGCATCACTAGGAGGGGAAGCTCTTGGTCTTGTGGAGGCTTGATGCCCCAGCATAGGGAAATGCTAAGGCAGTGAAGTAGAATGGGTGGGCAAGTGGTAAGGCACCCTCATAGAAGCAGGGTAGAGGAGGATGGGATAGGGGCTTTGTGTAGGGGAAATCAGGAAGGAAGATAACATTTGAAATGTAAATAAATAAAATAACCAATTTAAAATATCAGTATTTGGGTACCAAAATGAGATAATAAAATGTCATCCCTGTTGGGTCCTGGGATCCTCTTGTTTTCCTGGTGTCTTAATCAGGGTTTTTATTCCTGCAAAAACATCATGACCAAGAAGCAAGTTGGAGAGGAAATGATTTATTCAGCTTACACTTCCACACTGTTGTTCATTACCAAAGGAAATCAGGACTGGAACTTAAACAAGTCAGGAAGCAGGAGCTGATGCAGAGGCCATGAAGGGATGTTTCTTACTGGCTTGCTTCCCCCTGGCTTGCTCAGCTTGCTTTCTTACAAAACTAAAGACTACCAGCCCAGGGGCCCTCCCTGCTTGAGCACTGAGAAAATTCCCCACAGCTGGATCACATGGAGGCACTTCCCCAACTGAAGCTCCTTTCTCTGTCATATCTCCAACCTGTGTCACACTGACACACAAAACGAGCACACCTGGCATCTTGGACTTTCCAATGGCTACATCCAGTTCCCCATCTCCCACTGCTACATACCTTCTTTCAATTTTCTGACCCTCCATACTTCTTCCTGTCTCCTCCCACACCTGACCTTACCCTCCCTTTGCCCTCCTCCTCCTTTGGCCCTCCAAACTCCCTCTTTCCCTCTACTTCCTGTGATTATTTAGAAGGGTGGAAACCCCTTCTAGATAGAACTGAAGCATTCCACTTTGTTCTTCCTTCTTCTTGAGCTTCATATGGTCTGTGAGTTGCATCATGGGTATTCTGAGCATTTTGTCTGATTTTCTATGCTGTTGGAGAAACAAATAAATGACCTAAACTCTTTCAAAAAAAAAATTATAGAAGAAAACTTCCCTAACCTAGAGAAAGAAATGCCCATGAACACACAAGAAACCTTTAGAACTCCAAACAAACTGGACCAGAACAGAAAGTCCTCCCGGCACATAATAATCAAAACACCAAATTAACTAAACCAAGTAAGAATAGTAAAAGCCGTAAGGGAAAAAGGGCAAGTAACTTATAAAGGCAGACCTATCAGAATCACACCTGACTTCTCACCAGAGATGATGAAAGCTAGAATATTTTGGGCAGACCTCATACAGACACTAAGAGAACACAAATGCCAGCCCAGGCTGCTATATCCAGCAAAACTCTCAATCATCATAGATGGAGAAACCAAGATATTCCATGATAAAACCCAATTTGCACAAGATCTGTCCACAAATCCAGCCCTACAAAGGACAATTGGTAGAAAATGTCAACACAAGGAGGGAAACTACACCCTAGAAAAAGCAAGAAAGTAATCTTCTTCCAACAAAAGAAGATACCCACACAAACAGAAAAATAAAACCTTTCTTAATATCTCTTACCAACAACGGACTCAACTCCCCAATAAAAAGACATAGACTAAAGAAATATTCCTCATGTAAATCTTCAATTTTATCAGAAAATGTTAGTAATTTCCCTTTTAATTAATTTAGTAATGTTTTTATGTCTACCATTTTATCTGCATTATTTTTCATGATAATCTTCAATTTTAATATGTCTTTCTATACTATATACTTCCTCTATTTTATCAGAAATGTTTTCAATGTAAATCTTTGATTTTATCACAAATGTTTCTAATTCTGCCTTCAAGTAATTTAGAAAGACTTTTTATATCTACCATTTTATATGTAAAATTTTCCATGAAATAGTCAATTTTAACATGTTTGTCTATATATTTCTTGAATTTTACTGGAAATATTTTACATGCAAATCTTCAATTTTATCTGAAAATGTTTATAACCCACCTTCAATCAACTTAGAATTATCTTTATGCCTATCATTTTATCTGTATAATTTCCATGATAATCTTTAATTTTAATATGTTTTTCTATATATTTCTTCAATCTTATCAGAAATATTTTCCATGTAATCTCCAAGTTTATCAGAAAATGTTTATAGTTCCACTTTCAATCAACTTAGGAATACTTTTATGCCTAACATTATTATATCTATATAAAATTTTGATAATCTTCAATTCTAAGATGTTTTTCTACATTTTCTACAATTTTATGAGAAATACTTTCCACATAAATCTTCAATTCTATCATAAAATGTTTCTATTTCATATTTCAATTAATTTAGCAATGTTTTTATGTGTATCACTCTACTCTTTAATTTTTCATGAAAATTGTCAATTTTAATGTGTTTTTCTATGGATCTCTTCTATTTTATCTGAAATATTTTCCATGTAAATCTTTAATTTTATCATAAGGTGTTTTTATTTCCCTTTTCAATAAAAACGTTAATAACTAAAAAAAAGATATGAGCCTAAGGTAAATTTTAAAATGTATTATTTGTGTATAATTTCATACCAACAAAAATAATAAATTCTCCCATGATTCCCTGCTGATAGTTATTAAGAACAGCTCCACTATACATCTGTAAGGAGGTAACTGCCCTTGACCTTAGGTAGAGATGTTCAGCTCATAAAGGGTTGTGTATCTGTAGTATGTGAGCCTCTGGCGCCCAGTCCAGGCTCTGTTTCTGCCTTCCGAATTCCTGCCCACATACTAACGCACAGAGCCTGAGAGGGCTTATCACTCTCTCCTCTGCAGCCATCTCCTCGCCAACCTCCAATTAAAGCAGAAACGACCAGAAGGTACTGGAACTTCTTCAGTGGACTTTGTAAAAACTTAGGGAAGACCTTGTCTTGCAGTAGTGAACCCAGTAAGAACCCCAAATCGTTAACAGGCCTTCTAAAACATGAACTGCTTTCAAAGGCAAAAAATACATCCTACAAGATTTGGAAATAATCCAATGAAGGAAGATTTTAAAAGAGCAAACCAGGTGACTGGTTTCTACACTACTAACAAGGCTTTGGCAGCACTGTCTGTTCTTCAGAGGTGGACAGAGAAGGGTGGGCCTGGCATTGCCCAGAACTTCAGAACACCGGGCAAGGTTAGATCTGATCTCTATTCACTCAGCTTTTTGTTTTCTCCAACAATATTGCCAATAAATAAATGGAGCAATAATATTGATATTAAATATTAAAATTGATATTAAAGGACATAGCAACAAACCTGTTCAGAAACACACACACACACACACACACACACACACACGCATGCACATGCACATACACATGCACACTTAGTGGATCAGTAGTGTTAACACTGGAGATGATTAAAAATAAAGATTTGGATCTAGATAGCAGTAATTGTAATAGCAATGTTATTGAGTGTTATTAGTAAAACTGGATATTTCAACTGGTTAGAATCATATCATATACATTTTCCATAATGTTCTTAATAATATAAGTTCCTTGTTAAGTTCTCTGAAACACACTAATTGATGTAAATACAGAGTGTATTTAAAAAATAAATAAAATAAAGTAAAATAAAATAAAATAAAATAAATAAAATAAAATAAAATAAAATAAAACAAATGGAGTCATATAAAAAACTGCCGTTTGGAGAAGGGGTGCTAGGAGAGGATCAGAAGAATAAGGTCCTCAGCTCCTCTGTGGACTATATTTATACGTTAAAGTTTCATTTTGAAGCTAGAGGATCTTTAATTCAAGAATTATAATTTTTAAGGCTTAAACTTAACAGGGATAAAATTACAAGTCCTAATCTTATAGAAGAGTTATTGACTTATTGCAAACTGTTAAAATATAATTAAGATATCCAAATTAATGATCAGTCATGCTAAGTACAAATGTAATTTATGTACAGAGACGAGCGTGGAAAGAAAGACCAATTTTTATCTCCTGTCATATACTCTTCTATTTCACATAGCACAGTATTCTGCATATGTTGTCAAAACTAAGCCCAAAGCAGTAAAGTAAAGCAAGTCTAAAGGACACTTAAAGTCTGTTTAATGTAAAATAATATTCAAAACCATGTATATATAAACCGGTTATAAAAGATTGGATGCACTCTCTCCCTCCCTCTCTTTCTCTCTCTCTGTCCCCTCTATCTCTACATATGTTCCTGGCCAGCCTCTTCCCTTCTTTCTTTCTCCTCTCTCTGTCCTTCTCTGTCTCCTTTTTCTCTCTGCTTCTACTCCCTTCCCCACAGCCCCTTTCCATGTCCCAAATGAACTTTATTTTATACTACAAAAAAATTTGGATGCTTGTGTAAAATGGGATAAATTCATGGTACATCTTTGTGGCCTGAAACTCCAGACACAAGCAATGTGATTTGATGGAGTACAAGCTCCCTTAGAGGGAACACCATCCCACCAGAGTAAGCTGTATGATAATCTCACTACAAGACAAGAATGTATGGAAAAGAAAACCAGCCAGAAGATTGCCGTTTCTGCCTCCTGAATCACAGGCCTGACCACTTTCTGGCTGTTTACATCTGATTGGGTGATGGGCTGCATCTAGACCAAGAAAAATCCAAACCAACCAAACAAAAAACCCTCCTCCTTGTGTAAAGCTTTTCATGTCTCATGTGACAGGGGGATGCAGTCTCTTAGCCAATGAAGGATCTCAGAGTCTGCATCCACATCCTAAATGTCTCAAACAAAAGAAAGGCAAATAGCAATGACTCTGCACTCAATTTCTCCTCAACTGACTTATGAGAATGCTGAGAACAGAGAGGAATCTTGTACATGAGCCCACCACTGAGTGGTATGGTCCCTCCACTCTAGTTCAATTGGTCATACTCTTTGTCCTGGCATTCAAGTCTTCTTAACACAAGGTAATTCAAGGTCCACACCCTAGCCACCCATATTCCCCCATTAAAGAAGGATGTAGAGATGGAATGTTTTCCATACATTCTTGTCTTGTAGTGAGTGTATGGCTTGAGGATGTAGAGATTTGTAAAACACTCTGCCATCGAACAGCTTTGAAAGTTATTCAGAATATCTAAGTAGTGTCTTTGAAAGTTGACTCTGTATCTGTAGAGTAGACAAATCATTCTGTTAAGTGATATCCCGAGCCCTGAGATGATTCCGGAAGTGATAACAGATGAAGAAGATTCTCTCTAATTGGGGCTCACCCGTGGTGCTTTAGGGGGGAGAGGAACTATGGGAACTATGGTGGGTGGGAACTGGGAAAGGGGAAAGCCTTTGGAATGTAAACATAGAATATAGAAAATAAAATTAAAAAAAGAAAAAAAAAGAATGCAGCCTAGTCTCTCTACCCATAGAGAGAGCTGCAGGGCCAGTGTGCATGCACTTCACTTAAAGCCTACAAGGAAGATAAGGGTGGTGATGCTTGTGAAAGTTTTCTAAGAAATCCCAAAAACCAGAAGTTCATTTAATTTGACTATTGGTATCTTCCTTTACAATTTAGTCCCCTAAACAATCAATCTTTTTCTTTTGTTCCTGAGACAGGTTTTCCCTCTCTTCTGTAGCCCTGGCTTTCCTGGAACTTGTGCTGTAGACCAGGCTGGCCTTGAACTCACAGACATCTACTTGCCTCTTCCTCCTGAGTGCTGAGATTTAAAGTTGTGAGCCACCACTGCCCAGCCAGTTAATCAATTTTAAACAAAATGATGTTAAGACACATGCTTACTGCTGCAGGTATGTGGCAACCTAAAGATTTGTGCATTGGCAGGAAGAGCAGAGTTGGCTTTTTTTTTTAATTCAGTCTATCAGGGTAATTAGTTATTACAGATTTGACATGACTGATTGATTCCATCTTCCATCTGTTGGTTGAGTGTATGGCTTGAGGATGTAGAGATTTGTAAAAAAGTTCTGCTAGTAGGGTTCACTTTAGGAAATCATTTCAGTTGTTCCTTGTAAAATATGTAAAACAAATGATTTACTCTTTGCTTGCAGTCACTGACATGCGGTAACTTCAATATTCTGAACTATTCTAGAGAAGTACCCATGGAAAAGCAAGGAAGTCACAGTCCCTGGGTGTATTCATAAATTGGGAAATAAAAATAATTTACTTTTGTTAGAAGTAAATTGTCACTTTACTTAGCCTGACAATATAAGACATGTTTACTGTACATATATAAGCTATAGTCATTCAGCTGATAATGCCAATTTTTAAAATTTTACCTTATCAAATAGTTTCTAACCAAAACCTGTGCTTTGATGAGACACCATTTTCTTCATTAATAATTGCTGGTATTGCTAATATTTTAAATAAGCATACTAAGTTTATCATATGTGGAAGCAAGGCCTATCATTTAGATACTTTCTATTCAGATTCAATCCTTAGGTGTTTGACTTTGTCTGACTTCCTTTTACAAAGATTCCAGGGGCGTGTTTCTTATGTAGGAGTCTGACATATTAAACCATCTAATTGCAGTTTCCCGAGCTTTCTATAGAACTCTGGTCATGGTTCATCCAGTCTTAGAATTTCATTTAACCTTAACTTTATACTTAACCTTATATTGATTCATGTTACTCTTGAAATAAAATTTTTCTTCCCACAAATTTTGTCTAAATTTTTCCTACCAAGTTGGGCCAGCTGTTAGGCCGTATCATGGCTCCTTCGGTGGATGCTCTTCTGAGGCTCTCTATCTGCTGCTCCCCTCATCTATCACATGTCAGCTCTAAGCAGTCACCAACAGATCGATACCCCCAAGCCCTGAAAAGCGGTTTGAGTAACCTCTGAAGGTGGACCTATAGGCCATGGGCTATCTACCTCATCTTCCTTCTTGTCACTCTGGACTTTACTTTTGGGAACTCAGAAGTAAAACATCTGGACTAAAGCCTTCTTTGCATGATTTTCCTCTGTGTCTCACCAGCTCAGATTGGTTTAATCTGGTATTCAGGACCAGCTCAACCCTTTGACTGTTTTAGCTTTCTAAATTTAAAATGATCTGACTCCTGCTAAGGATGGCATTTGTGCCCTCTTCTGTGATCAATGCTACTTTTTTTTTTCCAACAATTTCTAGCTGGCTTGAAATGGGGCCTAGGGCCTAGCAACAGAGACCAGAACAATTCAACCACAATCCTCCTCCTATGTATGGGCTTTTGGTTTCTTCCCCATCTAACTCCTATAAATACAAATGCCACTTTTATTTACTTAGATGATGAGAGCTGTACCCAAGCCTTATGAATACATGACTCTATCTGAGCCCAGAGTGATTCTATGTAACTATCCCTAGGCCTAGACCTGGAGGCTTCTAGTCTTCCTATAATCTAATATTATACAAGCCTGGACCATGAAGGCTTCAGATTTAGGCCTATGTCTGTTAATCTTATGTTTACTGAATTTGTTTTTAAAGTTATTGTGATAAAGAAATGGATAAAATGTTTTGTATGTGGTTAAATATTCTTTGGTTATAAAAATAAAATAATTGCATTTATAGAAATATGCATGGGACTGCAAGACATTATGTATGTCAAGTGAAGTAAGTTGGTAAAGAAAGGCAAATAGTGTATGTTCTTACTGTTAACTAGAAAGTAGAATGGGGATATCAAAGAAGGAGAGAATCGAGTAGTGGTTTTCAGCTTACTGATGAATAAGCTCAGCCTCTGGGGTTCTTTCTGAACTCTGACTGGCTGGTTCAACTCAGCTGTACTGGCTCAAACTTCTCCAAGCTGACTGAATCAACCTGGATTCTCTCGGCTTCTCACTGGATTGCTGTGCTTGACTCAAACTAACTCCCATAATTTGTTCTAAATTTCTGCCTCCTTCTTATTCTCTGGCTTTAACTGCCTCTGCTGACCTGCACTGAGCTGCATGAACTCACTAACAAACTTAACTGTACTGCACTGCACTGCACTTACTGCACTGACTTCCAACTGACAAACTTTTTCTTCCTGCATTGCTTTCAAATAACCTCCCTTTCCTGTTTATTCCCTTTAGTGCTGGGTGTATCCTATCTCTGCTCATTCTGTCAAATCTTTCTCTGATTCATCACTTGGTTGACCCCTCAATTAGGTGGTATTGTTTGGAATTAAAGGTATACTGAGGAATTAAAGGTGTACTGAGGGCATGTCTGTATTCAAGCCAGAAGGATTAAAGGTGTCTGGTGTGTCTGAATTCCAGCTGCACCACACAGAAATTAGAAGGTCTTTGCAGCTGGTCAGAGCTTCCATATCGCTGGATTAATATTCTTCTATGATCTCTACTCTGGATCCTCCCCTGGATCACTTCTTTTCTCCTTATTTTCCTTATACTTATATTTTTATCCTGTTTTTTTAAATGATTTACCTACTGACATTCACTCTACATCCAAACAAAATGTTCTGTGCAAGCTCTCCCTATAGCTCTCCCTCTATAACATCTCCATTTGTTCTTGATACATCTGCAAAATGTCCTTTTAGACTAGTGGCTCTCAACCTCCCTAGTTCTGTGACTCTTTAATACAGTTCTTCATGTTGTGGTGACCCCCACCCATAAAATTATTTCATCGCTACTGTTATGAATCCTAATGTAAACATCTGTGTTTCCCAATGGTTTTGGAAGACTCCTGTGGAGGGGTCATTTAGCCTACAGGTTGAGAACTGATGTTTTAGATACTGTGCTAAAACTAGCTAAAAGGGGCCTTCATCCATTTTACCCTAGTCCAGATACAGTTCTTAAATGAGGCCTGTATTTTCTCCTGTTCCCTTTCTTCGATGCTCTGTAGCTTCCTGCTACTTCTTCTGCTAGTTCATTTTGGTACAATAATCTGGCAATAACCAGTCACTGTCACCCAGAGTCAATGCCATGTCCTCTTCCTCTCACTGGTCCACTCTGCTTCTCCTGCCTCTTTTCCTCCTTGTCCCTCAACCTTCCCAGAAAGTCTCCCAATTTTACTCTGCAAACAAAACAACTAAAACATCTAATAACTATTTACCAAGTCCCTTTAAGAAAACTAGATGGCAATCGCCTGATCATTGAAGGTAGTCAAGTTGAGGCTCTACCCCTGCTAGAGGGCCAGAGGACTGCCTCTTCAATGGAGCATTAGTTACCTGATTCAACAGAGCCACTCCCAGGCAGAAAACACCTATAAAATCCTCGTCTTGTGTTGTTTATGGTCTATCAGAGTTCCAGATAACTTCTTACTGGAAGATTACAGTTCCTAGCTTCCCTGTGAACTACAGGGTAATTCCCTGAACCACCATTATACGGTCCATCTTCTTCTGTAGGTATTTTGACCATCTGCACATGTGGGTTACCAAAGTGTCCCCTTGTCATGAATGTACATTGTCCCACCTAAGGTCAGACTATGCTTCTTTTTTATTTTCTGCTCTTCTTCTCCCTTTAATTGCTCTTTAATCTAACACATACTACCTCCATTTCTCTATGTATTTAATGAGCTCTTTGCCAAAATACTTTCACAGAAAGAAAATGTTTTGAACCATAAAAGACCCCAAACAGCTAAAGTATTCTGAACAAAGTGATAGGTATCACAATATTTGTTTTCAAAGCACACTGGAAGATGACAGTGATTAAGTCAGACACTTAAAACCAGACACACAAACCAGTAGAAAAGACAACCCAGAATTTGAGTCCCTGTTTTTGCAGTCAGTTGATGTCAGTAAAGGCAGTAAAATCATATCTTGGAGACGGTGCTATGCTTTTGTGAAAGCTTCTACAAAACTGGACATCTGTATGCAAAGGAAAGAAACCACTCTTATCTTCGATTGTTTATAAAAGTCAACAGAAAAATGGATCAAGGCTTAAATGTAAGATGTGAAAATTCCAGAAGACAATATAAGAAAAACACTTAGATATTGGTTTGAACAAAGATTTGTGTCTTTTTATTTATTTATTTATTTATTTATTTATTTATTTATTTATTGGTTATGATCCAGAAAGTATAAACAACAAAAGCAAAAGTGAATATTGGGTCTTTACTGAGCTAAACTTGTTTTGATACAGCAAATGAAAAAAGATTAACCTTATAAAATCTCAGCTACTGGAGACAGAACAAATCCATGTTAGATCATTTATTGCATTAGTGACTAATTTTCAGTATGTGTAAGGAATGTGAGTGAAAAAAGGGAATGAAAAGGAAGGACATGGCTGCTCCTAGGTATGGTGAAGGAACCAGGTAACCAAAATGGCTGGATTATATGGGAAGGGCAGCCCAGCCTCTGGGGTTTGGTATCCACACACAGTAGCAGGTAGGAACTGAGCTATGCTGAGAGAACCTGACAGGCAGGACCAGGTTGGTATGATAACTAGGCACCTCAGTTGGCTCTTTGTCATGGGTTTGAGGTCTAACAGCTTTGTGAAACAACCATGTCAGCAAATAATCCAAATTAGAAATGGGCCAATGACTCAAATAGCCATGCCTCAAGAAAGGATGCATACACGGTCAAAAAGTATGAGCAATACTGCCTACCATCGCAAATCCTTAGACAAAACAGAACCACAACAGGATGTCAGCATGAGAGAGATGGGAGATGGAAGAGAGGGACAGTGACAGGGATACTTACAAACAGGAAAGGAAGAAAGCAGGGCAAGGATGCAGAGAAAGAGAAACCCGATTATGGTTAGTGGAAATTTAAGTTAGCATAGACCTATGGGCAAGACAATGGAAATTCCTTAAATAAGTAGAAGAAAGAACTACCATATGGTCCAATAATCCCACTACTGGGCATATATCAAAAAAAAAAAAAAAAAAAAAAAAAAAAAAAGGAAAACACTGTCAAATGGTCTGCACTCTTATGTTTATTGAATTAGCATTCATTTGCAAAGATATTGTGATAGAGAAATGGTATTCCTCAATTGTAAAAATAATGAAATAATGGCATTTACGGAAATATGGATGGGACTGGAGAACATTGTGCCTATTTCTGGGCCAGCAGGAGACCTATGATCTCTCAGAACTTCTGAGTCCTCATCTATGCTGGCTTAGAGGTGGTGGCGATGAAACTTTGGCTCTTTGCCTTTGCTTAGTGTTTCCCTAAGGGGAAAAAAAAAGCGGTATTGCTACAACGCAGTGATTCATTTTAAAGGGTTTCCACTGGTATGTTTACAAAGCACTGTTTGTACAAAGCACAGGAAGCAGAAGATGAAAGAGAAGGTGGACTCAGTGTGCTGGGTGTGACAGATGGGCGAAGGCGGGTGGAATTCTCTACAGTGCAGGGAACTGAGCACAGCAGGCGGGCGGCAGCCTAGGACGGCTCCGGAAGGGGCGGGGCCTCGCGCAGGCGCGCACACGAAGCCTTCTCCGGCGAACGCGCGGAGCGCCCCAGGCCCCGCAGCCGAGCGCCGAGCTGCCGATCCGTCACTCCCGCAGCCCTTGCTCGGGTCGCTCGTGGCTCCACCCGCCATTGAGTAAGTGCGCGGCTGCCCGCGCGGGCTGGCAGGGCGGGGGCGCGGGAGGGAGGGAGGGAGGCCGCCCCTCGCCGCCAGTGCCCGGATGGAAGCTGGCGCGTCTGGGTGACTGGAGGCAGTGGCCGGAGCAGGAGCCGGGAGCTCGCTCGGGATCCGGGTTCTCTAGCCGGTTCCTGGGACTTTCCCCCGCCCACTGCTGCACCTTCCTGGCCTCCCGCAGTGCTGGGTCCAAAGTTCCTGCTGCGGGATGCTTTCTCCTGTCGCAGCATTACGTTTGGGAAAGTTTAACTCGGGACTTCTTTTCTTTTCCATACAGAATCCTTACCCCGCTATGGAGCATGCTTTTACCCCGCTGGAGCCCCTGCTACCCACGGGTACCGTATTCCTTACCATGCTACAGTGTCAGCACGAGCCCGGCAAAGGGACCACATTCCTATCCTCAAGGCCTTAACCCCAAACTCCGTTTTCTCTTTCCAGTGGGCAAGTTAGGCAACTGCATCTGTGTCTCCTCCGTTTCCCTGTTTGAAAAGTGAACATAAAATATTTAGTTTTTGCCCTGTAGAACTTTGGTGAGGACTGAGCGAGTTGATACAGCTTGTATCCTCTACCTGAGGTTCCAAGAGCAAACATCTAACGTGCTGAACACATATCCACCAGTGGAGCATTTGATCCTGGGAACGTGAGGGAGGTCAATAGTTAGCTGCCTGTAAGGAACCGGTTTCTAATCACCTTGAAAGTATGCCTGGATTTAGTACAAGATCAGTACGTGGTTATATACGATGTCTTGAAGGTTTAACCCTACGGATTTTAGTTTTAATTATAAACTCTTTGGTGCTGGGGATCGAGTCCAGAGCCTAGAAAATGCTAGGCAAAATACTCCTATCAGTAAATGCATGCCCAGCCCAGGATTGTTATTTTTCAAACTTTGAAATGATCACTCTCCACACGGTAATATGTGGAACGAGTTTTATTAGTAGTGTGTACTCTTATGTAATTTGACTACAGTGATAAATTGTAAGGCTAGGTGTATTTAATTTTCAAATTACACTTTGTGTCTATGTATGTTCGTGTAGGTACATGGGCACATATACATATGGAGGTCAGATGTCACTCTTTGGTGTCCTTCCTCAAGTGCTGTCCACATT